>OX276346.1:4473515-4933682 GCA_946251885.1 Cosmia pyralina | reverse complement strand
AGAAAACGTTTTTTGCCACCGACTACCGAAATTAAAGTTATTTTTTAGTTTAGTATTTTTTTTTTTTTGGAAGTCGTTTGTTTTTTTTTTTGTGAAAAGTTTTTATTTTTCACTTTTTAGTTGTAAAACCTACCCCACACAAATTCGAATACCACTACCTGCTATGTAAATTACAGTGACAGGAAGTTATTAAGCATCCACATATACTAAGTGGGAAAAATACGTATTATCTAAGCTAACTACGCAAGCAATGTTAATAAAATTTATATTATATGAAACCTAGGATACAAAAAAAAACCAAATTTGTCCTGCCATGATTATTGATTACTGGAAGTAATCGGAGAACATACCTAAAAAAAAAGAAGATTCCGACGATCGGATAACCTCCTCCATTTTTCGAAGTTGGCTAAAACTCCCCAGTTCTGTATTTCGTTACTTATCTCTTGTTGTAATAAACTTTGACTTTTGTGTCATTGTTGTGTTGTATGAGTTTCGATGAAGTAATTAATGTTAGAAGATACAGTAATTATGGTATAAATATTGATTTAGCTACTGGTTTCGAGAAGCTTGTACACCAAAAACACCCCTTTATTTCACAAAGACAAACTTCTTCCATTTTTTTTCTTGGCGAAATGGTATCGTAACGGGGTTTGAAGCATTGGTATGGTCAAAAGGAACATAAATAGAAATAAAAAAAACCTTTTCAAAATTTTATAATAATATGCTCTGTTACATTAAAATAAACCTATAAATAAGCCCCTTAAGTCTTTAATTTTGGGAATTGGGACCCCATTTCGTCTTAATCCAAACTTTGAGCTGATTCCAAATTTTAGGAGAAAACAATATTGAACCAACAAACCATTACCTACCGAATTCTTCACGAAATCCCTCTCTTCTTCAGCTGCGCTTGCGCCTCCAATTGTATTTTTTTTTTTTTAATAACATAATTCAAGTTAAACTTATTAAAATATTAAGTACTTATACATAAATAAACTAATTTCATCTATAAGATTTTATTTTTTAACCTTTTTATTTTCAGGATTAGTACCATCAGCAGTGATCATAGTGTCGCGGGGGCCGCAGTAGGACGCCAAATAAAACAATTAATTATAATTATTAATGAGTATGCCGACTGTACTGGTGTCTGTTTAAGTAATGTATGGGTTGGGGGAGGTACAAGAAGTTCAATTTATTATATTAATTCTCGAAGAAGACTTGGTGGAAATAAAGTCAGTGTTGTGTATGCAATTCTTTTATTTTATGGTCCATAGAATTAATATTGTGGCTCGCTTAGGCGTTCATTACGATTAGCATCTCTAAACCTTGTACAAAGACTTTTTTAATAAACAAAACAAGGCAAAACGAGTGGCTTATAAAACTTCCAGCGTTCATTCAATTGAAATGTCGATCGTATTTTCGTAAACCGAGCTTTACCAAATAGAAACGGGTGCCTAACTTTTTCGGCTATAGTGCTATGGTTACGGTGATGGCGCACAAAGGGTTAAAATATACTACGAAACTGTTCATTATTATTATTACAAAGAACACTATTTTATATAAAGGATAGTCCAACAACAAATAAAAAGTTTACCATGAGCTCTCTAGATGGCGTTGTACCATTTGACCGTCCCGCTGAATCGCGGTGTTAAGATTTTCCTACGGATATTGACCTCTCGCGCTTTAGTTTCGTTGTTATCATTACAGTCGCAGCCAGTGACGTGGCTCTACTGTACAATCGAGGACAACTGCAGGACTACATTGAAAAGTGATAGCGAGTGTACAGTGAAATTGTGCGTAATAAGTGAGTGAAAGTATACATAAAGTGAAGTGAAGTGTTTTGCGCTCCGCCACGCAAGCGCCTGAATTATTATTTAGCGCACACTCACGCGCAGCTACGACTTCCGAAGTTTCGACTTAGTCGGTTGCCCACAAAAGGCCTACTGACTGACATTTTTTGGATTATCAGCTCCCCGTCACGGCCCACATCCGCCCACGCCCAGCGCAGGCGCACATCAAAAGAGCCGTTACTTCACTGTCAAGGTGAATCTTTATAGTTTTGTAACGAGCGAAATCTATGTGCAAATATGTCTGGTTTACCGAATCAACGTTCCCGGTCGTTTGCTCAGGCTATACTCTCATATGACGGCACTCAGGACTATGAACAAGTAGAGATTTTTTTGACTTCCGCTAGGAAGTACAAATCCATGAAGAACATAGCAGATATTGATGCACTACGGAGTTTGCCCCTCATTCTGAAAGGCAATGCTGCCTCCTGGTGGAATGGAATTAAAGATAACATTGCCACTTGGAATGATTTTGAGACCCAATTAAGGAATGCCTTTGCACCAAAAAAACCGGGCTACGTCAT
Organism: Cosmia pyralina; assembly: GCA_946251885.1. Taxonomy (NCBI): domain Eukaryota; kingdom Metazoa; phylum Arthropoda; class Insecta; order Lepidoptera; family Noctuidae; genus Cosmia; species Cosmia pyralina. The sequence continues at coordinate 4,931,314 of OX276346.1, read as the reverse complement.
CTTCCAAGAGATAACTGCATTGAGACAGAAACAAGATGAACTAACTGAGAGATTCGTAGCCAAACAAAGAGCTCTTTTCAATCAGTTGAGTCCACCATTAGCTGAAAATATACAGTTGGACATGATGTATGGATTTTTACACCCAATAATCCAAGAACAAATTCCTCGAGAATGTATTGAAACATTTGATGGTTTGTTGGAGGCAGCGAGAGCAATAGAACAGGAAAAGTTGAAAGATAAATCACAAGTCACGAACTCTGCTGTAAATCGTGCCGACAGGAAAAGGGTACGCTGCAATTTTTGTAGGAATTTTGGCCACGTGGCTGATGTCTGCAGGAAGAAACAAAAAGTAGAAGCTGAAGCAGCAGCGGATACATCGATACAGAAATCTGAAACGCCTGCTTCTCCGGAGCCGACTTCGTCATCAGTAACGCCATCCTCCCCTAGCGAGGAGTCCAAGAGTGGTAGCTTCCAACTTGATATGAGATCCCTGCTAATGATGGAAATAAGTATTGGCACAGCGAAAGAGATGGCATTCGTAGATACCGGTGCCGATACAAGCATTGCATCTCATAAGCTGTATAACTACTTGAAGAATATCGGCTTTCATTTTCAAGAGGAACATACTACCGTCACTTTGGCAGACGGGATCCGAAAACCGCAAGACGTTTTTACTGGCCGCATACCAGTTAAACTTAAAGATCGTTGTGTATTGACAAAGTTTGTGGTGTTGCCAGAAGCTCAAACCTGTAAGACGTTGCTCGGCTGCGATTTCTTTGTCGACGCTAACATAGAGTTGAATTTGCCTCAGTTGGCATGGCGTTTCAATGATGAACCTGATGTGTATTATGATCTGATTCAGGAAGGTTCTTAATCCACTCCAATGATGCCATTCCAAACAGTCGGTCTCTCCTTCAATATTTTCTGTTGACATTTTTAAGACTGCTGATTTTGTAATTTTTTGTCGTTTAAAAGTTTTAATAACATTAAAGGTGTTTTATTGCATCTGGACCGTCCGCTCACTACCCATTATTAGTATCATATTAATTATGTTAGGTAAACAGCACCCTAATTGCGTAACACACTATTGATTAGAATCTGTTTCATTTTAACATTTCAACAATATTTTATTACACATACTTTAGTTGCCGACACACGTCAATGTGAGGTTTCGCCAATTAATTAAAACGGTCCTTTATCTACTAACCGTGTCTTTGTCAACTAACCATGTGTTATGTGGGTGACAAACAACCTAACCAAAATAAATTCGGTTGAAGTAAGTAAATTGTCTTTAAATCTGTTTTAAACATTCATATCCGTTTTGCCCCGTTATGAGAACTGTCGCATTTTGTCACCTCTCTCGCTTACACGAAACTAAATTTATAAGTTTGTTAAATGAAAAGATGCTTTTTTGAAAAATGTAATCAATTAACGAACTAGTAAATCTAATAATTAAGTAATTAAAAAAACAAAAAAAAAAATTGTAGCATTTATTTAACTAATCTCAAAAACAGATCATATTAATACATTTTGAGCCGAGTTTATTAGATAACACAATAGAAATGTGTTATTAACAATTACCTATTATATTAATATTATTTACGTACTAGTTCGCTAATTGATTACTTTTTTCAATAAAGCATCTTTTCATTTAACATTCTTAATGATTTGGTTCCGTGTGTGCGGGTGAGATGACAAAATGCGCTAGCCCTCTCAATGTGAGTGTTGAGTCTAAATGATCTACTTACTATGTATTAGATCATTATTACACTGATACATAATAATAATAAAAAGAAACATAGAAAACGAAAAAAAAAATATAAAAAAATATTTTTTATAAAAATATTTAAAAATGTAAATTATATGGGTATGTAAATGAAATAAAGAGAAACATAGCAAATTACTTCTTTAAACTAACAATAGGTAAGCGTACCTGCCTAGTGCCCTTGGCCGTGGGTGAATTCCCGTATAAAAATTTCATTATTTTAAACAATTGATTGGGCATGTAATCAATTGCATTGAGTTGTAAAAGGCATCGGAAACGCGCATTTTAAACACCTTAATATATTATTATTCATTAATATTGATTAGGTAGTACTACTTAACTGAGGTTGGTATGCACTATGTACCTTATGAAGTAAAATAACCTAAGCACACATAACATCACCGGAAATCACTCCTATAATCCCCGGACGGTTAGAAGGTTGATGCATTTTGTAGGTATAGGCACAGATTAATACAGATGGGACACTCCGCAGTTTAGGTATGAAGCTACAAGTACGCGGCGGGCTCATCTCACTGGGTCAATTCAGTGTGGGCTGCTGCGCACCGGCCGGATCGCGTTAGTTCGATACTCACTCACGCGCCGCGTCGTTTAAGAAGACAACCTTTTTTTTTTTTTGTGGATGGGAAATCATCAAATGACTTCTCCCGCTCTGGGCAGAGCGGGAGGGCGTGTCAGACTTTTACTGACTAAAACCCACCCATGCTCCTTCAGCTGCCCGTGCCAGGGCCACGGTATCTCTTTCGAACTACCCGCGACCCCGGTGGCATCGGCCCAATTGACCCCGTCACTGCTGACATCTCTTTGAGGCGCGCGTGGAACACAACGCGCCGAAGAAGACAACCCTAACGAGTCAAAAGGTATAAGAGTTACGCGATAGCAAGAGATGCAACTTATATAGGTGAATATAGCTGTAGGTAATGAAGTGTTGTGCGACTTGAATTGCATTTTATTGTGTCGTACCAAGTCGCTTTTTATTTAAATGAAATTGCGGAGTGTCCCATCTGTATTAATCTGTGGTATAGGTACCTACGCCCTTAATAAGGTGTTTCGCAATAACATTACCCAAGTAATATACTTACCTTTTTATTCTGTGCTAAAAGGCTAGAAGACACTACCGAAATATTTATCTATATTTTCTGGTGAAAAATTCGCCAATTTTATAAAAATCAATCTGCCTAGCCTATTTCTAACTATGTTGGGGTGGCCTTATATTCTAAACGGATGCAGCTGAATGTACACCTGTATTTTACATGGAGCGACTGCCTACCTGACCTCCACAACCCAGTTATTGGGTAACATATACCCCTTGGTAAGACTGGTTGTCAGACATTAGGGTTTCTGACTACCTGTAACTGTCAAAGGTCTACGAATGACAGCCGGGACCAACGGCTTTCCGAGAACGTACTTTTTCGAGACACGGATGGAGGGGTGTCGATATGAATGGATGGTCAGCTTTCACGAACCGACTGCGGCAAGCGTAGCTTAAGAGGATATATCGAAGCGTGGTTTCGGTGTGTAGGTAAGTGAAATGGTATTACGGCTGTTTAGTTTGACGCGCGATGTAGAAGAAAACTCGGGCGCACCGAAATTTTAAACGCGCTTCGTTTAAATGTATATTTATGACTAAATACTATACTTAAATATATTTTTAGCTTAGCAAGTTCTTAACATATTTTACCTTCGATTTAAAGCAAATTTTACTGCACAATAAGGAACTGAGGTGGCAGTATTTGTCAAAACAAACTTCCACCTATTTCAAAAACTACACAGTTCGCGACATAGAAATAAAATAACCGGTAGGCAACACAAAAAACCAGTATTTCGTAAAAAAATCCTGGGAATGGCACCACATATTTATAATAAATTACCTAATACTTTGTTAAATATAAAAGATATCAATGTAGGGATTTAAGAAGCAACTAACTAATCTACTGATAAGTAAGACATACTACACAATTAATGAACACCTGTCCGATAGAAATTTGTGTCTATAATAATAATACAGAAAATTATGGTGAATACTCAGTCCGATTTTTATTACACTTCTGGACACATCTTTTGGCCCACCTTGTATTTTCAGTTTTGTTTGGTCCTAGCTAAAATTTTATATTAGGTCGAGCAAAAAGTTTTTATGCAGTTTTGAACCTGGCACATTCACAATTTCATTCAATAGTCTTTTTTTGAATTTCGAATACAGAATTTAAAGAAACAAAAGACAATTTGGAGCCTGTTTGTTGATATCAAACAATCGAATACTAAGAAAACTTGGTTTTATTGGTTTACTTGGATTTAATTCTTGAAAAAGTGATTGATATCTTTGGTTTTGCAACAAACATTACTTATTCTTAACATTAAGGTGAGGTCCTATCAATAATCTATGGATACTTCACCTGAAGTCGCCGCCCAAGCTGTGGCACTTATTCAGGCCGGACACAGCCAAAGAAACGTGAGTGCTCAACTTAATTTCAGTCGATCTGCGGTCCGAAATGTTTATCGGAGGTACCTAGAGACTGGCGGTTTTGTTTGTCGCCAAGGAAGGCCACGATCTCGGGTCACAACTGAAAGGCAGGATCGATTCATCGTGACGACCAGCTTAAGAAATCGTCACCTTACCTCCATTGAGATACAAAACCAACTTCGCGACTTCCACGGAGTATCTGTGAGCGCTCGAACTGTTCGGAGAAGGTTAAAAGAACGCGATATGGTACCACACAAGCCAGCTAATGGCCCCAAACTAACGCGAGCCCACCGAACAGCGCGCCTTCATTTCGCACGCAGTCATTTAAATTGGACACAGCAAGATTGGAGCCGTGTACTCTTTTCTGATGAGTCTAAAATTGTCTTACATGGCAATGATGGAAGGAAGAAGGTTTACCGACGTAAGGGAGAGCGTTTCGCACAATGCTGCTTTGAAGAGAGGGTTGCTTATGGCGGTGGCTCATGGACTGTCTGGGGCGGTATATCCGCGAGCGGCAAAACTCGACTTGAGGTTGTTACAGGACCACGGCTGCCAACATTAAATGCTGAAAGGTACATTCGTGAGTGCTTAGAACCTCACGTGATACCATACGCGGACTATGTGGGCCCAAATTTCCTTTTTATGCATGATAATGCAAGAACCCATGCGGCCGGCATCGTCAGGCAATATCTTCGGGATGTGAACATCACAGTTATGGACTGGCCAGCCAGAAGCCCAGACATGAACCCCATTGAGCACATGTGGGACGAGCTAAAAAGACGTGTTAGGGCTCGTCAGCCAGTTGCCCAGATGATGCAGGAGTTGAAAACTGCCATAGAAGAGGAATGGGAGATGATCCCTCAAAATTTCATAGAGCGGTTGATAAACTCTATGCCTAATCGTATGAGAGCTGTGGTAGATGCCCATGGAGGCAACACGCGTTATTAAATTAAACCTTTATTTGATAAAACATGTTTTTTATTCAAAAATCAATTGCCTTTAACAAGGCGCATATCCGACTTGTTAGGCGTAGCTCCATGTCGTATGGTATTCTGAATTCAAATTTAAAACAATACGATCGAAAAAGATGGTAAAATGTATCAGGTTTAAAACTGCATCAACAGTTTTTGTTCAATCTAGCAATCATATTTCGGTAGGGGCCATCGAAACCTAAACTCTAAGGTGGGCCAATAGATGTGTCCAGAAGTGTATTTTGTTTGTATTGGTAATTAAGTGTTGACTGTATTAGACATTACTTATTTATAATGACATTTTTATACTCTTACATTACGTACTTATTAATTTGAATTTATGACATTGCATTACTTATTGATTTGAATTTATGACATTATAGAGAGAGAGTATTATTGATGATTTTTATGAATTTTTGGTATTAATTGGAATTTAGGACAGTGTTTAATGATAATTTTGCATGCCTGTACCTATTGGTGCTACACAGTGGACTGCGCATTCACTTGACATCTAGAAATGTATGATTATGTAATGTGTTTAGCGATAAAAATTTGAATTTGAACTGTTTACGTATAATCGTATAAAACAGAAAATAGACGGTGCTACTTTGGAATTTTTTCCTATCGGAAAAAAAATCATGTAATCATGTTTCGGTTTTAGTACAACAGCAGACAATATAGTCAAATAACACATAATGGAAAAACCATTTGGTATTATAGGAATTTTAAAACCACAAAATTATCGATGTAGCCCCCTAAAAGGCTCTGCGGGCACAAAACCAGCGATGGCCGAGCGGGGTGATGGCGACATTGGCGACCGTACAAAATTGACACAATTTTGTACTTTTTTTTTTTTTTTTTGTATTTTGTGCTCATTTTCTGAAATTGAAGTCATTTCAATCTGCCAAGCCTTTTACCAACTATGTTGGGGTCGGCTTCCAGTCTAACCGGATGCAGCTGAATACCAGTATTTAACATGGAGCGACTGCCTATCTGACCTCCACAACCCATTAACTGGGTAATACGATACCCCTTGGTAAGACTGGTTGTCAGACTTTCAGGCTTCTGACGACCCGTAACGACTGTCAAAGATTCACGAATGACAACCGGGACCAACAGCTTTCCGAGGCACGGAGGAGTCTCGGTATGTAAAGATGGTCACCCATCCACGGACCGACCCCGGCAAGCGTAGTCGACCCGTTCGGCTGTTATTACTTAAGCGAGCTCCTGATAAATTGAAGTAAAGAATAAATTTAAAAAAATTGTTTAACTGTCACACTGAGTGCTGACGATGACGAGTCCGAATGTGCAAAATATATGCTTTTAGTAGGTAGAAACTTTGTTTGGGTTTTGCGCCAGAATGTGGGGAGGCTTGCTTCCGGTAAATGGAACTGTGGTCAATATGGTTCTATGTACCTACTTAGAACAATTTAATATACCTACGTAAGAAACCGCACTACAGTCTGATTTTTAAATCGACGGAATTCTGACACTTGTAATTTTTTGACACTTCAGATATCGTAAACCTTCTCTGTCTTGTCGTTTTTATGTTATTTATACGATTAGAATTTTTTTGATATAAAATAACAAAATATATGAAAGAGAATGAGATCAAGTAAACTATATGACAATGTTTTAGGTTGGGGAAAAAGTCTTTTCGCATTATAGTATGTATGAACTTAAAATAAAATCTCTTTGGCTATACTATTTGTATCTGGCTGGTTTTAGTATAATTGAAAGTTTAAATTTTAAAGAACATAATTCCAAATTCAAATTAGGAAAATGTGGGATTTTCATTTGTTTTTCGTACTGTCAAGATGAGTGAATCTAATAAAGAAATTCAATACATTTTAAAATTTTACTACAAAAAAGGTAAAAATGCAACGCAAGCTGCGAAAAAAAATTGCGATGTTTATGGACCCAGTGCAGTGTCTGTGAGAGTAGCACAAATTTGGTTTAAGCGTTTTCAATCCGGAAATTTTGATGTCAAAGATGCACGTCGCTCTGGTCGCCCTATTACGGATAAAATGAATGCCATTTTTGAAAAAGTGGAGCAAGATCGGCATATCAGTAGTTACGACGTAGCTGAAGAACTGGGAATTGACCACAAAACAGTTTTGGCGCATTTGAAAAAAACTGGGTACACAAAAAAGCTCGATATTTGGGTACCTCACGAGCTCAATGAAAAAAACCTAATGAACCGTGTACTCATTTGTGATTCTTTATTACGACGTAATGAAACCGAACCATTTTTGAAGAAGCTGATAACTGATGATGAAAAGTGGATCACGTACGGCAAGAACGTGCGAATAAGGTCGTGATCAAAGGCCGGTCAGGCTTCTCAGACTGTGGCGAAACCCGGGTTAACTCGCAACAAGGTGATGCTTTGTGTGTGGTGGGATTGGAAGGGCATTATTCATTATGAGCTGTTACCACCAGGCAGGACCATCGATTCTGAACTCTACTGCGAACAACTGATGAGATTAAAGCAAGAAGTTGAGAGAAAGCGGCCGGAATTAATCAACAGAAGGGTTGTGGTTTTTCATCATGATAACGCTAGACCCCACACATCTTTAGCCACTCAGCAAAAAATAAGAGAGTTTGGCTGGGATGTGTTAATGCATCCGCCGTATAGTCCTGATCTTGCACCTTCAGATTTCCACCTGTTTCGGTCTCTTTAGAATTGTTTAGGCAGTGTCAGGTTAACATCACGAGAGGACTGCCAAAACCACTTGTCGTGGTATTTTGATCAGAAGTCCCAAAATTTCTATAGCAATGGGATCATGTCCCTACCTACAAGATGGCAAAAAGTTATCGAACAAAATCGTACCTACATACTTTAGATAAATGTAAATAATGTATATTAAAAAATGTTTTGAATTTTCTTAAAAAATGCGAAGAAACTTTTTCCCCAACCTATTATATAGTGTTTGTTCTGTGCATTAAACGCTCACTCATTAAAATTTAAATTTTATATGGCTAAATGGAAAAAAAAAACCGCCCAAGTGCGTGTCGGACCACGCACAATGAAGGGTTCCGTAGTTGGGATGAATTTATCTTAAGAACAAACTTAACATTGTAGTTGAAAAACATGTTCTACCATACATTCCAACTGTAAATGTAAGTTTGTACTCACAATATTGATAGATTTACCATGTTATTTTAATTTTAATTTAATTTCCTTTATTTCAGGCAGCTGTGGCCCATACAAAATTTTAAGACCACAGACTTCTTATAGGTTTTCCTGTACCTAATCTACAGGTAAAGATCTATTTTCTGTATTTTTTTCAAAATTTTAGGCTCAGTAGTTTCGGAGATAAGGGGGGGGGGAATGGTCAATTTTCGTCTATTTTCTTAAATAACTTTAAAACAATTTATTTTAAAATTATAAAAAAAAAATATAAGAGACCCTCATAGTAAGCCTTTTCATTTGACATGCCACATGGTGTAGTTATAAAACTTTTTTTTAAATTTTCTTATTTGCCCCCCAAAAGTGACCTCTATATTCAAATTTAATTTATTTACTTTACCCGTCCGTGTTTGGGTCACAGAAATTCATATGCGTACCAAATTTCAACTTAATCGGTTCATTAGATTCGGAGCAAACTGGCTGTGACAGACGGACAGACAGACAGACAGACAGACAGACAGACAGACGGACAGACAGACAGACAGACACACGAGTGATCCTATAAGGGTTCCGTTTTTTCCTTTTGAGGTACGGAACCCTAAAAAAGAGTAAAACAACATATTTTTTAAATTTAAATATTTATTTAGGTATCATCATCATTCTCCTGCCCTTATCCCAAACTATTTGGGGTCGGCGCAACATGTCCTTTTTTTTCCATACTTCTCTATTATTCGTCATCTCGGTATCACTATTATCATCATTGTTGTCCACAACAATTATTTATTTTTTTTTTGTCCACACAATATTTATTTAAGTAACAATTTGAATTCTGAAAGCACTTATTAGCCTAACTTATAAATTATCCTTAGTTTTCGTAGATTAGATTCCTTTATTATATATTTTTTATTATTGTTTTAAATAAACAAGTTTATAGTTAATACCAACAATGTATGGGAGAGCGGAGTCTCCTAATACAGGCTTTATTAGCTTAAAAGGAGGCTCCAATCACTACCTAGTAATGTAAGAAAACTTGTTAAAACTAATAAACATTTTTTCATTTTTTTTTTCAAAAAGATTTAAACAAGTTAAATTAGTGTGGTGCGTCTTTCGGTTATCATTATTTTGTCAAAATATTTTAAAACTTATGTCTAGAAGTAAATTCATTTTTAATTATGTAGGTACCTACTTTTAACTGCAATTGTTTCTCACTTAATTTTATGTAAAAGGTTTAGCATCGCTGACGTGCTCGAAGCTTCGTCAGCAAGTGCAAATGGGCCTTTTGTTTCACTTATCGCGCTGTTCTATTCATTAGAACATCCCAATCTATGCTTATCTCACTCGCACTTATTATTGCATCTAATTACTGCCTGCTTCTTCATACAGTTACCAGTGATAAGTGATATTGCTGAGTTTTTTGTGCCGTTTATCAATAGCTTATTCCTAATTACCCTACTTACTAGTTTACTATTCGTTTTTATTTTGTTATATTACAATAACTATGAGTATTTATTATTCGCAAACACTAACACAGTCATTACAATCGCTAGTCTTTTATCGTTTTTTTACTTGTGTGGTTGTAATTATCGTGTTAATAACTTAGTTGTTACATCTTGTGTAAATTATCAATGGCTTTGAACAATAGTAAAAAACTGCATGTCTGTTATCAGAATGTTCGTGGGCTCCGTACCAAGACTGAATCCTTCTTTCACCAACTATGCCTATTTTCTTATGATGTTATTGTTCTAACGGAAACTTGGTTAGTTGACGGCATAATAGGTATCTAATCGGAGTTATTCGGTGATAAGTATATTGTGTGGCGTCGCGACCGGGATTACTGTCTCACAGGTCAATCTCGTGGAGGTGGTGTGTTGATAGCAGTCCGTAAGTGTATTTCTGCTGTTTCCCATCCATTACTTCACTCCTCGGCTGAAGACTTGTGGGTAACTTTGTGTGTACGTCAGCCTAACACGAGAAATTACCTCAAATTGAATCTTTGCGTCATCTATTAGGTTGGGGAAAAAGTCTTTTCGCATTATAGTATGTATGAACTTAAAATAAAATCTCTTTGGCTATACTATTTGTATCTGGCTGGTTTTGGTATCATTGAAAGTTTAAATTTTAAAGAACATAATTCCAAATTCAAATTAGGAAAATGTGTGATTTTCATTTGTTTTTCGTACTGTCAAGATGAGTGAATCTAATGAAGAAATTCGATACATTTTAAAATTTTACTACAAAAAAGGTAAAAATGCAGCGCAAGCCGCGAAAAAAATTTGCGATGTTAATGGACCCAGTGCAGTGTCTGTGAGAGTAGCACAAATTTGGTTTAAGCGTTTTCAATCCGGAAATTTTGATATCAAAGATGCACGTCGCTCTGGTCGCCCTATTACGGATAAAATGGATGGCATTTTTGAAAAAGTGGAGCAAGATCGGCATATCAGTAGTTAAGACGTAGCTGAAGAACTGGGAATTAACCACAAAACAGTTTTGGCGCATTTAAAAAACCTGGGTACACAAAAAAGCTCGATATTTGGGTACCTCACGAGCTCACTGAAAGAAACCTAATGAACCGTGTACTCATTTGTGATTCTTTATTACGACGACGTAATGAATCCGAACCATTCTTGAAGAAGCTGATAACTGGTGATGAAAAGTGGATCATGTACGACAAGAACGTGCGAAAAAGGTCGTGGTCAAAGGCCGGTCAGGCTTCACAGACTGTGGCGAAACCCGGGCTAACTAGCAACAAGGTGATGCTGTGTGTGTGGTGGGATTGGAAGGGCATTATTCATTATGAGCTGTTACAACTAGGCAGGACCATCGATTCTGAACTCTACTGCGAACAACTGATGAGATTAAAGCAAGAAGTTGAGAGAAAGCGGCCGGAATTAATCAACAGAAGGGGTGTAGTTTTTCATCATGATAACGCTAGACCTCACACATCTTTAGCCACTCAGCAAAAATTAAGAGAGTTTGGCTGGGAGGTGTTAATGCATCCGCCGTATAGTCCTGACCTTGCACCTTCAGATTTCCACCTGTTTCGGTCTCTTCAGAATTCTATAGGCAGTGTCAGGTTAACATCACGAGAGGACTGCCAAAACCACTTGTCGCGGTATTTTGATCAGAAGTCCGAAAATTTCTATAGCAATGGGATCATGTCCCTACCTACAAGATGGCAAAAAGTTATCGAACAAAATAGTACCTACATACTTTAGGTAAATGTAAATAATGCATATTAAAAAATGTTTTGAATTTTCTTAAAAAATGCGAAGAAACTTTTTCCCCAACCTATTATTTATGTAAACAAAACCTGGGTTATTCTTTTTCTGACCATTTATCGAATTTTCTCCATAGTTTAAACAGTATAGTGCTTAACAATCCGTCCGATAATTGTTTAGTTATTGGTGATTTTAACCTAAGTGGAATTTTGTGGCGTGATAACACTTTATCACCTGAGAATTTTTGTACTAGCGATGAATACATGCTAACAGATCAATTGCGTGTTTTAGGGTTCAATCAATATAATAGAATATTAAATGAATATGGTAAGATTCTTGATTTAGTTTTATGTATTGAAATTGTTTCAGTTTGTGAATGTTCAGTACCTTTATCACCCGTTGACAAATATCATCCGGCCCTCTGCATCGACGTGGACTTTGCTGAGTAGGTACACCAATTTAATTCCCGCTCCTTTACTCGTTACCTTTTCGGTAAAGCTGACTTTGACAGGGAAATAGCAGCTATTGACTGGACGAAGTTATTTTCTGACATGTCGCTTAATAATGCCGTAAATTACTTTTATGCTACTATAGCGAATATTCAAAAGAAGTTTATTCCTGCTAAGAAAGTCTTTCACAGCTCATACCCCCCGGCACTTAAACGCTTGATTAAAGAGAAGGCTAAATATCTCCGTAAATTTAAGACGTATAGCAGACCTTCAGTCGGGGCGACCTTTAAATATTTACGTGAGTGGGTTAATAAACTTGAAGCGGATTGTTACACCAACTATTTAGCTGATACAGAAGCCTCCATCGAAAGGAATCCTAAACGATTTTGGAGCTTTGTGAAGCAACGATCTAAATCCAATGCAATACCCAGTTTCCTTAAGTATGGTGATGTGACGATTTCTTCCCCTGAGTCTATTTGTAATGCATTTTCTTCCCACTTTCATTCAACATTTCTTGATCGTACCAATGATGTGCCTGCTAATTAGGTATTGTTCTCCCCAAACTGCCACAAATTCCAATATACCCTCGGATATTCACTCAATTGAGATTGACCTAAATGTTGTAGCCGAGCTAATTAGTAAAATTGATCCATTTAAATCTGCTGGTCCGGACCACTTATCACCTAAATTTCTGATTGAAAAGAAAGAAAGAAAGAAAAATACGTTTAATTGGCATTACAGCAAAAAATAAATAAATACACCTTAAAATTATAAAAAAAAACATAAAACAAAGGTTGGATTGGGTGTGCTAAAACCATTGCCTTACCAGTATCTCTTTTGTTTAAAAAATCGCTCTCTTCATGTTCTGTTCCCCAAATCTGGAAATCTGCCTTTATAACTCCGGTGCATAAAAAAGGGCACAAAAACGAAATAGTTAACTACAGGCCTATTTCCAAACTGTGCATATTAGCAAAAGTTTTTGAGAGAGTGGTCTATAACCAGGTTTACGCAGCGCTCAGTCAGTCTTTTAGCCCTTCTCAGCACGGATTTCTTAGGGGCCGTTCAACTGTGTCTATCCTGGCTTTGGTCAATGACTTTCTAACGGACAAAATGGACAGTGGGGCACAGGTGGACGTCGTTTACACGGATTATAGTAAGGCATTTGATAGAATTGACCACAATATTCTAAAAACCAAGCTTTTTGACAATGGTATTAGAGGAGATCTACTTCGTTGGTTTACTTCATACCTAGAAAACAGATCTCAAGCTGTCGTTATCAGTAACTACATGTTAAGCTGGGTTTCAGCTACTAGTGGTGTTCCTCAGGGTTCCTTGATGGGCCCGTTACTTTTTATAATTTATGTGAGCGATATCGACAAGTGTTTTCACAACTCAAATTTGCTTTGTTTTGCCGATGATATGGAGATATTTTCTGCAATTTCGTCAGATGATGACATGAATGCTCTCCAATCTGACCTGATGCGATTGGATGATTATTGCTTGATCAATAGGCTTGATTTGAACCCTGTTAAATGTTCAGTAATCACCTTTAGCAGAAAACGTGTCCCTCTCCCTACAACCTACAAACTTAAAGTGCAGCGTGTTCCACACCGGCAAAATTAGAGGAACACAAAAAAAAGGTGCCTTTTTTTAAACACTTGTGGATATTTCGAAAAGTGGTTCTGTTATTTGAATGATTACCCTTTTTTCATACAAAATTAAGGGCATTTTGGCCAGTTTTCAACCTTCTAACATAAATTATACCCCCTTAAGCGTTTATTTACAATTTACGCTTCGAAGTGCTTTTGATAAGAAAGTTGGTTTATGCAGTCAATGGTGGCCCTAGATCAGTTTGTTTGTTTTGTTTGGAGAGTTAACATTGTATTGCATACAGAATGAGTGATTTGCCAGCAACAGAAGTCGCCAGGGCTGTGACAATGATTGAGGAAGGTCACACCTACCGTTCAGTCAGTCGAACGTTGGGTGTATCAGTATCCGTGATCCACCGTAATGTGCGACGATACAGACAGACAGGATCTTACGTGCGCAGGCGAGGCCAAGGCAAAAAACGTGCAACCAGTGCCGTAGACGACCGTTTTATAAAGGTGCAAACTTTGAGAAATCGTCGTCAAACGGCTGTTCAGACCCGAAATCTTTTGGAAGAAGTGCGTAACGTACGTGTTAGTGAACGAACAGTGAGGAGAAGGTTAAATGAGGTTGGTTTGAAGTCATACGTGCCAGCAAGAGCGCCTAAACTTGAGGTGAGCCATCGAGTAGCAAGATTAGCGTTCGCTCGTCAGCATCAAAATTGGTCCAATGAGTGGAGTCGAGTGTTATTCTCTGAAGAAAGCCGTTTTTGTGTAAATTTCATCGACGGAAGGGAGAAGATGTGGAGATATCGAGGAGAACGTTACTGTCAAACAATTTTTTTGGAAACAACGTCTTACGGTGGAGGGTCTGTTATGGTGTGGGGTGGTACAAGTTTGACGGCGCGCACCGCTCTGGTCATCATCGATGGCGGTTCTCTGACTGCACACAGATACATAACTGAGATCCTAGAGCCCCATGTTATGCCTTTTGCACCATTCATAGGATCAGATTTTGTGTTTATGCACGATAACGCACGGCCCCACACTGCGCACATAGTGTGTGATTACCTTAATTAGATCGGTATAACCCAGATGGACTGGCCAGCACGATCGCCCGACATGAATCCAATAGAACATGTCTGGGACATGATTGGACGAAGGGTCCGGGCAAGAAATCCAGTCCCTAGAAATGTTGAAGAGCTGAAATTGGCGCTGGTTGAAGAATGGGACACTTTGCCTCAGGAAATGATTGAAGGAGTCATCAGGAGCATGGGTAGACGTATCCAAGCCCTCATAAGGGCACGAGGAGGCAACACGCGCTATTAATTCTTTTTATTTTACTTTTTTCTTTTAATTTTGCTCTGTCTTTAAGCATTACAAAACATCAATATTTTTCACTTAAGACCACTTTTATTGTTTCTTTTGGAATAAATCCTAATAAACCCTAATTTTTCTTTTTTTTTCTTACATAAAATAAACAAACAAAGCCAAATGAAGCGAAAACAATAATTAAAAGACATTAAATCTCAAAAACCAATGTATTTTTTTTATGTTCCTCTAATTTTGCCGGTGTTCACCTTCAGCCACTAATAAATCGTCGTCGACTGGCAGATTGCACTTTTCTCTTAAAAATTTTATCTCACGAGATTGACTGTCCGGATCTCCTGCATAAATTGCGTTTTAATGTCCCACATCAGAGATCAGTTAGATTTAATCCGCCTATCTTCATTCCCTTTACCCCTTCCAACTACAGGCAAAACTCATATATGGTGCGAGCGAGTAAGGATTTTAATGTTCTTTGTAAAGAGTTCTCATTTGATCCATTTGCCACCAAAACCTATACTGCACGCAGTCGGCTGTACGCTGATTTCTTCAAAACTGCATAGTGTTTTTGTACCTTTTATATATTATGTATGTAGGTATACAGGGTGTCCCGTAAATAATGGATCAAACGTAACGGGTAGGTAGCTTACATAATTTCCAACAACTAATTTGAATATTAAAAAAAAAACCGTTACAGTAACCAGGATATTAATTTTTTTTCGAATTTTACGATTTTGTCTTCCAGAATTAAGCTTTTTTAATGCTGTCGCTGCAAATGATGACATTTTTAGGTATGATTTTTATTTAACATTTCTGAATAGCTTACTAATGTTATAAGATACCATTTTTTTGAATACCGTTTTATTTGCCTTAGAAAAAAAATCTTGAGTTGAAAAGTTTTTTCTTTACGATGTTAGGACCAAAATTGAAAAAATTCTCCTGTAAAAAAAATGTATGACACCGAAAACCACCATTATTTTAAAAACTTGTACATTTAATAAGGTTTGCAAATTGGTGTAAAACTTACTTCTAGTCTTTATCGTTACAAAGATATTGCTATGAATGTGATGAAGACAGAAAATAAATTAAATTGGTACTATTCCATTTTTTCATTTTCGTAATGGCTTATGCTTGAATGCTTGTAATCGAAGCAGGTAGTTAAGCGGCTAGCATATTCCGACCCGATGACGTCATCTGTCCGGAATTTGGGACCGCTACCTGTGGCGGAGTTGCACCTCAGTCAGCGTGAAGGGGATAGATAGCGCCGCTTTTGTATTTTTGGTAAATTGGTATGAAGTTGTACATTCTAGTCCTTGTCATTACAAAGATAATTGCTATGAATCTGAGAGGTGCAAATCAACGTTAATAAAAAAAATAAAAAAGTGTGTACATTTAAACTTTTTCTTTAAAATGTGTAACTGTAGTATTTCAGAGGCAATGTTCATTGAATTATTGAGGCGTATGAAAAGAATTAGGAGGCCGTACTAAAAAAAACAGTTAGTTCAAATAAATCGTTTTATTTGGTTTTTACAATAAATGTTCGAATTGCCTTCCCTCTACAAGAATGCAAAGTCTGCATCTCCTAATAAAGGAAGCTCTTATCCGACGGACAAAACGGCTTTGGTTTATTTCTGATACAGCAGATTGGATGCGCTGTCGTAATTCTTCTTCCGACGTTATTGGATTCTTGTAGACCCTGTCTTTTAAACATCCCCAGTAAAAAAAATCTAGGGGATTTAAATCCGGAGATCGCGGAGGCCACAAAATTGGTCCTAATCGGCCGATCCATCTGTCCGGATAACTTTCATCAAGGTGCGCCCTTACTGCCGTCGCATAGTGAGCGGGGCACCCATCATTTTGCAACCACATTGCTTGCCGTACGTCTTCTGGAACGTTTTCTAATAACCTTGGCAACTCATTCCTTAAAAAATGGAGATAATATTCGGCGTTTAGAGTAGCTGGTAGTTCAAAGGGCCCTATTATTTGCCCATTGATTATTCCCGCCCATAAATTTATTTTAAATTGATGTTGGCTCCTGTCCTCTCGCATCAAATATGGGTTTATCAGCTGCCAACTGTGCAAATTATGCAAATTTAAATATCCATCTCGGCGGCATGAAGACTCGTCACTCCATAAAATCTTGTTAAAAAACTGCGGGTCCGCCCGAATCATTCTAAGCATCCTTTGGCAAAATTCTATTCTTGGCTGGTAATCACGCGACGTCAGCGTTTGAACACGTTGCACGTGATATGGGTGCAATCGGCACCGTTGTAGCACTCGATGCACCGTCGATCTAGAAATTCCTACGCGTCGCGCTATGACGCGAACGGAGACTGACGGATCTTCCTCGATTTCTCGAAGAATGACTTCGTCATTAACTTGTCGCGGTCGTCCTTCACGGGTACCACCAACTCCGGTGCCAAGAATTCTTCCCTCAAGAAGCGCGTTATGCACTCTAATAAAGACGCGATAATCGGGATAACGAACCAGGTTCGGGTATCTTTCACGGTACAATCTTGCAGCCGCCCTGGCATTACCTCTTGCTTCTCCGTAGATAAAATGCATTTCGGCGTACTGCCGTGGCGTGTACTCATAACGAGGCATTGGGCTGAATAAGGTTTCAGCGCTACTGCACACACGTACAAGCACACACAAACGAATGTTTTCGGAGTCCGTAGGATCGCCAAGTCGTTTGTCCAATACGCAAAGAGTTCCAAATCGATAGGCAAAGCAAAGTCCAAAAACACAGCACAAGTCAAATTTTACAGAAGAAAACACCGAGCCACTGACCGGGAGCGAAAGTTGTCTGACGTAGCAACTCGAAGAGAGAATAGTTACAACTAAACTAATAAAATCAAGCAACAATGAAGCCTGTACGAGTGAAGGGCGCAGGAAAGAACAAAAGAACCTGCGCAACTTCATACCGATTTAACCGATTTACCAAAAAGCGGCGCTATCTATCCCTTTCACACTGACTGAGGTGCAACTCCGCCACAGGTAGCGGTCCCAAATTCCGGACAGATGACGTCATCGGGTCGGAATTATGCTATCCGCTTAACTACCTGCTTCGATTACAAGCATTCAAGCATAAGCCATTACGAAAAGGAAAAAATGGAATAGTACCAATTTAATTTATTTTCTGTCTTCTTCATCACATTCATAGCAATATCTTTGTAACGATAAGGACTAGACGTAAGTTTTATACCAATTTGCAAACCTTATTAAATGTACAAGTTTTTAAAATAATGGTGGTCTTCGGTGTCATACATTTTTTTTACAGGAGAATTTTTTCAATTTTGGTCCTAACATCGTAAAGAAAAAACTTTTCAACTCAAGATTTTTTTTCTAAGGCAAATAAAACGGTATTCAAAAAAAAATGGTATCTTATAACATTAGTAAGCTATTCAGAAATGTTAAATAAAAATCATACCTAAAAATGTCATCATTTGCAGCGACAGCATTAAAAAAGCTTAATTCTGGAAGACAAAATCGTAAAATTCGAAAAAAAATTATTATCCTGGTTACTGTAACGGTTTTTTTTTTTAATATTCAAATTAGTTGTTGGAAATTAGGTAAGCTACCTACCCGTTACGTTTGATCCATTATTTACGGGACACCCTGTATAATATTGTTTTTGTGTTTTTTTTTTCTCTATCGTGCTTGTTAGCGATCTTAAGATTTGTACTACTTTTTCTGTTTTTACCCGTGAGAACCTATAATTGGCTTTATATTTTATATTCAACTAGCTGCGCCCCGCGGTTTCACCCGCGTAGACCGGGATAAAAAGTAGCGGTATGAAAAATAGATGTTAGCCGATTCTCAGACCTACTCAATATGCTCACAAAATTTCATGAGAATCGGTCAAGCCGTTTCGGAGGAGTACGGGAACGAACATTGTGACACGAGAATTTTATATATTATAGGATTGTTATCTATCTGTTGGTTCTCCTTAATATGAATAAATAAATAAAAAGGTTTGTAACCTATGAATTAGTAGACAGGGTTTCCTGTGAAAGAAAAAGAATTACCATAAGTTACAATAATTATATTATTGTAACTGCAATAATTTGATAATAAAAAATCTGATTACCATTTTAAAATTATCAGTCAATTTTTAAGTTTTAGTTTTTCTAATTGAAACCTTAAATTCAAGAAAGATTTTTTTTAATTTTGCTTAAATGCGTTCCATTTTTCGTAGGACCGTTTTATTAATGGCAACACTTCCGATAAGTCATAATTCCGTCGAAATAAGAAACAGACTGTAAATAGAATTATTTATTCGCTAGGTACCTAAATAACAAAAAAATCAGAGGTCATTGAGTTAAGACTTAGAAAAAAATACTGAAATAAAAGTATGTTTAAAACTTTGTAGACTTGAATTTGTGTCTGCTTTAGACTATCTTCAATAGATTTAATCTCTTCTGGATCTAAAGCCCATGATTCATTGCAGAATTCAGTATAATATATTTCCCTCTAATTTTTCTTGGCCAAATCCCGTGCCTATATATAATTCTTTTCTTTTGGTAAAATATATCCGCCTCCAGGATTAAAAACCTTATTGTAAAAAAGCATACAGTTATTGGGCACTCTTGGGACAGAACAATAAGGTCAAAATGAGGTTTGGATTCACTCGTTTCTAGATCTGCGATTTTGTACTGATGAGCATGATGTAGGTAAGCTGAAAACATAAATGGGGTTTTATCAATTATAGATTTAAACTTTTTGAGGGGCTCGTGGCTAAGTTACAGCAGTACGCTACGCTTGCTACGGTCGGTCCGTGGATGGGTGACTATTTTATTCGTACCGAACCTCCTTCGAGTTTCAGAAAGCACGTTAAGCTGTCGTTCTCGGCTGACTTTCGTAGATCAAATATTAATTTGTCATTCATTACGTACGGGATAGCCAGAAGCCCGAAAATCTGAAAACCAGTCTTAAGGGCCCCACACAGTACGCTGGCGGCGGTCAGTCTTGACCGCCTGCCGGCGAGCTGTAAATGTGTGGGGGGCCTTACCAAGAGGTAATACGTGTTACCCAAATCGGTTGTGAGGTCAGACAGGCGGTCGCTCCAAGTAGAATAGGTACTGCATCTGGTTGAACTGGATGACGACCATAACAGAGTTGGTAATTGGCTAGTAGTATGTATGGTCTAGTTATCTTTTTGTATTAGGAAACACATTTTGTGACACTTATTCGTATTTAGTAACATTTTTAAATTCAACTTTTTTTCTGTGGTATTATTAAAACATACGATTTGGCTTGTTGGTAACCCGTTACGATTCAGTTACGATTTGGTTTCCAGTTTGCTTATGAAATAGTAGAATGACTTTAAAGGTAACTATCGAACGGCGATCGAAATGGAACTGTTGCTAAAACACAATTGAACGTGTAACGTTGCAAATTACTAGAATCGGCCCCCTGAACGTTGAAACGTTTTTCTTCGTAAGTAACCACATGTATGTTTAACTCTTTAGTAGGTAGGAACTCGTTAGTATGTCTGTCCTAGGGGGGCTCGTAGCTAAGTAATAACAGCCGCATGGGTCGATCGATCAGGTGAAGTCACGTTTAACGCGGTCGGTTCGTGGATGGGTGACCATCTTTACATACAGAGACCCCCCGTGCCTCGGAAAGCGCGCTAAGCCGTTGGTCCCGGCTGTCATTCTTGGATCTTTGACAGTCGTTACGGGTCGCGAGCAGCCCGAAAGTGACAACCAGTCTTACCAAGGGGTAGGGACTTATCGTATTACCCAGTGACTGGGTTGTGGAGGTTAGATAGGCAGTCGCTCCATGTAAAATACTGGAGCTGTATTCGATTACTACTAATTACTACGATTACGACTGGAAGCCGACCCGAACATGGTGGGAAAAGGCTAGGCAGATGATCTGTCTGGCCTGTTATCAAGACGTTTGCATAAATGCAACCACCCAGAATGGGAAGGAACATGAAGGTGATGCTTAGCACAAAAGCTAATCGCTCAAAATATTAGCGCAACTTACCTTGGGCAAAGTATTACAAAAGGTAAAATTACAATAAAGGTAAAATTGTTTGTTTCTCTTACGTAGTACGGTTCAATAAAAAATTGACGATCAAAACTTGATTTTGTAGTATGTATTTTATTTATACTATTCTTCAACTATAGTCCATTCATTAGAAAACAATTGTTGTCATTTATTTTGAATAAGAATAAATTGCAGACCTTGTTACTCATATTGAACTTATTTTGTTCTATTACAACCATTTATGGTGGTATGGTATGTATGGTTTATGTTGTCGTTTACGACGAAACGACGTTTTACTCCTTAATACAGGCTATTTCATATTTCAGCACGTCACCCACTTGATTGTTAGAGATACACAACCATTTTGTAAAAGATGTTACATGTACTACAATCTGTTTATATATAAATAAAGATTTATTATTATTATTATTCTCGTTTATTAATTTTTCTTCTTATCAAATACATTTTTAAATAATTCTTAAAAAATATATAAAAAACATTTAAAAATACAAAAAATAATAGCCCACCGGTATCAGGAACAGGGTCCAAGCTACCGGCGGTCAGGGCTCCAGAGAGAGGAACCTCCTAACAATGCGCGCCGTGTCCAGAAATACCGCTCTCTGAATCAGATCAGGCCCATCCAGCTGCCCAACGAGACTGAGAGCTTATATAAAATATAAAAAAAAAAATAAAACGATTCAAACTTTCAAAGGCGAGATTTTGGGTAATTTAAAATTTCAAGAAATATGAAGGCAATACAAGACTAGATTAGACAGAAGAGACACGTACCACAACAATCGAACAAACAATACAAGATCGAACTTACTCAAAAGTCCGATCTTTACAAAAATATCTATAAATCAGAAGTGGGATAAGTCGTACTCACTTGCTAGAGTACGACAATGAAAACCCGGAACTTCTACCCTTATATGTGCGGCGCGGTAACGAAACCATAGCGAGATCTAATTCGACGCCAACGCCATCTATCGAGCGAGCCGACAACTTTGAACTCCGACAGAAGATTCTATTTAACTAACTTTTTTGGATAATTATATTAAAGATACGTACTCAATGATTATTCGGTTAAAAAAAAACTTTAATTAATGTCTAATTTAGGGCTAATTTTTCAATCGTTAGATAACTTTTATTTATGGAAAATATGGCGGTTTGACAAGTTTTGTATAGAAAATATGTCAAACTGTCATATTTATTGTTCAGATAAAAGTCGTCTGTTTATTGAAAAATTAGCCTTAAGTAGTCTTTTGACTTCTTGAGTATTTGTATATGGCACAACAATGGTCACTTTACTAACTTTATTACCTAATATTGTTTGTCACATAAAATACTCCTTTTTATCAATAAAATATTTACCTGACCTTCCAAACATTTAACTAACATTACGCTTGTATTGTAGGTATTCCCCGAAGGATTAGGCAGAGGTGTACGTATAAAGTACACCCATAGTTTTCACGTCCCATGTAATGAGGGGCGAGCCTATTGCCATCAACTGGGCACAAATCCAGACTCCGGGCGGCTCTTGGGAAATTACAGATTGAAAAAACCCAATAACACTGCCCGACCCGGGAATCGAACCCATGTTCAGCAGGACCTCATGCTCAGCAGTAGCGCTTGCGACCACTAGATAAAGCAGTTTGGCAATGCGTAAATGCGAGATAAATAAATTGTACCTAAAAAGCGCGCGAGTGTCTATTACACTAACGGTTGTGTACCTACATATACAGAATGCTTTTTATCTGAAATTAAAGTTAATACAGTCCACCACATTCCCAATGTTTAACATCATAGGGTTCTTAATTTAGCCAAACTAAATCAGGAGAATCCCAAGGAAGTCTACTTGGTCCATTTTTGCATTAACGATTTACATGCGGTTTTTAAAACCATCAGTAGGTATACTGTAACCTATCTAGGAGAACGGTACGACACCTACTAACTAGATTAAGTAACTATGCTTGTGCTTTATACATTACCTACTTTGCCGTGTAATCTAGTCCTTGTTGAACAATAAACATATTATTATTATTATTTCGTTTATTCTTATAAAAAACATTTAAAAATTTAAAAAATAGTAGCCCACCGGTATCGGGAACAGGGTCCAAGTTACCAGCGGTCAGAACTCCAGAGAGAGGAACCTCCTAACAGTGCGGGCCGTGTCCAGAAGCACTGCTTTCTGAATCAAGGCCTTGATCCAGCTTCTCAACGAGAGCCTCCTTAGGTGTAGGTTAAGGCTCTTTGCAATCAAGCCATTGGCTGATGCGACTATCGGCACAACGATTTTTGAGTCCACATCCCACATGTCGACAACCTCGCGAGCCAAGTCAAGATACTTGTTTTTTTTATCTTTCTCGGCTTTCACGAGGTTGCCGTCATGCGGGACTGTTATATCAATAATCATTGCGCGCCGCTCTATTCGATCCATCACCACTATATCAGGCTTATTGGCAACAATAGTCCTGTCTGTGATGATGGATCGATCCCAGTACAATGTGATATTTCCATTTTCGAGAATTGGTTCGGGCACATACCTGTAGTAGGTACCTACCTACCTACTACCTACGGCACTTCCGATTCCACAAGTTTGTAATTCAGAGCAAGTTGCTGATGAATAATCCTAATTATCTTATAATAATAATAATAATAACCCCACCGCCGTATCTCTACGTTGACGTCGTGGTGGGGCTTGCCGGTGGAGTTTACTTTGCCGAAACAGGTCTAGGGTGAGGAGCCAGACCAAGCGAGATACGTGAACCCGCAGGGCAACATGTGGCGAGCATGTGGTGTGGTGGCTCAACAGCAGTATCGACCCCACGGACCCTATTTCCCGGGAGAAGTCTTGTTCTTCACCTCTGGCTTGCCTTTATTGGCCGGCTGGAGTGAACACTGACGGAAACAGAGCTCCCACCTCATTCTTGCCTTTATTGGCCGGCTTGAGTGGAGATTCGCAAGAGCAAACGTGCTCGGAGGAAGGAAGTATTCTAGTAAGTGCTTGTAGGGATCTTGACCATCTTCCGGGCTCTGGGATTGTTCTGAGAGCCGTGGAATACCTGTCCACTCCTCAAGCACCTCAGGACATGTTGCCCCTTGTCGCTACGTCACTATGTGCTAGCGACTGTTTCCGGGGGCCCATTATTGAGTGTGCAAGTCACCCCCTGCCAATTTATTATTATTTATTTTATTTATTATTTATTAAAACTTTATGCACAAGTAAAAAAAATACCGTACAAAGGCGGACTTAATGCCAGAGGCATTTTCTACCAGTCAACCTTAGGGTGATGCAGAGAGAAGACATGGCAGGTGCAACATAAAGGATAGATAACAAGAAAATAACTATAAAATATAAGAATAAATACATAGATATTATATAATTACATAAATACATACATATATATATATAAACGGAATAAACTTTGTAAGGAGAAATAACGACCGGTAGAGGAGAAACAACGATCAGTAGAGGAGAAAATGAAACCAGCAAATCAGCGCAGGGATGCTTCTGCCAACTTCTTACGTATATACTCACGTGTCATCACTAAATCAATCAATCATCAATTTATCTGTGTATATTATATAACATTGGTCAGGCAGGGGACATAGTTCTTCCATAGTTCAAGGTACCCAATCCATGTAGCCACCCAAACCCATAGGCCCAATGTGTTTTGTTTCCATGTTCTGCAATAGTCCTGCACCAACCGGGTGTTGTCCTTGGGTGCACTTGCATAGTGCATACAGGGATAATCGTCGGCTGGTGCCTCCTCGTCATTTAAAATTGTCTAAGGGGCCCCTGCGAGTTGGCTTCGGCCCCTCGTACGCCTTCCAAAGGTCCGGGACCCCAGGGTCCCGAGATAAGCCAAAGACAAATAAAATAATAATAATTATTATTTTTTGCTGACAGTATGTTGGTAACAAACATTCTCCACTTGTATCAAAATGTACTATTTTTTAAAATTTTAAAATAAAATGTTTTAAATTTATTTAAGAAAACAGACGAAAATTTATCATTCCCCCCCTTATCTCCGAAACTACTGAGCCTAACATTTTGAAAAAAAATACAGAAAATAGTTCGTAGTATAAGAAGTCTGTGGTCTTAAAATAACATGGTAAATAGAGATTTGCCATGTTATTTTATTGAGAGCAATATAGTGAGTACAAACTTACATTTATGTACAGTTGGAATGTTTAACATTGTAGATGAACATGTTTTTCAACTATAATTTTAAGTTTGTTCTTGGGATAAATTCATCACAACTACGGAACCCTTCATTATGCGTGGTCCGTACTTGGCCGGTTTTTTTATTACTTGAATTATCATGATCATCAGTCCACCTTATGGGAGGCCTGCCAACGCTACGACTGGTGCGTGCCAGTCATAGAGTTGGCCAGACCTTTCGGACTACCATTTTGTATAGAACTCTAAAACTGAGAGTGTTTTTTTGCAAAAACTACCTAATCACCTTTAGAGATATTGGTCCATGCCTCCTGCAGTTCGCCTTCAATAGGTCTAATTTGTTCTGGATCAAAAGGCCATGAATCGTTACAATAATCAGGAAAATCATCTACACGAGATGGCCAAATCCCGTGTACAGTCCAGCGGTTCTTTTTATTAGGAAAAACGCATTCTCCTCCTTAATGCTGCTTCCAGGACTTACAATATGATACCGGCCATGTTTGAGTAAAAATAATAATGTCAAAATGATTATCAGGTTCATCGATTTCTAGACCTACGTTTTGGTACTGATAAGCAAGTTGTAATCTGAAATAAGGAACGAGTTTTTAATCATGAGTTGATCTGGTCCTCAGACCATTTTGTCTGAGCCCAATAGGTTAGGTACCTACATGAAAAATACATAAAACGTGATCAGATATTTATCTGGTCACGTCTATTGGGTGCGCCTGATGTTTTACGGTCTACTCCTCGCACAGACTAACTGTGCCGTCAAGATATCAGTCTAGACTGTATAGGTACCTACTTTAGTCTCTACTTATTTATTTTCATTCCTCATAAGTTATCGCGTATATTAAAAAAATAAGATCATGGGCATGCCCATTGCTTAAAAAGAAAAATTACATTGGTTTGAGCAACTTACCGTAAACAGAGAGCTATAAATGACAAACTTATTCTACACATTTTACTTTATTCATTTACTTACGGTTCGAAAAAGAGCTAGCTTTGTATATTCTTGAATCATTTTATATGCTGGTAGAATACAGTTTGAATTATTTGCATGACTTACTATTAGGTCTTTACCTATGAAATTGCCGTTCTGCAGTACTGGCCATTTCAAATCAAATTAATTTTTGTTTGGCTAAGAATTCTAATTTCAAATTAATTTTATTTTAAAAACATGGATTTTTTTTCCAAAAGTAGTCATTTGTTTATTGATTAGTGTTACATTTTCATCGCATTTCAATCTTTTTCGTCATCATGGATACGTTAAAAATTCGAGTAATTATGGAATATGAGTACCGTCGTGGCAGCAACGCGGCACAAGCGGCACGCAACATCAACGACGTTTACGGAGCTAACACTACAACCCAACGCACCACTTGTTATTGGTTTGCTCGCTTCCGTTCTGGAAATTTCGACCTGAAAAATGAACCTCGCGGTCGTCCGAAGACTTTGGTCGACAATGACGAATTAAAGGCGATTGTGGAAGCTGATGATACACAATCTACGGCTGAATTAGCAGCAGCTTTCGATGTTAGCGTCAAAACAATATTGGTCCATTTGCGTCAAATTGGCAAGGTAAACAAGCTTGACAATTGGGTGCCCCACGAACTCAATGATCGCCAGCGCGAAGTACGCGTCGAGACGTGCCTTGCACTGCTCAACAGACACACAAATGAAGGAATTTTGAACCGCATTGTTACCTGCGATGAAAAATGGATTCTGTTTGATAACCGCAAGCGCTCAGCAAGTTGGTTGAATCCTGGTTCAGCACCTAAACAATGCCCTAAACGAAAACTTACCCCTAGAAAAGTGATGCGTCACTGTTTGGTGGTCTAGCGCCGGTGTGATTCATCACAGCTTCTTACCAAACGGGGTGAGCATTACTTCAGATGTGTACTGTGAAGAACTGAACACAATGATGGAGAAGCTGGCACATCTCCAACCAGCATTGGTCAATCGCTCGTCTCCGCTGCTCCTGCACGACAACGCGCGACCTCATACTGCCAGCAGACGGTCTCCAAGTTGCAAGAACTGGGGTTGGAAGCTCTCCGTCATCCGCCCTACTCACCAGACCTTGCGCCTACAGACTACTACTTTTTCCAGAATTTGGATAACTTCTTGGCGGGAAAATAATTCAATACCCGAGAGGCAGTACAAAATGCCTTTGTAGAATTTTTTGCTTCCCGTCCAGCTGATTTCTTTAAAAAGGGCATCAATAAACTGCCACTGCGTTGGCAAAGATGCATTGATTGCATGGGTGATTACTTCGATTAATACAAATAAAAATTCATGAAAAAAATTCGTTTAAATTTTTTCATTCAAAACGGCAATTTCATAGGTAAAGACCTATTATTAACAACAAAAATGCATTCGACATACCTAAATAAGCTTAATGGTTATTGCTTACAGAAAATACTGCATTGTGTAGGTATCGTAATAGCGAATGGAGACTGGGTGAAAGTAGTCTATGGACCAATAAAAATAGAAATACAAAATATTTATTTCATTGTCTAGACCTAGACAATGAACTAAGCAATAAGAGAGCAAGCAATAAGCAATCAATCAAGCAAGCAATAGGCAATAAAAAATAAGCAATCAAGCAAGCAAAAAAAAAGCAATAAGCAATTTAAAATATTACCTACAGCTAGGTTACAATATATTATTTGCCAGTCCGCCCCAAACTAGACAGTCCGTATATTGGAGATCGGGGTACCTACCTACGAATTCCAGAGTACTTAGAGGCAAGACAGGTGATTTCAGATATAGTATGATATGTGTGTATGTGCAATGTTTGTGTAGTGTAGGTATGTGTAGTGAATTTGTGGTGTCTGGTGCTTGTGTGCGTAAGTGTGTGTATTTGTTCCCATTGTGTTTCATTTGATTTGGTGTCTGTAAATTAATTGTTTACCTAGCTTCTGATGTTTCATAAGTGCCCATGTAGGTTTATGTGAAGTGAAATATTTTGATTTAGATTTTTTTTTATTTTTGTTCCGAGTCATCCTAGCATAGAAATATAAAAAACAGGAGAAGTGGCATGGAGGCGTGTCTGTGTCCACGCGTTATGCGCACGCTGTGCCTTTACTCGCCAAATGGCCGTTTCCGCGAACTAGTACGCTTTCGACCGTGGTCACGATAAATTATAAAAATGCCGCGTTGTTCAGTGGTTTGCTGCAAAAACCGAAGTGATAATAAAAACTTCGTATCTCACGGAATCACCTACCATATGTAAGTAAAAGTATTTTACTGTATTTATCTTTAAAATCATAAAAAACAACAAATCGTAAAATATTTCTTTCTTTTACTACGTTATTTTTGTTTTCAAATATCGCAGCGGTTGTACTATTTTTGCAGCAAATACATTGCTCCTTAACCACTGTCTTAAGTATGTCGCTAAGCGACTGGACAAGCAATGTAAAAATAACAAAACGATACTTCATTTACGCGGAGCGTCGCATAGTACAGCCGCTGTGTCTTGCGGCGAGATAGTGATGAGGTTAAGATCCACTAAAGTAGGCTATCGATAATAATGTCGATTGCCCAACGAATATTATATTGCTATTATAGTTTATTTTTCAATTTGTCAACCGTTTTAGCCCGGTTGGAACACTTGAAAAGATGACGTTTAAGTACGGTTGGAAAACCTTTGAGAATGTAAAATAATCTTTTTTACTGTTTTTGATTATTTTACCTAGTTGAGAAATGCATAACCAACGGTCGTAAAGTAAGTTTTTTTTTTTTTTTTTTAGTTAGTTTAGTTTTTTGGAGTGTTTTTGGGTTTAAATTATCGCATCTTCGTGCTATTTCCTTATTTTTTTTTGGTTTTAGTATTTTACTTCCGCTAAAGTCTTTAACTATGCACCACAAGATTCGAATGCGTTGTAGTAATCGGTATGGTTCAGATAAAATATTAGTGATTTTTGCTTAAAATAAGTCAACATATTCATGTTATTTATTTGTTATGCATGAGTATGGCATGTGTTTGTTTTCATATATTTAACTATTTCTTAGCTAATGGTTTTTTTTTTAATAACAAAAGCCTATTCGCCTGTTGCCTGCTACCTGCTTAGGGTCACTTGTTCTACAGTGGCTCACTTTTTTTCCGAGGCGTATTTTTTAACACCTATTTAAGTTAGGTTATCGAATTTCGGAATGAATATAGTGGAACTAATGTTCTTTTAAAATGTACAGTCATTTTTAAATAAATGTAAGACAGAATGTAAATATTGTACGTTTTTAAAAAAAACATAAATGAGCCACTGTGTACCATAGGTTTGGCACACTGGCTCACCCCAGAGTACACAGTGGACCGTAGTAGTACACAGTGGATAGTTGTACTAATCACAAGTAATAAAACAAATATTACGATAGTTATTCATTATTTATTAGGCAATATGTCAACATGTATTAATATAGAAATAATTTTAAACTTTTTCTAATAAATTTTAATGTAAAAATCTTCGAAAACTTAACATCGAGCACAAACCTTATAAAATAACATGATAATATTCATTTTTAATAAAATAGGAACGAAAATACCTCATTGGTCTTAAACAAAACTAATATTAATTCAAAATGAGATCAAGATCCCGAGATCAATCAAAAACTTAACCTTAAACTTAGTAAAAAAAGAAAGAAACGAATTTATGCTTTGGCTACCTACCACAATTAAATTCTTACTCAGTCGAGAATTTGAATAAGAATTTAATCATGATAATCACTATCTTTAGATATAGGTAATAAAATTAAAGAAATCACTTATGGGCAATGCTTTGGCATACAATTCTACTGCACATTCAATTGAGATAAATCAATTGAAAAATAGTAATAAGACTGTTGACGTGTCGTGCTGCCACCGACAGAGGGTTTCGGCAATATAGATTTGATGTCAGCTTCTTTAACAAGTGACAGATCCGGCACCGTAGGCATATAAAATTTGCCTGGAGTTTTCTTCCTTAAAAAACTGATGTAATATTCCATATGTTCATTTCTGCTTTCCAACACTTTTCCAATGTAAAACAGTTTCTGTTTTTTTGTTGAAAATTCTACCAGAACATATTCGCCTTCCATCGGAGGTCGAAGTAAAGGCCTTTTTAAATCACGTTCAGTCATGGCAGCAATTTCCATGTCTACGTCTTCTTCAAGCCACTCGCTATCTTCGTCTGATTCCTGATATTGAACTACAGCCTCATCATTTTCTTCATCGGAATCATCTTGCAGCACTTTTTTAACAATTTTCTTTCGTTTGACATCCCTCTGTCTAGTGGTCTTGGCTTTAGCTAACTCGATCATGGTTTTTTCGGGAGTATCGGTAGCTATCATACTTCGACCTAATTTTCTAGGTTTTCGAATTGATTTTCTTGGCCCGGCTTTAATTGGATCTCGGAATACGAACGGCGATATGAAACTAACATTATTTGTGCTGATCAAACTAAGCGGAACTTGATTTTTTTCAGGAGTTTTAGGCGTAATGGCTGGAGAACTTGGAAGTTCCAGTAATGCGGACATATAAGATGTCCCGGGTGTTACTTCTGGTTCAATTTGTAAAACTGTTCTTGCAAAGTCATCTTGGCTCACAGAGTCAAGTATTGAAGGTGAACCTTCCCTTTCTGCATTTATCTGCAATGTAGTTGACTGACCGGAAGTGTCACCGTCTTCGTTCGCTGGAATGTGGATAGTTGTTGCATCGACAGGCACAAGATCTTCGTCACTTTTTGAACACACAGTGTCATCCGATTGCACTCTTTGAATTCGCTGCACGGCATTAGCTTCATCTCTAATGTGAGTTTGGTCTGTTCCAGCAACGACACTTGACATCACGATCTGACTTGGCCTTTGTTCTTCATCGTCAGGATACGGGCGATCAGTTACGGAACTTGGCATAAAATCATCGTCAGTAAATAAATTGCGGTCAAACGGATAAATTCCACACTTCTTGAATGAGTTGATTATGTTTACAGGCGTCATTACTTTAAGGAAAGCAACACCCACAATTTCACCTATTTCATATATAGTAATAGGTTTGCCCGGGTTTCGCAGCATCCACGAGTCAATGGCTGCATTGTAGTAAGATTTAAATGGTCCATATATACCGACATCAAGTGGTTGTAACTTTGCGGAAGTGTGTGGGTGTAAGGTCAAAATATGAACACCCGAAGTCTTCGCTAAGTCCAAAGCATTCAATGATAAATGAGACTCATGATTGTCTAATATAAGTAAAGTAGGGTTTTCTACTGTAGAATTGGTATTCTTGATGAAATGTTTTATGACGTCTGGAAATATATCGGTGTTCATCCATCCACTAGGCGCAGCCAGCCCCAATGTTCCTGGAGGAGTGTTCTTCGTCATGTAAGATTTAAAATTTTTTCGTGGAAATACCATAACGGGAGGAAGTGCTATTCCTCCTGCACTTATTATGCAACACGTAGTGACTAATGTGCCACGTTCTCCGCTAGTTACTTTACCAACGTTTCGGCGGCCTTTTGGTGCAATGACACGCTGCGGTTTTTGAACTGTAGTGGTCGATGTTTCATCCAGGTTAAAGATACGAGTTCCATCGTTAAAAGCGGGAAACCTCTGCAATAAACTTTCTAGATTTTTATAAAAAATCTCCACATTAGTTCGGTTGAAGGCCGTGGCTCTTGCAAGACTGCATGGCTCGGGCTTCCGCAAACTGAGGTCTTTGTGCCTTTGCCTGAATTTCCTGAACCATTCCTTTCCAGCTATTTTATTGTTCACCCAGTTATCAGGCATCTTTATATTATTTTTTTCCGCCATTTGGTAGGCTACTCTCCTGCACTCTTTTTCCGACAACCCGTAAAATATTGAGGAACAATATTTATAATATTCTTTAAGGCTTTCTTCTTGTTTATTATCAAAAACTTTTCTTACTTCATAATTAGGGATTAAGCGCATTGTTTCCACAGACCCAAAACTTTTAAATTTATTAAAATAACGCCTTAAAGTTGTAAAAGGTATATTGAAGATCTTAGAAGCTTTCCTAACACTCATTCCGCCCTGAATGCTATGAAGAGCTTGCTTCATACTTTCTTCCGAATGATTCCCGATGGTGCGTGGCTTTTCTGGACGAGGCATTCTGAAATAAGAATATGTTATTGAATTTAATTCATTACCAAAACATTGCAACATACATACTTTCAGTACTGATTTGAGAATCTGTATTTTAATCAAAATATTACAAAAAAAAACCAGTTTAGTACACAGTGGCTCATGAGCCACTGTGCACTTACGTGATCTGAGCCGGTGTGGACGTTGCCGACATTTTGAATACAACCTACCACAAAAAAAAAGCTAACCTATATTTCGAGAGGAATAGAACAGGAAAACATTCTTAAATAAGTACAAACTACAATGGAAATGTAAAAATATTCAAATACCATACTAGACACGTGTTGGAACAAAAGAAAACTTACCTTATTTTTTATTTTTTTTGTCACTTAAACAAAATTTTCTTTGCACACAAACACCACGCGTCGTACGCGCTTCCCGACTGGTTTCGACGAGTTCATGTACCGACGGCTACATTGGGTGAAAGAGACAGATATATATCTCTGGTAGTTTCTTAGATTCTTAAACTGAGCCACTGTTTCTGGTATAACCACTGTGGAACAAGTGACCCTACTCATCGTGAGGTTAAGAAGTATAGACCGCGCGGAACTAGTTGACCGCGCCGGTATGTGAGCGGTGGGCACAGCCTAAACCAACTTAACCGGATTGTTTTAATTTATCGATTCGTTTTTTTTTAATATACATTTTTTTTAAATTTAAAATATATAATACTTTCTGGACATATCATTTTTTATTTTATTTTCAGGACCCCAAATTTTTCTTGTACTAATAAATGGAAGTATCGATAACTTTCCGATTTAGTCAATCACTAGCGTATATGTAAAATAAATTGCTTTTTGCACAACACAATAATAGCGCCAGATGTTTTTGTGTGAGTAAGTTGTACGGTGCATGGTAAATGCACGCTGTGTGTGACGAGTTAAGGTTTATAACTGATTGTGTAGTATGTTCTGATTTATGAATTGCAAGTGTGTGCGCGACTTTGTATCTATTGCTTTTATTGAACTACATGTGTAGTAGTGGCGCGGTGGTGGGGCCAACCTAGCGACATCGGGTTCTGATACATTTTCAACTACCGGGCATATCTATGCATCCTAGCCAGTGTTTTGCAACATCTTATTTACAATGTTTTTGCAACTAAACTGAACGGGGTAAAGACATGGGGTAGAGCATGTCGGTAGTGAAGCTGCACATGCTTTTTCCAACTTCTTTTCCACTGTCTTTTTGCCCGCCGCGCCTCTTCTCAATTATAGTACCTAATCATATCATCACCAATAACAATCAGAACGATAATAGAAATGTTTTGCATTAAAACAAAACAGTTATTATGTTATGAAAAACACAATAATACTCTCGTTTGAAGAAAGCATCTCAATTCTTGCCTTATATACTATAAATAGTTAAGATATACGTACTTACATTCCCTTTTAGTTACCTGTGTTCTTTCAACATGTAAGAAATCTTGCGGTGACTATGGTCTTAGCGAGCTAGAGTTGTCACTGTCAAGTGTCATTCATAGAAGTCTTCAAAATTCAACAGCAAGCGCCTTACTCGAGTATTATTGTGTTTTTCATAACATAATAACTGTTTTGTTTTAATGCAAAACATTTCTATTATGTTTCCTTCAAAACACAATAATACTCTCGTTTGAAGACCTGTTTGATATCTGCTGGTGAAAGAATACCTGAAGGATGTAGACGCTATGTGAATTGTAATATTATAATGGAATGATCGAATATTTCGGTCTGTAGGTATTCATTAAATATTCAAATAAATAATTAAGAGTTTTCCATCTATTTATCCTAGAAACTGCAAAAATGAACAAATCCCATGAAATGTTATAGAAACGTTCAACTGTCATGCTATGAGACACAATTTAATCACTATATTGTTGTTACCAACCTCTTTGAGGTTGGTCGACAGTTGAAGCAAATCTATTTATTTACCTTATTTAAGGTGAACATGAATTATCAAGCTTTAAAGATAATCTAAAATCAATGAGATTACACAATAATAAGATTAGATTAGAATAAGATTTAGAACTGAATTAAAATAATAATCTCATTACTAAAGGATCATTGGATCACTCATATCCTTAACACAAGTTTAGGTAAGTAATATAGTTAGAAGTTATGAGATCAATCAAAAGTACAAATATTTCTGAATCTCATATTTTTTTATAAATGTGGAAAAAAACTAAATCAATGTCATTCTTAACACAGTTAAAATTCCATTGAAACTGAAAAACATTTAGTTGGTCAACAGATTAGACACATGTAAATGATCTAAGAAAGGATTCTAGTACAAGTCTCTTCATTTATCAATTAAAATGACTTGAAATGTGAATCATATACCTACCTACACAAACATATTGAAATATTTTCGTAGGGAATTAATAATTATCCTAATGATAAACCCTATTCTCTCACAGAGAGGTGACCTTTATCCCAAAAAAGGGAACCTTATAGGCTGGTCATTCTAACTTATCATGAGAGATAACCATCTCCTTTACTACTTTACAAAAGTAATAATTCTGTAAGCCTAGTGGCTCTTACAGTTTAATTTCATTCGATGAACTATTCTCCAGTCAGCCTCCCGAAGGCTACCACATACTACCTTATGTTACTTCCAGGAGGCTTCTAGTATCTTAGACTGTTTAAAAATGTTTCAAGCAAGCTTAGCCACACCTGTTATTGTAAATCTAACAACAATTAGGGTAGATTTTAAGTAAACATCTTGATCTTCAGTGTCTTTGAACCACACCTTGGTTGCACTGTTATTCAACATCTAAAAGCTATGAGATATCTTATAATATTAGGGTAAGTATGTAAAACTCTTCTGGCAGCCTCATCATTTTGGCATTCATTTCATTTCATGACTTTCTGGGTAGTGGTTTAGCTAATGATAATGCTTTTGAAACAATGGACACAAAACTGTTTAGATCTAACATCTATTGGTTGGTACCATAATTATATGCTTTATGCATAAAAATAAATGAATTGGGATCAGATTATTTAGGACTAATGCCATGCACTCTACACTATGACATTCACCATTCACCTCTGAATAGGAGCTTTATAAGTAATTAGTGTAGATTATCTCCAATTACACTTTAGCAAGTTTCTTATCCTACCCTACCAACCCTTGCAACCTGTTTGCCCCCCCCCCCCCTTCAACTTTCCAGGGTAGGAGTTGCAACTTATCAGGTTTAAGACGATCTTACATAGATCTTGTACTGGTACTGACTCTCCGAGGCCTCTCGTCGCCAAGTACGGGAACCAGTCACACTGGGTTCAGTGTGGGGCGATTTTTACATAGTACGTCGACGTCCCATTTCCGAGTTCACATGAGTGAGCACTCGCTCTTAAATTGGACGAAGTAAAAACCAATAGTAGTTGATGCTGTCACCTCTGACTGAAATCGCATCGCAGAAGCTTGCCAAGCCATCATTTGAGTCCCATGTGACGGTCTGTCGCACAAACGGCCGACTTATCTGACGTGAAAACGTCGACGCCGGGGACGCCCCACTTTGTAACATGGCCTCCGAGGCCTGGGACCTGGAGCAACAGGAGCCACTTCGGCTGGTCTGTTCCTAGACAAGCGGTCGGCTAAGCCGTTATAACACTTTTAACCTCCCCGGGAGGTAAACCGCTAACAGAGTGATGTTCAGCTAATCTGCTAACTTCCATCTTGCTAATTAGGTTCAGGAGCACTAGGGGACGTATCCTTCGCCCATCTTAAATGTGCGACAAATGGTCTGTTGTCGGATTGAACTATAATATGTGCACTCTGAAGACTGGCTTTTTGGCAATACTTCATATATGGCAAACATCTCTCGCAAGTTCGAGTGCCATTTTTTCTGGTTTGGTCAAGTTCCTGACTAGAGTAAGATAGAATGGAATATTCTTTATTATGTACTCCTTACTACTAGGGTGACACAATGGGCAGTCTTATCACTAAAAGCAATATTTTAAAGACATCCCTTGGATGAATAGAGTAGCCCGTTCATGTAGGCTCCTTACCTTTCCTCTACGGCAAGTGTGGACAGGAAGTTGGTTACTCTACCCCTGTGTCAAGGAACTGAGCTGTGGTCTATCAGTAGTCTCTGGCCACCACATTAACTGTTGACAAACCAGCAGGCAACCTTTTTTCATTTGTCCTGGTCTGCCTTTCTCAAATATTTGTCTAGCGACAAGTATTCCCATACAGGGATAACAATATTTTGGTGTTAATGGAATATGAACTTGTTTCAGGGAACAGAGTGTTGATTATTTTCCTTTCAACCTTGCCTGCAGGCCGTTCCTTGTGATTGGTAGCAGTGCTCAAAAGAAGGCCTACATATTTTAACTCCTGATTGAGGTTTAGAATTGACTTAGGAAATTCACTCGTCACCCAAGCTTTGTTAGGACCCACAGTCTCCAAGACAGGCATCAAAAATGCAACTTTTCCTAGTGGACCAGTAGAAATTTATCTAAACTAAAGAAATGTCAAAAGGGTGTTCTGTCAATTCGTGAGTCGTGTGAACTATTTCCCTTCATTAGCATATCATTGCTTCCGTTTTACTTTTTAGTAATAACAGAGTGTAAACATTAGGTTATTTGATTATAATCATAATCATAGAAATCCGCATAGATTATTATGGGTTTAATTTGTATCATTATTTTAACTAGTAGCTTTACTACTTAATATCTCAAAATAGAATTTTATTGAATGTTAATATTTTCAGTATTTATTTTCCTGTTGTAATCTTCAGGAACAGGTTTGCAGTCTTTCATTCCCAAGCCTTTACATGGTTCCTTAGGCAATAGGCAGCCTGGATATTATCAAAAGTATGAATCTTGGCCTACTTATTGTTGCTATGATTTGGCCTATTTATCATGTTTTTAAAATAATCAAAGAACTACTTCTTATTTAACCAGCTCTAAATAATATCTTGTCAGTTTTAAATTGTTTAGTGGCTGTATTTGTTGCATTTCTAATTTTGATAGAGCAATTATGATCCTGATGGTCCTGCTCATAACTATAAGATTTCCATAATTATTACAAAACACAGCAAAAACAAATAACATTATAAATTATAATGTTGTTATTTAGCACTTCTTATTAGTTAAGTACCTATAAAACTTGATGTCACTTTTAATTAGTAAGTAATTTTAATGTTCTAATTGCAGATTAGAGTTCATAAGAGGTGCTGAACCTCTTTAATTAATTAATTTATACAGGTACTCCAATGACTTATTCATTAATAACATATTACATAAGAACTTATATTTTATTAGTGTGGTGAATTTGTCACTTAAAAAAGTACACAGCTTAAACAGAAATAGAAAATATATACAAATTAGAAGAATTATTTTAAAATGATTTAAAAATCTTTTGTTACAATGAAAGTAACAATTGCATACCACCAGCGAGCATAAACAATTGTAATTTAAATACACTTCCGGATGGGAGTGTTCGGACTTCCGAAAGGGAAAGTAGGATACAATCCTAATGGGTAGGTTGCTGCCCAATTAACAAGTCCCTTTAGACCTTACTTTAGCAGCTAGCTCAGTCTGCTCTAGACCTACATTAGAAATCCCAGCCAAAACTCCCTCCGCGGGGGCTAAATTGTAGGATTTAGTTTTGTTTAGTGGCATAAGTACTCATTTACTTCTAATGCAGTGTGTGAAACACATGGGGTGAGTGAACATAAATGTAAGGTTTTCTTATAACGGATTGCTTTTCATGGTGGAATGTCAAAAACTGCTTGAGTAGCTGTAGCTCCTCTAGACATTCTGCATTTGCTTTAGGAATTACTACCTAATCATCATAATTTACACTGAAATCTTTAAGTTGTAATATTTCTGTCTATTAAGTTAGACACATCCGGGTTGTTTAGAAAACAACAATGCGCTTCTAAAGTAAATAATTAGCAAGAAGCAGGTTAGAAGTTTATTGATAATAATGTGTCTGAGTAAGGTTAGTGATATAATGTGGAAATTGTGTCATGTTAACAGAAACTTAACACTTACTTGGCTACTCATCAACTCATTCAATTTGTAGGTAAGTGCATAGAGAAGGCCGGTCTTACAGGAAATAGTTTCGATCTCATTACCCTGTTTTTCGCCGGTGGGAAGAGCGTTCTTCCCCATTAGGCGACTTAGGAGAACCGAAAAACAAACGGTTGCTCTCGAGAAGGCACTGGCGACCATGTATAAATTGTGAGCTATCGATCTCCACTTCGGCACTTCGCTGACTCACGATCAGCGTAACACTATATATCACTTACCACAAGCACTATTTTTATTCACTTTTAATAAAGTTTTAACTGAAACTTTACTCATTTTCGATGAAAATTATCGAGCGAAAATATTTTACGTATACATTGGCGGCAAAAATTTAGACGCTATGAATGACACTTGACAGTGACAACTCTAGCTCGCTAAGACCATAGTCACCGCAAGATTTCTTACATGTTGAAAGAACACAGGTAACTAAAAGGGAATGTAAGTACGTATATCTTAACTATTTATAGTATATAAGGCAAGAATTGAGATGCTTTCTTCAAACGAGAGTATTATTGTGTTTTGAAGGAAACATAATGCCAATTTTGTGCATATTGATAACATTTAAATGCGAGATATAGCACAGCCAATTAAGAAACTAAAACCTAATTCTGCTATAGGTCCCGATAATATTCCCGCTTATATTTCCTAAAAGGATGTAAACAGTAGGTACCTATATAATATCACCAGTATATCACATTTTTAATCTAGCGCTTTCCACAGGGCAGTATCCACAGCGTTGGAAGGTCTCACGAGTTCATCCTATACCTACCCAAATCTAATGACACTTCACAAGTTGAAAGTTAATCAGTTACCCAGATACAGCAGATTTCTTAGCGATGCTCAGCACGGCTTCCGATTGAACCGTTCTGTTATATTGCAGTACTTGGCCAAAGGTATACAGGTTGATGTTGTTTATTTCGACTTCAAAAAAGCCTCTGATCGAGCGGATAATGACATTTTGCTCGCCAAGCTTTCTAACATTGGCTTATCACCATAGTTACTCCAATTTTTTGTGAGTTATATGCGGGATCGTGTTGGATACAAGGTTTGATTCGGTGGGTGATCACAATAAAACACGAATGCGAATTTATCGAACACTGTTGGTATATATTCTTTAGAATAATTATTACAAGCTTTTGAACAATAACTATTATTTATCACAGCTAGCAAACGAGAACGAACGAGAATACATTTGGTAAGGTAATGGCTGCCCGGAAGAGAACGGAAGAGGAAGTAAACATAGATTAAATAAGTAGTAATTAAAACTAATTGACATCACTATGTCCGACATCCTTCATAGTGTAGTGATGGACTTGTAGCGTGCCAACACTCCTCCTCACGAGTTCTTCACTCATGAGAGGCCAAGGCAGCTTCGCAGCATCTGGAGCCTCGGTCCAGGGATACCCTTTGTCAGGATGTCAGCTTCCATGTCCTGGGTTGGTTTATACTGGATGCTGACTTCCCCTCGCTGAACACACTCCCTTATGAAGTGCTGTTTTATTTCTATGTGTTTTGACTTTCCACTGATGATAGGGTTGTTGGAAAGTCGCTGAGCAGCTTGATTGTCACTGAAAATTACAATATTGTTTATATTAGTGCCTAAATCACTAAATAACAATTTTAGATGGATAGCCTCTTTTGTAGCTTCAGTCAGGGCTATATATTCAGTTTCCGCTGTTGATAGAGCAACACATCTTTGCTTCTTAGATTCCCAGCTGATGCAACCATTTGCATATTTAAAACAATAGCCAGAGTAAGACTTTCTGTCTATTTTGCAACCGGCCCAATCTGCGTCAGCCATTCCGTATACGTTTTTATTTGATTTGGTGTAGCAGATACCAATATCCATGGTACCTTTGAGATACCTCAATATGCGTTTTGCATATTTAAAATGTTCTACACTGCATTGTTAAACTGTGACAGATAGCTTACTGCATACGATATGTCTGGTCGGCTTGCCACAGATAAAAACATCAAGGTTCCAATCAGGTTTTGATATGGAATATTCTTGCCACAATCTTCAGTTTTTTCAAAAATTATGGTTCTATTGGAGTACTTATTGGTTTGCAATTTTCCATGTTAGACCTTTTCAATGCTTTTTATATGTATTTTTGTTGAGTAATTTTTAATTTATTTTCTTCATAATTTATTTCCATACCAAGAAGATATTTTAATTTCAAATGTTTTGCTTAGATGTTTTTTGAATTTTTCTAGTGAGCTTTGATTTGAATAAGCTATAGCCAAATCGTCAACATACACTGCAACAATCATCTTATCTGTGCCTCGTGCCCATGTATAGATACATGGATCAGCTGTTGAGGATTCAAAATGCATTTTCTTGAGTTCATGGTCCAATTTATAAAACCATCGTCGACCAGCTTGTTTTAGACCATACAAGGCCCTTTTGAATAAGCAGACTTTTTCACCTTTTATTTCATTTAAGTCTTGATGCATATTTCTTGCTTTATTGAATAAATCCAAATTTTCTCTTTCACTTTCTTCAAGCATAATTTGATGGAGCTTTAAATTATGTTCAACTACATGAGCCAATAATGTTCTGATTGAACTTGCTTTGGCCACTGCATAGTCAATTCCTGGTCTTTGAGTAAAACCACGAGCGACCAAACGCGCCTTTTTGGTCACTTTTTCGTCTGGGCCCATTTTTTCTTTTAAGACCATTTTATAGTCCACAATATGTTTTGAAATCTCCTCCTTTCGTTGAATTTTCCATGTGTGATTTTTAATGTGAGCTTTTATTTAAGCTTTTATAGCTTACTGCCATTTATTATTTATTTATTTAAGTATTTATTTAAATCTCCCTTACAACTATCATTACAGGTGTCTGGTCTACCTAATGCGACAGCTCGGTCCTCGGTCGGTCGGTTTATGTTTATTATCATCATTTATTTCTATCTCTCCGCATAGATAAGAGCATTCATCTGCCTCTTGAAGATCAAAACCTTTGGCCCATACTGGACGTTTCTTTTTTCTTTCAGGACGTTGACTTTGGTTTTCATCCGTTTCCTCACTGTGACTTTGACTTGGCTCTACTTTGTGTGGTGAAGTCATATTTTGTGGACTTGCTGTTTTAATGTCAGTGTCTTCATTTTCATATTCTTATTCACTGAAAGAGTGCATAGTTTCATCACCATCATCATCGTCACTACTTTCCACATTTGGCTGGAAAGTAGAAGTCTGAAAAGGAAAAAGCTTTTGTCTTCCTTTCTTGTTTTTTGCCTTTATTATTATTATTTGTTTTTTCTGTTTCAGACTGTTTCGGTTCAGGCAGCATCTGATCATTTTGGACATCATTATTTTGATCCATCCTACACTTTTACATCACGAACGTACAATGAAATCATTTTTCATTGGCAAAAATATTCTGTAAGTTTTCCTATATTTTGCATATCCAACAAACACACCTTCACTTGCTTTTGGTCAAAATTGACTGTGCTTCTTTTGTTTTTGGAGTGTGAATACTTTTGATCCAAATATGTGTAAATGTTTTACAGATTATGTGCGACCAACCCATTTCATGTATGGTGTCTCTCCATTTAAGGATTTAGTTGGACATCTTCACAATATAATTTGCTGTTACTATTGCTTCTGCCCACAACCTATCAGGAACTTTTGATTCAATCAGCATGTATCTGGCCTTTTCTACTAGGGTTCTATTTTTTCTTTCGGCCAGCCCATTTTGCTGTGGTGTATATAACTGATAATCTTCTCTGGTTATCATTAACCTTTAAATATGTCTCAAATTCATTGTTGCAATACTCTGTACCATTATCTGACTGTAGATATTTTATTTTCTGTGAATGTTTCTACTTCTTCTTCATATTCTTTGAATTTTTCTAATGTTTCAGATTTGTTCTGCAAGAAGTAAACATGACAATATCGGCTGTAATCATCAATAAAAGTTAACATGTGTCTAGAACCACCAATGGTTGCATGTGGCATGGGTCCACATAAATCAGTGTGTATAACCTCCTAACTTGTTTAGTTTTTATACTTAGGTACTGTCATTTTTAGGAAAAGGCAACCTTGTCATTTTTCCTTGAACAGGTACAACTTTCACAATTTTTGAGTAT
Organism: Cosmia pyralina; assembly: GCA_946251885.1. Taxonomy (NCBI): domain Eukaryota; kingdom Metazoa; phylum Arthropoda; class Insecta; order Lepidoptera; family Noctuidae; genus Cosmia; species Cosmia pyralina. The sequence goes on along the minus strand of OX276346.1, from coordinate 4,888,980 downwards.
GTCATCTTTATTCAAGTCTAATCCAGACACAAGATTGTTTGATGATATTTTTTTCAAATCTTTTTCATTTAAATGAGCCAATTTCTTATGCCATTTCATTATTTTATTATCTGAAATATTATTTGCGTTTTCTATTGTTTTCAAACTTGGAAACTGAGTCAGATAAAGGCCATCCCTTTTATCAGCTGTCATTACAGTTTTTCCAGCAAAATCTTTAATATAGGCTTTATCCTTAGTGAATAAAACTGTATGGTCATGCTCTGTTATACGAGCAACTGACAGCAAGTTTGCTGTTAACTCTGGTACATAAAGAGTATTATTTAAATTAATTTCAGTGTTATTGCAATTTATTGAGACTATTCCCGTACATTTAATTTCAGTGTTGTGATTTGATGCCAATTTCAACTTCCCTTGCTCGGTTTTAATGTTTTGGAATTTTCCAGGCTGTCCAGTCATGTGGGTTGTGCACCCACTATCCAGACATCAAACATCACCTGCATCAGCATGGATTGTATTTGCTATCTCTGTAATGCGAAGAAACTTTTTCCCCAACCTATTAAATTAGAGCATCATTCATATAAACTTGTGGGAAAAATACGTACTTATTAAATTATTGAAGCTTACTCCTATTTAGATGCGACCATCTCGGCAGTATACCATTTCAATTAAAAACTTTGCAGAAAGGCAAATATTTGTCGCGCTAAGCCGTGATATTTTATCGCCACCCGTGAAATACTTATTATCGTTAAGTTCCCGTGGCCATCTGTGGTCTTCTTCACCAGATGATACTTTCTGAATGCAAATGCTTGATTTGTTGATGAAAATACCAAAATCGCTATATGTATGCCTATAATTTTTGAGGAGTTCCCTCAATTCCTCAAGGATCCCATCATCACAACTGGATTTTGATAAAAATGGGACCAATCTAGAAGTATATCCTTTCAAATAAAAAAGAATTTTCCAAATCGGTTTATAAATGACGGAGTTCTGAGGTAACAAACATAAAAAAAAACACAACCGAATTGATAACCTCCTCCTTTTTTTGAAGTCGGTTAAAAAGGTATTTTTTTCAAAAATTACCTAGTTTGTAAAAGGACAAATACTTAGGAGTCAAATACAAACAACTGTAGAAGTAATGTCTTATTTAATCAAAATAATAACATTAATTTATTAATACAAAAGTAAAAATATATTTTTGTTTTATCTTTAACGACAAATGATCGACAATTATTGAGGAGCTCGTGGCTAAGTAATGACAGCCGCACGGTTCAATCCATCAGGTTAAGCTACGCTTGCCGGGTTGATCCGTGGATGGGTGGATGACCATCTTTACATACCGAGACTCCTCCTTGCCTCGGAAAGCACGTTAAGCCGTTGGTCCCGGCTGTCATTCGTGGATCTTTGAGTCGTACGGGTCGTCAGAATCCCGAAAGTATTACCCAGTTACTGTTACTTGGTTGTGGAAATCAGATAGCCAGTCGCTCTATAATATTAAATACTGATATTCAGCAGCATCCGGTTAGACTGGAAGCCGACCCCAACATAGTTGGGAAAAGGCTAGGCAGATTGATTGATCGACAATTATTGGCTTTGGCAACAGAGAAAGAGAGCAAGTGAAAAAAAACCGGTCAAGTGCATGTCGGACCACGCACAATGAAGGGTTCCGTAGTTGAAAATAATTTATCCCAAAAACAAACAACATTGTAATCCCAAAAAATCATTTTTTTACGTGATAAAATTACGTATTAACAATTTTTGGACTTTTCCCTTTACTTGTGCTGTGAGACCTTGCTCTTGCCAAATTTCAATATTATTCTAAGTCAATGGGAAGTACTCTAAAGGTGTTGATTTACTTGCGAGTATCAAAATATGTCGCATAAATGGCCGTATTTTTTTACTGCGTTGACTTAGAAACTTGAATTTTTAAAGCTCCAAGGGGCCATAGACCTACGTATTTGATATTAATTTCAACTTGATACCTCCACCCATATCTGAGAAAAAGGGTCTTGACAGACTGACGGACACCGAAGTGATCCTATAAGGGCTAAAAATACACCTTTTTAAGTTATATAATTCATAAAAAAATATTATGACTCTTAAAATATAATAACCTTAATATTATTATGCTTAATGCTACCTACTGTTGCATTTCAAATACATATTTTTAAATTACGTATCAATGACACAGTGTATTTTTACATGACTCATTTCGGAAATAGACGTGGTACGAGTTAACAAGTTATATCAAAATGTGCTTTGAATTTTTTCAAACATAAATAAGATTAGACGCCCTCAGGCTAGGTGGAGCGACGATCTTCGCAGGGTAGCTGGTATCAGCTGCATGAGTCGCCGAGAATCGAGCTAAATGGCGTGCAATGGGGAAGGTCGGGCAAAGCTAATGGGGAAGGCAATTTTATTGTGCAAATTGCGCTGTCGTATTTATTTCCCAACACAAGATTTAATAATTATAAGGCGTGACGTGGTTTTATTTTATTTTTTTGAAAATGACGCGTTGTTGTGTTCCTAAAATTAGAAGATTGTGAATTAAAGCTACCTATTCGTAAAGATAAAAAAAAAACAGAGTACGAAACATTTTGAAGAAAGTGTTTACGAGGAAATATTTAAGGTTTTAAATTCCGACATATTCCATGTCAAATACTTGATTAAAAATATTGAAATAATTGAAAATAACGAAATAGAGAAATAAAATCAAACTCATGAATTGACCAAATGTCAAATTTACTATAGGCCTTACGGACCTAGCTATGATCACGCCATCTACAATCAGCTTTGCCCGACCTTCCCCATTGTAGACGGCGTGATCGGTCCTTCACTCAACTTGACTTTTCGTTGAGTTTGATTTTATTTCGCTATTTCGTTATTTTCAGTTATTATATTTTTAACCAAATATTTGACATTGAAAGTGTCGGAATTTAAAACCTTAACAGAATATTTCCTCGTAATCACTTTCTTCAAAAAGTTTCGAACACTGTTTAATTTTTTTAAATCTTTACGAATAGCCTTAATCCACAACCTTCTAATTTTAGGATGTCTCGGGAAATGGTGGACTCCAATTTTGGAACACAACAATGCATCATTTTCGCAAAAATAAAGTAAAGCCACCTCACGCCTTGTATTATTAGCTTGTGTTGGGAACTAGCTACGACAGCGCCATCTTGACAGTTGCCTTCCCCATTGGAGAGGTCTATGTCCAGCTGAGGACAGCGTGCAGCTGTAGGCTGATGATGCTTTGAATTTTTACAAAACTAAAATGTCAGTACCTACGCCATATTTGTGTAAGTACCAAGTAAGTCAAATAAATAAAAAATACACTTATAATAATGACTGGCATGCGAAAAGTAACGTGGCACTAAAAAGTCAGGCTGAAACAATCATAAAGGAGAGTAATTACAATAATTACCAAACATTTCCAGCATAATCAACCTATAATTTGTCCTACTGCTGGGACACAGGCCTCGTCTCAACGAGAGGGAGTGGGCTGTAATTTAACACGCGGGCTCAGTGCGGGTTGGTTGATGTCACATACAGCTTTCCCCACGATGTTTTCCTTCAGTTTTGAGAGCAGTGGTGATGAAATTATTTAACAAAGTGGCTGCCTGGGTTTGAACCCTCGCTTACAACTCGTAAGTCGGGGCCGTTACCACTAGGCCACCACTGCTCACACATTTATATTTGGAGATTAATTCGTTTTCGGGCTCATTATACTCGTAATCATGGATATAGTTCATGCAAATCAAAAGAGCGCGCGTCATGTGACTCTTATGTCATTGACGTAAGGTTTCATTTGCAATGAATGCGACGCGCGCTCGTGAAATGCAACAAGTATACTTTATTTAAATGTGGCACATCATGCTTTGGAAAGAGACTGTCACTGAAGTATGAGGACAAGATTTACAGTTCTTTACTGTACTAAGAAAACGTTCCATACGATTACGAATATGACCCTTATTTTTATGCAGCTAATGTTCATATTCGTTCAAGCTAACATGAGCAAGCGTTTCATTCGATTACGAACATTAATGCTACACGAATAATCTTCACATTCGTATGCGACACTTAGCAAATTAAAGTCAAAGTGCGGTCTGTGAATCTTGCCCTGAGTGACAGAGACGCACATACATACTTAAAGTAGTGACAGTTTGCATCAGTAATTTTATTAAAGTCCGGTCGCGAAGCAGAAAGCATTTCGTACAATGACCCCTCATTACTTATCTCTATCGCTGGCGAACAAATGTATTGCTGTCGCGCTCACACATTAGGTCTTCTAATGTGCGTCATTGAACGAATTTCTTTCTGCTTCGCGACCGGACTTTAGTAGACTACACATTTAACTGACAGTACTATACTGTACTTCTTTATTCGAAGACGTCACATCCACCAACCTGCACTGGGCCCGCGTGGTGGTTTATGGCCCACTCCCTCTAATAGAGAGGAGCCTGTGTCCCAGCAGTGGCACCATTATAGGCTGATAATGTTATTGGGAGAAGCCACATCCATTATTACAGATTGAAATGCTATGGATATCTTGTTGGTTTGGTCACTAAAACAGCCACAATTTATGGTCTACAAAATGGCTCAGCCAGGCTTTGTTGGACGGTACGATAAATTGGACAGAAGCCTTACTGAACCATTACGTATACCTACTATAAAATAATAAGGAAATAAAGGAAAGAATATATATAAGGCTAGACGACTTGACTACATCCTGACAGCTTAGTGCGTTATTGTAGCAGCAGCAGGTAAAGTTACTACTAACTATCAAATTTTCTCATTCGATTTTGAACATAACCTTCTACATTTTAAAGTTTAAAATCATTTGGAGAAATTTGCCAGTTTGGTATAACCTGATGTGCTGTTGTCTGCACATAAAAAACTTATTTTAACTTAAGTGACTGAAAAACACTACTTATTGCACTGAATTAAGTACACAGAATCTTTAAAACACAAGCTAATTTCTATCTTAATACAAAAAAAAATATATTAAAAGAAAGTTATTAAAATTACAAATCGGAAATAACACATTGAATTATGTACTAGTACATAGGTTTCAAATGGAAGAATTAAGTACAGTATCAAACAATAGTTTGAAAATTCAATATAATTGATTTTCATGAATTCAATTCATTTGGTTATTTCTTCAACAATTTCTGATACCAAACTACAATGTGAACCATTGAACCCAGTTCACAAACTTATGTAGTTGCACCAGGTATCTCTTTGGTGGTGGTTCTTGGGCCTGAGAGGGATAGATTATGCCTTTAGACGTATTACAGTTTGTAAGTAAACCATTCACTTCATGCTCCCCCTGACACTCCATTAGGTTCAGTTGTTTATCGAAGCATATACGTAGTTCTGTTAAATACTGTACCCCATCTTCAAAGATACACGCAACAAATGGTCGTATATTGATTTTTGATACAACAGCACTGTTTATATCTTCAGCTTTTAGTGCTGTAGTGTCTGATGGGACGATATTGGCAGCGTTGAGCATATCATTCATGTGATATTGGTTAAGGAAATCAATGCCTTTGCTGAAGTATTTCAGTTGGCTGTTGAAAGGTTCAATCATTGCTGCACAAGTTCCATGTTTGTTCCATTCATGAGCCCATAAGTCGTACAGTTGTGTTTCTGTAAATATACAGAACATAATAAGTATTTACAGATATAGGTATTAGCTATATTGTGTAGTTTGTGTTGAATTTCCTGCTGTGTGTTTATTTTCCTGTTGATAAATATTGTTATTGTGACTTCTAAGCTGACCTTAGGCGATTCTTGATTTTTTGTTTCTTTTGGTGTCACTTGATAATGATAAGTGTTCACAAGTATAATATTATTATCTGAGTGATTCATAATCAGCAAGCAAGGATTGGCATTGGATTGGTATTTATTTAAAGGGTACTGAGTACAGTGAGTACTCATCATTACATAATGTAAACATTTATGTGGTAATGGTTTAATACCTTACCTGTTTGCAAAGTAAACACATTAGTTAAACAATGCTGTACAGTGTATATACTGGACTTAAAACTGTTGAAAAGGTATATATAACATGTCCCAGAATTGATACACAACCACTTAAGGGGTCATTGTACTTAGTTCAAAAGAAATACCGTGGCCCTGGCACGGGCAACTGAAGGAACACGGGTGGGTTTTAGTCAGTAAAAGTCTGACACACCCTCCTGCTCTGATTTGATGATTTCCCATCCACAAAAAAAAGGGGTCATTGTACTCATCATTATGAACAACCTTTACTATGGGACCAAACCTGAAATCGCGTAAAAAAAAACAGCTGTTCAGTACATTTATCTACATCTACATCAAACGCATCAGTAACTCAGTAGGGAGGTTCTGATTTTTTTTGTGATTTCAGATTTGGTCTCTTAATAAAAGTTGTTCATAATGATGAGTACAATGACCCCTTAAGTGGTTGTGCCATCAATTCTGGGGCATGTTGATTATCTGCTATCTACTATTATGCTGTGTGTTTTGAAATACTTAAATAAATTACTTTTCTGAAAATTACATTATGTGGGTAAGTATTAAAAAATATATAAAATACAAAATTACCCTTCTCAACATTGGTCCAAGCTTCTTCTAATTCACTTTCAATGGGTCTGACCTGTTCTGGATCAAAAAGCCAGGTGTTGTTACAGTTAAAAGGCCCTTTGGTTCCTTTTTTTGTTGGCCAAATTCCATGGACAGTCCACGAATCCGGTTTCTTAGGAAAAACGCAGTGGTGATTGGGTTTATTATGTGTCCAAACTTTACATCTGGTACTAGGCCATTCTTGAGTGAACATTAGGTAATCCCAGTCTTTTTCTAGTGAATTAGGGTTTAATGCATCTCCAAATAATATGAGGTGATGACTTCGATGCATCAGCATCGAAGCATAATCAAAGCTGGAATAGTCAAGGTTACAAAAATAAATTATTTATATTACTTTTACATTTTGGTCTGAAAACAGTAAACAAGCTTACTTACCTTAGATAAAGTAAAAACGCTGAAATTAAGCTCTTGCAACACATTTTTATTGCTTTAGTAACTAGCTATCTTTGCTTTAGTTCTTGGATCTTTATACAGACAGTAATAAACACGCACAAACGTATGAAATTAGATTCTCATTATTTTCGTGCTTTCCCGTCTTGGCAAAGTTGGCAAGTCGGTCTAGTTGATTGTCAAAATATTTTACTGTCATTCAATCGAAATGTCAATTTTTGAAGTTTAGGCTCACGTTTGGAAATGAAATTGTCTATTGTACTACGATTATAACTCGACGCTATTTTACTTTTTTTTTACTTTTTCAATTGAATATCAAACGAAAAAAAAATAACGGTGAAATTGCTAATAATATTTTCATCAACGAAGTCGCAAAATAATATTCCTTCCTGCTGGTTTGAAATAATTCCAACAGATGGCGATAGCGTACGTAAAGTGCGTGAATTTATTGCGTACAGCTGAAGCTGGCGGTTTTTACAAAATTAATAATCTGTAATGATTCATGTTCAGTATTTAATCTATGTAATTTCTAAGTACTTTTTTATTTTTTCGACTTTTTGGGTTAATGATCCCAATGGTTTATAATCGGCACCATGATAGACGTTTCTTATTTTCTGCACGGTCATTCATTATTCAGTACTAACTAAATAAAATAAAACTATGTATAATATGTAAAAATAAATAAAAATATTTTGACGATTTTTAAAAGAAAAACGGCGTAATATTTTTCGGCAAATTGGCGACAAAAAAATAATAAATAATTATCACTATAATCACCTGTAAGGATATTCCTGTTTAACTTTCCGTTTAAGAGATAATTAGATTTTTCATACTAGCTTCATACAAATTTTTCGTAAAAACATTATGATTCCTTCTTTTTTGAGCAGAATTAACTTGGGTGTTTTTTTTGTATATAGTGATGCCTAATAGAAGTGATATCCGGCAAAAAATTCGGCACTTGCAAATTGAAATCCTTAAGTCTATGAAAGCCGATTTTCAGCCCACCGTGCGGCGTGGCGGTGGGGACATAGCACAACGCGACGTCGTCGTATCGTGTACGAGCCCTAATTTAACTGAGACTGATTGAGATTTCGAAGCGCGTCGGTTCGGCCGTTTTTTTATGAAGATAAAGCACTGTATCATTATTAGGTATACTGTGGTATCTTGACTAGACATCATTGATACCCTCAGATCAACCTGAGTTGATACCTGCACCTCCAACTTATTTCAATGATCTACACCCACATACACACGTAACGTCTATTCTGTATAAATCTCACCGTGAAAACTTAGATGAAGGGAGCTGTCATTCCACCTGATGCTAGCGATTGACACTACTGACAGCTCACTTCACTTAAGTTTTCACGGTGAGATTTTCACAAAATAGCACAGCTGATCCTATATATTCTTATAGATGGCGAGTCTTTTGCCTTCCACCGGGCACAAATCTAGGCTGCGGCTTGTTGGTGCTGCTACTAAGAAATTTACGAGTATAATAGAAAAGGGAAGTTAATAGCACACCAGAAAATTTTTCTTACATCAAATACTTTACATCTAATAATCTACATGTACGCCAAATCAATGATTGCACTATAATTAACTAATTAAATACCAAAACTGGTACAAATAATAATCATTATTTATTCATAAATTTTTGACCAAAGTTACAACAAAAATATTAATTACATATTTAAAAATACTAACTGTTAATCAAAAATAATAAATGCGCATCCAATAAACTTATTATTGCGCTACTAGTTAACTAATTCAATATCAAAATTTGTACACATTATAATTATTGGGCACCCCGAGGTTCGGTTTGGTTAGGAAATAGGAGCCCACCCATCAGCGGGGCTCCGTTGACCTGACGGTTAAGTATAAATAAATTAAGACATGAAAATTTTGATGTGCAAATAGTATTTTTGATGTACTTACATATTCTGTTGGGTAAAAATGGTAATTTTTCTATTGGTATTAAATTGTGCTTTTCTATGGATATAGTATTTAAACGCACATCGTTTAAATACTATCCATAGAAAAACTCAATTTATGGACTTTGAATTTATTACTTAACTGCCCAACTTGGGCACCGAACCCAGAGCGCATGCTCAGCAGTCTCACTACCAGACACTAGACCAAAAAAGTGGTAAAAAGAAACATCAACTTAGCATATCATTATGTCTTGTTTCCTCGAAGGATTGGGCAGAGGTGTACTTACCTGTAGTACACGCAAATTTCGCATGTAGGTACCTAAGTATTTAGTAGGAATAAAAAAAAGTGCAAAAAAGGGTAGGTAGGTACTTCCTCCTCATAACTGCGTAATCAGCCTATGTTCCCACTGCTGGGACACAGGCCTCCTCTCTGTGAGAGGGAGTGGGCCGTAATCCACCACGCGTGCCCACTGCGGGTTGGTAGATGTCACAAAATATGTCTTCGAATTTTTTTTTTTGTTTCCAGGTCATCCCGGTTTCCTCACGATGTTTTCCTTCACCGTTTTGAGAGCAGCAGTGACGAAATAATTTACACAAAGTAAAGCGCCTGTCAGGATTCGAACCTACGACCTACAATTCCTAAGTCGCGGCCGTTACCACTGGGCCACCACTGCTCTCCCCTCATCCCCTCCGGTACTTCCTCATTGCAGTATTATCTGGTCCCTCAGCCAAGGGGGCGGTGACCCAAGCTTTTTTTCGCAATACCGTTCTTGACTAACCTCATTTCGAGTTTTTCTCCACCCGTCACTCGCTCCGATGCGCCATTGAAAAAAGGCGATCGCGTGTTTTACGATACGGTGGGCAAGTATTGCCACATTACCACAGATGCATTATGGAGCTCGGCATGATCGTAATTAGTGGCGTGCGCCAACTGACGTCGGGCGGCGAGCTAACTATCGTGGTGTTGCCACTTTGCCAGGTGATGACTCCCATAATGAGAAGCCTGTTTCGGATTTTATATTTTGTACGACGGTTTACCTACCATAAATAAACTGAAGATAATTCTTTGGAGTTTCAGGAAGGAATGAGTATTCCTTTGGGGATCTTAAAGAAGCAGATGGGACACCAGGCGAGGATCTAGTTTTTTCGCTTAAGGGGAGGGCAAATATTTCTCTCTGAGACAGATAGGGGGGGGGGGGATTACTGAAACCGTGAAAACCTTTTAAAAAAACCTTAACACACAAAAACCGTAACACGTTCGGAATCGGTTTCGTTTTGACAGTTCAACAACACTCATTGTTTTATTTACCTACGTTGTTGAGCAGACAATTTTTTCAAACTTAAGAAAAAATTCTCCATTCATTGACATAGAACAATTTTCAAGTAGGCTATAAGTATATAATAGTATTCAATAATTTTTATCTCAAAAAATTTTTACTTTAAAGTTAGGAAGCAATGGATTACCATTGCAATTTGCTTCAAAGTTATTCAAACTCCAATTGATAGTGTGTTACGCAATTAGGGTGCAGGTTACATTACATAATTATGCTATTGCTTCTTCAAACTAAGTTGTCTTGCTTTCTCTCTCTGCATAAATCTCACGAGTTCACGTAAAATGTTATCCACATTCATGGAGAATTGCTTATCCTAGCAACACTGCAAAATATCCTAGACAAGACGATTAAAAAAAGTAACAAATGCATTCTCGCCCACAATTATTTTCATTTGTAACACACAACAGTAGCAAATCACGAAGTGGGTGGCTTGTTAATTTTTCTACTTTTAAAATTAAACTTTTCTCTTTGTGGACTGCAGTTTTCGTGTTAAGCTTGTTATTATCTATAGAGATAGTTAATAGTATACGCTACTGCTGAGCTCAGCAGTGCTATTCTGTACAAATCTCACCGTGAAAACTTAGGTGAAGTGAGCGTGGAGTGAGCTGTCAATAGTGTCAATCCAATCTAGCATTAGGTAGAATGACTACTCACTTCACTTAGGTTTTCATGGTGAGATTTGTACAGAATAGCACTGCTGGTCCTGGGTTCGATTCCCAGGTCGGGGAAAGTGTTATTGGGTTTTCTTCTGGCATTTCTCAGAAGCAGCCCGGGAGTTTGGATTTGTGCTAGGTTGATGGCAACAAGCTCGCACCCTAATACATAAGACCGGAACTTATTAGTAGGGAGAGGTCCAGCTGCCGCAGACTCGCCATTTCCTTCTTGAGATAAGTGAGTTGTGAATCGAGATCTGTGGGTGGTTTGTCCGAAGGCGGCGAAGGTGTGTCCTGCAGGTCGGGCTCGCCCTCTGCGAAGCCGCTGAGACTCTTCGGGAGAGGCGGTAGACCTTGCAGGGACATGGTGCTGATCGCGCGGAACTGCTTACGAAGTGTTTTGACAATCTACTTGTTGATTGTTTTTTTACTTATTGATTATTAAACATAAGTCCTGGCGAAATACAGGATGAAATTTAAAACATGTACCAAATCGAAATGGGAGATTGTACTCATCATTATGAACAACTTTTACAGTGGGACCAAACCTGAAATCGCGAAAAAAAAAATCAACTGTTCAGTATCTACATTTTGACGAGTTTGATGTAGATAAACCTAGGGAATGCAGTGTCGTACGAGATTTCCGCCTAGCGAGATCTCGCGAGACTCAAAACCCAGTCTCGCGAGATCTCGCAAATTACGGGATCTCGCGAGATTGGGAGAATCGCAATTAAAACATATGCAAATGCTTGTTTTAAGAACTAGTAATTGACATGATATGTAATTAAATAGAAACTGCGTTGCTTAGTTATAAAAATAATGTAAGTTTTATTTTAAAAATCAACAGAGTACTTATTATTTTGTCTCTAACTCTAATAACATTTGTTTATGTCTATAATTATTATACCTACTGTAGCTAATCAGTTCAAATTCTTACAATATTGGTAACAAAACAATAATTATCTATATTTAGTCTTTTGTAAATTATTACTTTAGTTTCAATAATTAAGAGTAATAGGAATATTACATAAGGTAAATAAATACAACAAAACAAAAACTTAACTTCACAAGTTATTAAATAAATGTTGTGAGATCGTATTAATCAAATAAAAGAAGTTTGAAGTAGAAGTCAGATGAAGTTATCAAGGTACGGAAAGGCAAGTTAGTTTGTCTGAAAATGGCTTCTCAAAAAACACATCATGTCGAGAGTATCATCTGACAGACGACTTCTGATTTTGCATGCCAAATACCCTGCTGCTGAAAAAGCTCGTCACGCTGCATTTGTCGATCTCGTTATCTCGCGAGATCTCGTACGAAATTTGACGAGATACAATCTCGTAAAATATGGCCGGGATCTCGCGAGATCGGGATCTCGGCGAGACGAGATTGCATTCCCTAGATAAACCTGTTTGAACAGCTGATTTTTTTTTCGCGATTTCAGGTTTGGTGACATAGTAAAAGTTGTTCATAATGATAAGTACAATCTTCCATTTTAATTTGGCACATGTTTTAAATTTCACCCCGTATAGGTGTAATAAAGGTTCACCTCTGCCCAACCCTTCGGGGCTTCAATTACCTATAACATAACATAACAAACGGTGTTGTTGTGTTATGTTATAATTGAATACGACAGTCGAGCGTAAATTCGTGTTTGACACACAGGTCGAATAAAGGGTTTAGGCGCATTAGGGCTAATTCTCATTTTGGCAACCGATTCCCAAATGGACTACTTCTCATTATGGCCACTTCTCATTTTGGCTACTTCTGATTAGGGCTACTTCTCATTAGAGCTACTTCTCATTAGGGCTACTTCTCATTAGGGCTACTTCTCATTAGGGCTACTTCTCAAAATTGATAAGTATTGGGTTTTTCCACTAGAAGCATGCGTGCTCTGTGCTGAGCTCACGCAACGCGTGTCGTACGTCCAGCCAGTAATAGGACTCCCCCATCAAGGAGCGCTGTCCCAAATTAGACGCATTATTAATTTATTTTGGCGTTAACTGTATAACTTCGAACCTAGGAGGTTTAGTGTTGATTCATTTTAATACAAAAAATTCTACCTCATACTAAAAATGTATGCATGGGAAATTTCAAAATGTTCCATGTCTCCAGACGTAATAATGTTTCAATAATGGCGCTGCCTGTTATTGGAAGCATCCTTATTTCGTTCAAAATCAATATATTTTATTTCACATATACATGGGCACTTATGAAACGTCAGAAGCTAGGTGCACGGTTCCAAATTGGTCGTTTCCTATGGAGAAGAGCCGGCAAGAAACTCCATGGTTACTCTTTTAAAAATAATTGGCTTTTACAATATTTTCAAATAACAGTGTTAATAGGTATGGGAGGACAATGTAGGCCTTTCAACAACTACCAGGTACTTAACAAAATAGAAAATAGTCAACAAATGTACAGTCTACTAGGCCTGCAACGTTCTCACATTCACAAAATAGAAAATAATCTATTTATATGAAGGAAAAAAAATATATATAAAAAAAAATTATACAGGAATAAAAATAAAAATCTATGACATGACGCAAATGACATGATTGCCATTACAACTACAGTAACAAATCTGAATAAATGTCATGTTTCTCCTTACCTTATCTAACCTAACAACTAAGTAGTTTCCTATCTCCAGAACCTCTTTCGTCAGCCACAATAAATTCTACATTAATTTTACAATAATCTCTTCTTTTAATAATCAATTTCTTATTATCGCATCGATAACAGCACTCGATTCGAACAATTTAAACAAAATGAATTCTTTCGATTCGCTCGCGAGTTAATGTGAACCGAGATAAATTAATGTTTAGGGCACCTTGTTGGCTCAATGTCATTGGTTCGACGACTCTGCGCCCGTGACCCTTGCAAGATAAATAAATGCCTACCTATAGCACTGGTGCACCTACGCAGTACTGATCTGATTCCAGCGACAATTTTTCAATAAAAACCTTGTTAAGTGCGTAGTTTCAATCGATTGCAGATGTTTATTTAATGGCACTGTTTGTTGTTTCAAGAATTTCTTGTGTATAATCCTGTATTTTGCTGATTTCTATTCTTTATGTTGTTTTTTGGGTTCCGTAGGTACCTGATACGGAAAAAACGGAACCCTGATAGGATCACTTCGTTGTCCGTCTGTCTGTCTGTCAGTTTGTCAAGACCCTTTTTCTCGGGAACGCGTGGAGGTATCAAGTTGAAATTAATATCAAATACGTAGATCTATGGTGCCTTGGAGTTTTAAAAAAATCAAGCTTCTAAATCAAAGCAATAAAAATAAACGGCCATTTATGCGACATATTTTGATACTTGCAAGTAGGTAAATCAAAACTTAGAGGAGGTACTTCCCGTTGTCCTAGAATCACAAAATTTAACAAGAAGCAGGTCTCACAGGACAACAAAAAGTCCGAAAATTGTTCATTTGTAATTTTATCACATATTTTTTTTTAATGTAATTATTGTAGTACTTAAGAAATTCCAAAAAAAATAATTTAAAGTTAAGTTTGTTTTTGGGATAAATTCTTTTCAACTACGGAACCCTTCATTTTGCGTGGTCCAACACGCTGGGTTTTTTTAATCCTGTTGCAATCGGTAATTCTAGATACTTACCGTTTCTCGTGGCAAAATTAATTCCGCGAGAGTAGCAACAATGACTGATCTTCTTAATTTTTGCTGACCCGACTGACGTTGTCCTGTCCAAATTTCCATAATTCATACAAAATACATTTTCAGTTTTCCCGAATTTTCCAGTTTTCTCGGCAACTTTTCCAATTTTTCTCTTTTTTATAGAACTTTCCTGGTACTTCAACAAATGTATGAAAAAAAAAATGCTGAATTGGTCCAGCCGATCTCGAGTTTTGCGCTTAGCAACACATTTTATCCATTCATTTTTATTAAGTACCTATTTATATAGATTATGCCCAAAGGTTTTCAGTGATCCCAATTTCCAAAGATTTAAATGTAATATAAACATAACCTAAAAATAACAAAATTTTATCCTAACAGAAAAAAAAAAATTGCTACGCATCGTTGTCGACTGGTAAAGTACCCAAGAGACTGGCGGCATTGCCACGTTGTATGGCAATGCTAAGCCTCTGGCCAAAGTAAAAGCCAGCCCTTGGGTCACGGGAAGTGTCAACCAGCCGCTTGGAGATTTCGTTGAATAAATCATAAGCACTCGGACCCCACGGCCCAAGGGTTTCAACCCCAAACGGCTCGAAAATATAATTACCGATAAGGTATTATACTATTTCCAAAGACAATTTAAAGAAAATGTGCCATAAGAGCATACCTAGGTACTTTTTGCGGACGCAAATCAGCTAGATAAGCAAGTTCAGTCACGCGCGCGCAGTGGCGCCCTCACCGTTTGTTTGGTTTTTTCTTTTATTTTAGAATGAAAATGCAGAAAATAAGCCGGAATAATTGTGCTCCATAGGGCTATACGTTATTATTATTACAAATAGTAGCTTTGTTTTACTAAAATCGTTAAAACGGAAAAAAAGTGGCCACTATTTTCCGATTTAATGATTACACATTATATATACACACACATTACATTCACTAATTTAAATTTACGACATTTCGAGATAAAATTGAATATGTTTGTCCAAGTTTTCAAGACCTGACGCTGACAATGTTTAAAAAAATACTTTTCAAACTACTACTATTTAAAAGATATTATACCATTAAGGACTATTTAGAAGACAAATCAATAGAATCTGTAATTTGTAATAATTGACATCGCATGATTTTCAATACATTTGCACGCCACGTTATGGCAGGATATGCTGAAATTAAACAACCTAACACCCCTATGTACCATATTCTAGCAAATAAATATTTTGATATGATTTAATTTGATTCAAAAATAAAGAAAATTCGACCACGTTTGTGGTGAAACTGTAATTAATTCAATTCATTGGTTTCCTAACCCAAGTGTAATCACAGCGGAACGAGTGTGTGAGACGGGGCGACGACCGTGTCACCTATGGGGTCAAATATTTAGTGAAAAGACTGCAGAGATGCCGAGGGCACTGGTGCTAATTAACTGGCCAACTACATCTACTTTTATGCAGAGTTATCACGGGAATAGGGTGATACTTGCAAAGGTATGTGTCGAGTCTTAAACAATAGGGATGATGCCTGGGTTAAAAAAAAAAATTTTGTTTAGTCCGTCCATAGAAATATAAAAAACAGGAGAAGTGGCATGGGGGCGTGTTTGTGTCCACGCGTTATGCGCACGCTGTGCCTTTACTCGCCAAATGGCCGTCTCCGCGAACTAGTACGCTTTCGACCGTGGTCACGATAAATTATAAAAATGCCGTGTTGTTCAGTGGTTTCCTGCAAAAACCGAAGTGATATTAAAAACTTTGTATCTCACGGAATCACTTACCATATGTAAGAAAAAGTATTTTACTGTATTTATCTTTAAAATCATAAAAAACAACAAACCGTAAAATATTTCTTGCTTTTACTACGTTATTTTTGTTTTCAAATATCGCAGCGGCTGTACTATTTTTGCAGCAAATACATGGCTCCTTAACCACTACCTTAAGTATGTCGCTAAGCGACTGGACAAGCAATGTAAAAATAACAAAACGATACTTTATTTACGCGGAGCGTCGCATAGTACAGCCGCTGTGTCTTGCGGCGAGATAGTGATGAGGTTAAGATCCACTAAAGTAGGCTATCGATAATAATGTCGATTGCCCAACGAATATTATATTGCTATTATAGTTTATTTTTCAATTTGTCAACCGTTTTAGCCCGGTTGGAACACTTGAAAAGATGACGTTTAATACGGTTGGAAAACCTTTGAGAATGTAAAATAATCTTTTTTACTGTTTTTGATTATTTTACCTAGTTGAGAAATGCATAACCAACGGTCGTAAAGTAAGTTTATTAATGTTTAGGTGGAGTGTTTTTGGGTTTAAATTATCGCATCTTCGTGCTATTTCCTTACTTTTTTTTGGTTTTGGTATTTTACTTCCGCTAAAGTCTTTAACTATGCACCACAAGATTCGAATTCGTTGTAGTAATCGGTATGGTTCAGATAAAATATTAGTGATTTTTGCTTAAAATAAGTCAACATATTCATGCTATTTATTTGTTATGCATGAGTATGGCATGTGTTTGTTTTCATATATTTAACTATTTCTTAACTAAGGGTTTTTTAAAAAACAAAAGCCTATTCGCCTGTTGCCTGCTACCTGCTTACCATCGTGAGGTTAAGAAGTATAGACCGGAACTAGTTGACCGCGCCTTAGGTATGTGAGCGGTGGGATGGAGGAGCGGGGGCGCATTACTCAGTACGTGCGTTGCGAACCGCCGCCTCACCCCTGTCTCAGCGGCCAACTAGTTCCTAGACTATAGACTATAGCTTAAGATACTTATTATGTAAATGATAAATAAGTTCTTATAGTACCTTTTTAGCTTCCCAAAAGATACAAATACAAAAAAAGAATGGATTGATGCCACAGGAAGGCCATCTAGTTGGTTCCTAACAAATTATAGCACCATATGCTCAATTCACTTTAAGGCAGAAATGTTCCAGTCTCTAAAGAAAACTCGCAGGCTTTTTGAATGAGCAATCCCAAAATTAAGAGTACGTCAAGTACTGAACAAATACCTCCACTTTACAGGTCAGTGAGTAAACACATCATAACAGGGTTCAACAATTCCTATGGTTTCACAGCCTAAACCAACTTAACCGGATTGTTTTAATTTATCGATTCGTGTTTTTTTTTTTTAATATACATTTTTTTTTATTTAAAATATATAATACTTTCTGGACATATCATTTTTTATTTTATTTTCAGGACCCCAAATTTTTCTTGTACTAATAAATGGAAGTATCGATAACTTTCCGATTTAGTCAATCACTAGCGTATATGTAAAATAAATTGCTTTTTGCACAACACAATAATAGCGCCAGATGTTTTTGTGTGAGTAAGTTGTACGGTGCATGGTAAATGCACGCTGTGTGTGACGAGTTAAGGTTTATAATTGATTGTGTAGTATGTTCTGATTTATGAATTGCAAGTGTGTGCGCGACTTTGTACCTATTGCTTTTATTGAACTACATGTGTAGTAGTGGCGCGGTGGTGGGGCCAACCTAGCGACATCGGGTACTGATACATTTTCAACTACCGGGCATATCTCCTTCTTTCATATATCTATGAGTCCGTCAGTCAGATGATAAAAAAATATTAAACACGTATTTTTTGGCTTATCAAATTATCATATTAATAAAAAAATTACTTAGATAACACGTATTAAAGTTGGGGAGTGGGGGCTCGCTACGTCACTTCTGCGTATCAAATCTAGCTAGGCGTGACGTCATGCCATATTTTAACTCAATGTTTCGCCGTAATCTTTTGGTAACGTAAAAAAAGAAAAAATACGTACTTATCCAATATTTTTTAATAATCTACATGACGGATGAAAAAAAATTCAGTCATCATCCCTAATGACATTCTTGGGCTGTGTTTGTGTCTGTTGAAGGTGACTGTAGGGTAATAGGAAGGGCGGTATAGCTCTTCCGTTTGAAATAAGTTATCTACCGCGATCACCAGTCCGTCTGCTAGGTGTAGAGATTGTGGTAATGCCTCTATATACTGTAACCAACCAACCAAAATCGCGAAAAAAAAAACAGCTGTTCCCTACATTTATGTTCGCATAACTCGCCAAAATGTAGGGAACAGCAGATTTTTTTCGCGATTTCAGATTTGTTCCCTTAATTAAAGTTGTTCATAATAATAAGTAGAATGACCCCTTAAGATAACAGTGATTAAAATTACACCCCGTAGTTGTAGGTACCTTTTTATTATTTCCTGGGGAAACCTTCAAAAGATCACTCCTGAGTTGTTCCCTCAGTGCAACGCTTGTTAGGACACACCCTTGCGGAGACCAAAATTCAGGTTCAAGGTATTCACTGAGAATGAATTATTGGATATACCAAAAAATATCTCGGCTCGCCTAGGGGATCGAACCCGAACTAAGCAGTAGCACTTGCAACAACTAGACCAACAAGATAATTTGGAAGACTGTCACGTCAACACTTGTACCAGAAGCACTCAGCACGACTTGACACGATTGGAGGAAATGAGCGTGTATTTGCTAACACGCAATAACGCGACCATTTCCGAACGTGCGACCCAGTTCCTTTCAGTAATTCAGTATTACTCGACTACAATTATATTAGGCCTGACTAAAACAGGGAAAAGGGGTTAAATAAACAGGATATCCACATTATCTTTAGTTCTTTTAAGAGCTTTTCTGAAAGTTCATCAGATGAAAAAATTAGGTCCATTTTGATCCCGAAAATTCAATTGGAACATCAGCTCAAAATATTTGAAAATAAAGTTGGTGGAGCCAACTTAAAAAAAAATCAGTACCCATACAATTTACTTTACAATATGAATGCCTAGATCATCCACATTAATATATAACTCCTGCGCATCCTAAGACTCACCTCAAAAACCATAAACAATACAACTGCTAACAGGAATGCACACAACACCCTTCAAGTAGCTCCAAGCTAGATCACTTTACAAACAGGCCATTGCTCTCGATCGCATTAAAAATTAATGCATTACGGCAAAAAGTGGCGATCGCGCGTGCGTTTCCGGGCGAGTATGCGGTTGCAAAAACTGCGCGCGCGCCGATTGCTGCGCCGTGACGCGTTTTTATTATTAATTAATGCTGTAAAGTGCGATGGGCACGCAAACGTCTTTGTTTTACAGCCAATTTACACTTGCCCTAGCCTGTTCTAGGCAGGCGCCGATGGGTGCCGACTGGCTCCGAGTGACGGCGTAATTGTGGACTCTGGAACGTCTTCTTTTATGTTACTTAGGAGTGATCCTTGACGGCTTCTGGGCTGTAGTTAGACGGATTTCTAGCTGGCAGAATGTGGTTTTAGAATTGCGTGTGTCAGGTTTCTTTTCGTCTATTTTTGGGGTTCCGTACCTCAAAAGGAAAAAACGGAACCCTTATAGGATCACTCGTGCGTCTGTCTGTCTGTCTCTCCGTCTTTCACGGCCAGTTTGCTCCGAATCTAATGGACCGATTAAGTTGAAATTTGGTACACATATGAATTTCTGTGACCCAAACACGGACGGGTAAAGTAAATAAATGAATTTTGAATATACAGGTCACTTTTGGGGGACAAATAAGAAAATTAAAAAAAAAAAGTTTTGCAAACTATACCATGTGGCATATCAAATAAAAGGGCTTACTATGAGAGTCTCAAATATATTTGTTTTATAATATTAAAATAAATTGTTTTAAAATTATATAAGAAAATAGACGAAAATTGACCATCCCCCCCCCCCCTTATTTCCGAAACTACTGAGCCTAAAATTTTGAAAAAAATACAGAAAATAGATCTTTACCTGTAGATTACAGGAAAACCTATAAGAAATCTGTGGTCTAAAAATAACATGGTAAATCTATCAATATTGTGAGTGTAAAAACTTACATTTACAGTTGGAATGTATGGGAGAACATGTTTTTCAACTACAATGTTAAGTTTGTTCTTAAGATAAATTCATCCAACTACGGAACCCTTCATTGTGCGTGGTCCGACACGCACTTGGCCGGTTTTTACGATGAGGAGTGATTTGTAGGTTGTTTATTTTTAGAACAGGCTGGTAAATTTATGCTAACATAACATTTTTGACAGGAAACATAATACACATTGGGAACTTACTACACCTACGAAGCTACACATTGATACAGTATTATGGAACACAAATATAAACAAACCGTCTAAATAAATAACCCGTATAAATAACCCGTCCGCCATCAAACCAAGAAATTTTTAAAGACCGAATTTTTACAATATTTAACAGCACTAGGCACGTTAGTACCTACAATTATTATTTATTCTGTGATTATGGACTAAATTAAATGACTAACTAACTAACAATACAAATCAATACAAAAACAAAAGGACACTTAGGGCCTATGACACGATGTCCGAATAGCCACTACTTACCGATAAATTCAAAAATGGAACAGAATTTGTATGAAAGTATCTGCCAAGTAAGTTGATAGGAACTTAATCGTAGGTGGTGACACAGGCCCTTAGGCGTCGAAGTACCCGTCCGCATCGCTGTTATCAAATCAACGCACATTATGCAGGCATATTATAAGTTTGGGGATTACATAACTGATAAAAATGCTTGGCTCAGTGCTGGCCCTGCTCCACAACCACAACTAATTAATTAACATTTGAAGATACTGTTGGAGCTGCTGAAGATTGTAAGACTATCATTGCATTGTATAGACTCAATCTCCTTTGTATTATTTAATTGCATAGCACATGTGTGAGTACTATGTACATACTCTAAAGCTACCATTTACTGGGTACGTCTTTGTTTGACTTGAATATGCCCTGGCTGCTGAGAGTATGTGACGCTCACTCTAATGTCTCGCTGATGGTGGCGCGTGTTGGATCATTTAGCTAATCCATGCGTCAGGTTCGTGAACAAGCGCTGTCAGTGAAGGCTGGGCATACCTTAGCGGCCACGGCTTATTTTAATTTAATTTAAATATTTGAATTGTTTTTTTTTTAAGGACGCTTTTAACGTTCTGCATCGTTCTCACATGTAAAATTTCAACATGAATGATGTAACCATTATTTTGTAACCATATCTTGATTTAAAAGAGTGTCCGTGGAGTTTCTTGCCCGTTCTTCTCCATAGGTACCTACTATGCTTTGGAATGGGCGCCTAGCTTCATCTTTCTGACTGACCGACCCCTTGACAGTTCAAAAGTGCCTGTAATTGGTTTAATTGAAATAAATGCTTTGAGTTTGGTTTGAATGAAAAATAAAGACAGGCTCGGTGTCTTCTGGGCTCGCCTGTTTCATCGCAGACCTCATCCATCGCTTTCCACCGGGTAAGATAGAGTTCAGAAGTAGGCCTGTTTTTGAGATAAGATATGATATGTTTATTTGCTGAACATGTCTCCACATACAAAAATAAAAACGTTCATACAGGGTAACATACATATAATGAAAAAAATACAGATGATGTATACGACCCCAATGGGGTAAAGGACATGTTTGCCACATAGTTACCTACTGTGGCGTGTTGTTATGATGTTAATAATTAATTTCAAGTCAAGACATGACAGAAAAAAAAAAATTATGTCATAGACGAGTCTGAGTCAGTGTTGACGTATCTTAAGTCATTCGGAAATAGATAACGCATCAAATTAAATGCATAGAACTCGATATTAGTACTTAAAAGTGATGGAACAACGTTAATAATAAAAAAATATTTTCTTGGTATAGAACTCACACCACGTACAAAATATTAGGTAAAATGACTCCACGGACCCGATTCACACCACGCTCGCGTGGGCGACTATCATTACTTTAAAGTGAATTCAGCAAACTATAATAAATTTAAAATGTCAATAGTAACTTAGGTAAGTACTTAAATAAAAATAATTCATAAAAAAAATGATGGCAAAATAAATGCTTCAGTCAGAAATTCATTACTTTTTAGTAAATTAGTATTTAGTTTAATAAGATGTTAGGTACTTTAGAAAAAAACACATAATCAACTCGCGAAGTGATGAAACTGACGGAGCGAATTTTATTGATATTTTATAAAAATTGTTTAATCATATTAGAAACGGACAGTCTGCACGCCACTTAAGAACGGCAAATAGTACACATCACTCAGATAAAAGAAAGCCAAATTATAACGATTGTTTATTATTTGTCCTATTTGTTTTTATTATTAAGAAACAAGAAATAATTAACGGATACAGTTAATGGAGCGATATTATGTTATCAATAATAAATAATATCGTATTTTATTCAATTAGCTATGTTAAAATTATATCTGTTCTAATATTAAAAGTATTGTATTGACTATTTTAGTACCGACTGAGTTTGTAGATGGCACGACTAACCAATCACAGCGTATCGCAAAAAGGCGGGGATAAGAATGGCGGGAAAACGCCATCTTGGTTGTCGTGCCCATCCTGCAAACTCAGTCGTGCATAAGTCGTCGAGAAACGAGTGCTAATCTCTAGCTGTGTTTCAAGGATACCGAGTGGTGATTGTAAAAGTACACTTCTGGACACATCTTTTGGCCCACCTTGTATTTTCAGTTTCGTTTGGTCCTAGCTAAAATTTTTTATTAGGTCGAGCAAAAAGTTTTTATGCAGTTTTGAACCTGGCACATTCACAATTTCATTCAATAGTCTTTTTTTGAATTTCGAACACAGAATTTAAAGAAACAAAAGACAATTTGGAGCCTGTTTGTTGATATCAAACAATCGAATACTAAGAAAACTTGGTTTTATTGGTTTACTTGGATTTAGTTCTTGAAAAAGTGATTGATATCTTTGGTTTTGCAACAAACATTACTTATTCTTAACATTAAGGTGAGGTTCTATCAATAATCTATGGATACTTCACCTGAAGTCGCCGCCCAAGCTGTGGCACTTATTCAGGCCGGACACAGCCAAAGAAACGTGAGTGCTCAACTTAATTTAAGTCGATCTGCGGTCCGAAATGTTTATCGGAGGTACCTAGAGACTGGCGGCTTTGTTCGTCGCCAAGGAAGGCCACGATCTCGGGTCACAACTGAAAGGCAAGATCGATTCATCGTGACGACCAGCTTGAGAAATCGTCACCTTACCTCCATTGAGATACAAAACCAACTTCGCGACTTCCAGGGAGTATCTGTGAGCGCTCGAACTGTTCGGAGAAGGTTAAAAGAACGCGATACGGTACCACACAAGCCAGCTAATGGCCCCAAACTAACGCGAGCCCACCGAACAGCGCGCCTTCATTTCGCACGCAGTCATTTAAATTGGACACAGCAAGATTGGAGCCGTGTACTCTTTTCTGATGAGTCTAAAATTGTGTTACATGGCAATGATGGAAGGAAGAAGGTCTACCGACGTAAGGGAGAGCGTTTCGCACAATGCTGCTTTGAAGAGAGGGTTGCTTATGGCGGTGGCTCATGGACTGTCTGGGGCGGTATATCCGCGAGCGGCAAAACTCAACTTGAGGTTGTTACAGGACCACGGCTGCCAACATTAAATGCTGAAAGGTACATTCGTCAGTGCTTAGAACCTCACGCGATACCATACGCGGACTATGTGGGCCCAAATTTCCTTTTTATGCATGATAATGCAAGAGCCCATGCGGCCGGCATCGTCAGGGAATATCTTCGGGATGTGAACATCACAGTTATGGACTGGCCAGCCAGAAGCCCAGACATGAACCCCATTGAGCACATGTGGGACGAGCTAAAAAGACGTGTTAGGGCTCGTCAGCCAGTTGCCCAGACGATGCAGGAGTTGAAAACTGCCATAGAAGAGGAATGGGAGATGATCCCTCAAAATTTCATAGAGCGGTTGATAAACTCTATGCCTAATCGTATGAGAGCTGTGGTAGATGCCCATGGAGGCAACACGCGTTATTAAATTAAACCTTTATTTGATAAAACATGTTTTTTATTCAAAAATCAATTGCCTTTAACAAGGCGCATATCCGACTTGTTAGGCGTAGCTCCATGTCGTATGGTATTCTGAATTCAAATTTAAAACAATACGATCGAAAAAGATGGTAAAATGTATCAGGTTTAAAACTGCATCAACAGTTTTTGTTCAATCTAGCAATCATATTTCGGTAGGGGCCATCGAAACCTAAACTCTAAGGTGGGCCAATAGATGTGTCCAGAAGTGTATATTTGATATTGTGTGTTTGGGAAATACACCAAGTAAGTACATTAACATGTGTCTATTATTTCTAAAACCTTATTTTTGAAGGCCATGAACCTGAATAATAGTTAATTCTTCATATTTAAACTATTACTAGATTATCTGTAAAAGTACAGAGTCTACAATTATATTCAAAGATACATTTTTTGATGACGATGTTTGATCTTGCTAATTGGATGATGTGATGATGTTTGTTTGGATTATATTCTGTGCTGTTTTTCTATTTTGTAAAGAAACTATTGTTTGGAATGGGGTTCTGGTTTAATGCCAAATCTGTGGCAGTGAAGAAGCTTGTGGCTAAGTAATAAAAGCCGCACGGGTCGATCCATCAGGTTAAGACACGCTTGCTGGGGTTGGCCGTGGATGGGTGACCATCTTTACACACCAAGACTCCTCCGTGCCTCGGAAAGCACGTTAAGCCGTTGGTCCCGGCTGTCATTCGTGGATCTTTGACAGTCGTTACGGGTCGTCAGAAGCCCGAAAGTCTGACAACCAGTCTTACCAAGGGGTATCGTATTACCCAGTTAATGGGTTGTGGAGGTCAGATAGGGAGTCGCTCCATGTAAAATAGGTGGGAAAAGGCTAGGCAGATTGATTGTGGCAGTGAAGACGAAGAAAGAAGTCTTCTCCTTGTCTTAGAGTCTACATAAACAAGATGTAACTTAAATAACGCACAAATTAAGGGGTCATTGTACTCATCATTATGAATAACTTCTACTATGGGACCAAACCGGAAATCGTGAAAAATATCAGCTGTTCCCTACATTTATTGGGGAACAGCAGATTTTTTTTTGGGTGGGAGACGGAATTAGTGCGTCAATCATAATTTAGGTGGGAATCTAAGTACATCAATTTGTATTGGTCGATAGTCACACAACTTTTACTATGGGACCAAACCGGAAATCGTGAAAAATATCAGCTGTTCCCTACATTTATTGGGGAACAGCAGATTTTTTTTTGGGTGGGAGACGGAATTAGTGCGTCAATCTATAATAATTTAGGTGGGAATCTAAGTACATCAATTTGTATTGGTCGATAGTCACACAACTTTTACTATGGGACCAAACCGGAAATCGTGAAAAATATCAGCTGTTCCCTACATTTATTGGGGAACAGCTGATTTTTTTTGGGTGGGAGACGGAATTAGTGCGTCAATCTGTAATAATTTAGGTGGGAATCTAAGTACATCAATTTGTATTGGTCGATAGTCACATTTTTTTCGCTATATTTCGGGTTTTCAAAGATAAACGTTGGAACCTTTGAGATCAAGCTATACATTTCCACTATAAATTGATCACACATTGTATAGGATTTCCTTACAATGCGAGGTCAGTGTAAACCGGAAATGTATAGTTTGATGTGTAGCCGTGTGTACCTACTATATCAGCGTGGATAATCTGCAGCAGTGATATCCAGATTTAGCAAAAATTTTCTCTTTTCTACTAGATATTAGGGTTCCGTACCAAAATGGTAAAAAAGAACCCTTATGGTGCGACTCTGTCTGTATGTTCGTCTGTCACAGTTGGATATCTCAAGAACTACTAATGCTATCAACTTGAAATTTGGAACAGTTTTAGATGACGTTTGCCCAACTATTTTGCAAATAAAAAATAAATAACATTTTTTTTTGCAACAGGGACTGAAAGGGGGTCTTAAATATTCGAAATGGGGCTACTAGGGAATGTGGGGTATCATATGAAAGAGCGCTGTCTGCACATTCTCAATTCTTTTTTCTTTTTTTTAGGCCACATAATTTTCAACTTTTGATGAAAAATGTAAAAAAATATACCGTTCCCCCTTATCTCCAAAGTTTGCATAGAGTAAAATCTGAAATTATTCTATGTGATAGAGTATATGTAAACATTACAGAAAAAATAAACTATGTCTCTAAATAGCACACTTTTCAGAAATTGGAACGGAATCCTCGGTGTGCGAGTCCGACTCGCTCTTGACCGGTTTTTATTATTCTTTCAATAGTTTGATACTGAAAAGGCCGAAAATCGAGCTCAGTAATTCACGATTGAAGTCCACCCTCCAGTAAACTGTTATGTTGATAACTCCAACTGATATCCTCCTATTTCATTACAATACTAGTACCCAATTAAATCCACCAATTAGAATTAATCATCAAAACCATACCAAACAAACAGCCTACCCCTAAACCTTTTTTAATAATAAGTACAGTAGGTATCCTTTTCGCGCATCACTGGCTATAAACGCGCAATTCAAATAAGGAATGTAGTTTAAAATAGCGATGTGTCGGCGCATAAACCGCGCAAACGCACCCCGTGACGTCAGCAGGAATTTGACTCGGAAATGAGTCACAGACAAGTCGCCTGAGTCTGCCTGAGTCATAGAATGCGGTCAAAGACTGGTGCTTTTATAAGACGCGAACTTTTTAAAATTCGTGCGGTGTTTTCTTTGTCTATGACTAATGATGACAGTGGTTTTGGGCTAAGGTTTTGTGGTTATGATTTTTCTAGGATAATTATTTTAAAAGTAACCAAGGGAGTTGGAGTTCTATAAAGTGATTCTTTGGAAAATATTTTCATTAAACCCCTAATTAGAGTTTTGGCTTTTTACATTGTAGGTACGTACTAGTTTATTAGTGCTTTTGTTTACTACAGAAACAGCTACTATCCATAAATAATTACAAATATACTTATTCCAGAATTAATAAGAGAACTACAATTTAATTGTTTAAAAAAGATCTAAAAACATGGCTTAGTTGTTGTTGTGTTTTATTTTTTATTTTATATTGTATAGCAGAATATAATTAGTTATTGGTGCCGATTCTCTTGTCACAAATACCTCTAAACTAGACTAAAAATCACTAAAATTTCAAACGACGATTTCCCATTCTGAAATTGACTAAAGTGACACAACTTAACTATATTTTAGTTTGACAGGACTAAGATTGTACGAAGTTAAGTTAAGTGAAAATGGCAATTTTGCTATTCTGAATTTGACTGTTTTCACCTAAAATTTTAAGTGTCAAACTAAATCAGACTATGTTTAATCGCGATTAAAAAGGTGTGGAACAAAATTAGTTGACATGAACTAAAATTCACACCGAGACCTTGACTTCGGATGCAAGAACAGTAGTGTATTTTTTTCTTTTCTTTTGCATATATCTCAAAAACGGTGAGTCCTATCGCAAAAATAATGAAAATTTGGTCCCCCTTTATAAAACGCATAAACCCCTATGACTCAACATGTAGGTACCAAAGAAAAAGGTACCTACATTCCATATAAAACACGTTGATGCTGCCTCCTCCCTGCGCCCCTCCAGCTCTAAAAGATATTTGACCCGGTAACGACGGCGATGTCGGTGAACAAAATATGACAAGCCTTGTCACTTCATAGTGATTTCGTTAGTTCCAATTAAAGCCACCGGGTCAAATATACTATACCACGCGGAGTCACGATTGTCAAACTCGATTTTAGTTGTGTCAAAATTGTTATTTTTAGAGGTTTTTTTTGCAGAATAGCTCTAAGATTCTTATAGCAAGGAATTTTAGTGATAGTTTACTTAGTTTTGTTCGGTGTACAACAGAATGGGCACCAATGTATCTGTATGTTTATAGTTTAATTTAGTGTTTTGTATCGTTTCGTAAAGTGTAGGTATGTAGTATATAAGTTAAGTCTTATTTATGCCCATGTGATATGATCTCGTTTGTTGACTGTACATAAAAATTATTGTAATATATTCGTACGCCGGTTTTAGCGGCGGATGTGTACTGAACATAATTACTAAAATACCAACTTCGTTTGCTACCATATCCGACGAATAAATGTCTTTGTCTTTCTTGCAAGCAATTTGAAGATGTTAATTACGGTTTCGTATGTCCGAATGAAAAACTGGATTCCATAAATAGAATCACTCATATTAGGAACCTGAAATGTCTGCACTGTTCAGTTAATCTCGAGAACCCAATGGCTTGGCACGCGACGATGGCAAGAGACCAGACGGCATGTCTTTATTTCCATGGAAGGTGGGAAGGCTCTTAGTGTGGGACGCAACGTGCGTCGATACTCTTGCGCCATCCCATCTTCCTGGCTCGGCGTGCTGTGCTGGCACTGCTGCTGCGGCTGCGGAAAACCTCAAGCGGCAAAAGTATAATAACCTTATCGGTAATTATATTTTCGAGCCGTTTGGGGTTGAAACCCTTGGGCCGTGGGGTCCGTGTGCCCATGGTTTATTCAACGAAATCTCCAAGCGGCTTGTTGACACTTCCCGTGACCCAAGAGCTGGCTTTTACCTTGGCCAGAGGCTTAGCATTGCCATACAACGTGGCAATGCCGCCAGTCTCTTGGGTACTTTACCAATCGACAATGATGCGGAGGAATTTTTCAATGCCATATTTTAGTTTGTTAATAGTTTTAGTTATGTTAGGATATCATTTTATTATTTTTAGGTTATTATTAACTTTAGATTATTAATGGAGAAAATATACGTGTCGAGTCTCGAGGTGATTTTCAACATTTTTCTTCCATCAGCCCAATTATACAGATTTACATTCAACTCCCAATACCTGCACATTTTTTCCCAAATTCTTAATTTTCTTAATCTTAATCTCTTAAGGCCTATTACACGATGTCCGAATAGCCACTACTTACCGAATAAATTCAAAAATGGAACAGAATTTGTATGAAATTATTTGCCAAGTAAGTTAATAGGAACTTAACCGTAGGTGGTGAAACAGGCCTTTCGCGTAAGAGCTTATTTCGCGATGTCTTTGTCTTTGTCATCTTCAAACGATTGACATAAATAGAACGCTGATTTAGATTCGATAACGCTAAACTTTTTTAGCAAGTAATTTCTGGTGCGGAAGCAGGGGGGAGGGCAAGGGGTGCAGTTGCCCCCTCCACCCCTGGGCTTTGATCAAACCGGGTCTAAAATTCTAAATTGGACATAAACATAGTTACTTACTTACCTTAGAATGCCCCCCTCCCCCCGAAACATCCCCCCCCCGCCCCTTGAGCGAAAACCTAGATCCGTGCCTGGGTAATTTGTGGAGTAAGTGGGGCCTTAGTTTAAGATTCTCTCTCTCTCTCTGAACTCTTTCAGTATCGTTGAGTTCATCCACCTAAGAATCGACTGATTTTAAAATTATATTACTCTATCGTTAAAAAAAAATGTCTTGCGTTGTAAAGAGTTTTCATAACTTAATTCACCAGTATAAGACGAACCTCATCACCGGTTGCTTATTAAGAAACTGTTCGACATTGAGAGATCAACCATAACTAGTGGGTGTCCAGGACAATGGACAATGGTTGTGCTCATTTTTATACTGTTTTTGGATGGGATTGCAAGATACTGAGCTGGCGTTGCAGATCTTAAATCAAAATTATTGTCAGTTTCGATTTTAACTGTGCTATTCTGTAGGATGTTGCCCTGCTGATTCATAAATGGAAATATGTAGGTAAAATATATTTTTGACCACAAAGAACTTGGTTAGGCATTTGTTCAGCAGTGGAGGTCTTTCAACTGACATGATGTTGGAATTATAATGCTGTTTAATTAGGAGTTAATTAATGTTCATTCTAAAGTGACATAGTGGTATTACCTATTTTTAACCGACGAAAAAAGAAGGAGGAGGTTCTTAATTCTAAACGTTTTTTTTTTATGTATGACCACGCATAACTTTTTACAGAGTAGTCCGATTTGAATTTTTTTTGTTTTGTTCGAGAGGATATACCTCAAAGTTGGTCCATATAAAATTGATTAACTTTGCTTGGGTAGTTTTTGAGTTAGCTTCAATAATACGTATTTTTTCCCACTTTTATATGGATGATGTTCTAGTTTCTTTTGCAATTAGAATTTGTGTGGGATAGGTACCACAGCTAAAATGTGAAAAATAAAAACTTTTTTACAAAAAAATACAACCGACTTCCAAAAACAACACTACAAAGTGAAAATAACTTTACTTTCGGAAGTCAGTGGCAAAAAACGAAACACCGACTTTCGAAATTAAAGTTATTTTTCACTTTGTAGTGTTATTTTTGGAAGTCAGTTGTATTTTTTTTTTAAAAAAGTTTTTTCCTGCAACTTATACATAATAAGGAATGAGGAATTGGGAGTTCCCAATGCAGATCCTCCACTCCACTAACTTAATTGTAGTTCGGCATTAATTTATCAGAGCTGTATGACTGTTGTGATTTAATGATATATACATATTATACTCGGCCGCACGGATCAATCCATCAGGTTAAACTACGCTTGCCGGGGTCGGTCCATGGATGGGTGACCATCATTACATACCGAGACTCCTCCGTGCCTCGGAAAGCACGTTAAGCCGTTGGTCCCGGCTGTCATTCGTGGATCTTTGACAGTCGTTACGGTTCGTCAGAAGTCTGAAAGTCTGACAACCAGTCTTACCGAGGGGTATTGGATTAACCAGTTACTGGGTTGTGGAGGTTAGATAGGCAGTCGCTCCATGTAAAATACTGGTATTCAGCTGCATCCGGTTAGACTGGAAGCCGTCCCCAACATAGTTGGGAAAAGGCTAGACAGATTGATTGACATATTATACTCGTATGTCATCCAGTGATGACATGTACAAGGTCCAAGGACTGAAAGACGAAGTGTCGGTAGTCCGACGGCAAGATGGGTGTACGACATTGTTACCATCGCAGGTAAAACCTGGATGAGGTGCAGGAGCGTGGGGATTGGCACATGAAAAGTGAGGCCTATGCCCAGCAGTGGATGAAGTCAGGCTGTGTATGCTATGATGATGATGATAGTCATGCTATCCCAAGCGTTGATAAGCTTACAAATATGTATGTGTAAGATAAGTGCAGTAAGATGGCTGTAGCCGTGATATAGTTATATCCCTAGGGATTTAGCTAAATACCGTAATATAGTTGTATGAAAGCGGCTCATAACTATTTTAATAGGATTAAATAAGTATAATACGAGCATGATCTATAATTTTTGCGCTCTAGTATGGTGCGGGTGACATGTCAGTACGGCATGACTAGGTCAGTGACAATATGCACAATTCAATTTTATCGTTAACGATTCTTACAGCAAAAATCTCGTTCTCCTAATAATTTTAAAAATGTCTTTGATATATCATATTATTATGAAATTTATTTTAAAACTAGCTTTTGCCCGCGGCTTCGCTCGCGTGTAACTCGGAAATTATCCCCGGGGAACATACTGCCGGAATAAAAATTATCCTATGCTCGTACCCAGGTCAAGGCCTATCTATCCGTTAAGGTGTGAAAAGGTAACAAATAGACAGACAGACTAATAATAAATTCAAATAATCTTTTTTATGCATAAAACAGGTTTATATGATTCCAAGGCCCGCTTACACCAAAAACCATAAATACAGTTAGCGCTGAACATTTTTAAAACATCATTCCATCCCTGACAACTTCAAAATTAACAGAAATAGAACAATGTTTTCAATTCGTTTAGCGCTCAACGTATTTTGTGATTTGTGGTGCTAGTGGGCCTAAATCTAAATGTATAAAACTCAAAGGTGACTGACTGACATAGTGATCTATCAACGCACAGCCCAAACCACTGGAGGGATCGGGCTGAAATTTGGCATGCAGGTAGATGTTATGATGTAGGCATCCGCTAAGAATGGATTTTGTTAATTTCTACCCCCAAGGGGATAAAATAGGGGATGAAAGTTAGTATGAAGCTTTGTCAATTTTAAACCGATCGGGATGAAATTTGGCATGCAGGTAGATATTATGACGTAGGCATCCACTAAGAATGGATTTTGTTAACTTCTACCCCCAAGGGGATAAAATAGGGGATGAAAGTTTGTATGAAGCTTTGTCAATTTTAAACCGATCGGGCTGAAATTTGGCATGCAGGTAGATGTTATGACGTAGGCATCCGCTCAGAAAGGATTTTGATAAATTCTACCCCCAAGGGGATAAAATAGGGGATGAAAGATTGTATGAAGCTTTGTCAATTTTAAACCGATCGGGCTGAAATTTGGCATGCAGGTAGATGTTATAACGTAGGCATCCGCTCAGAAAGGATTTTGATAAATTCTACCCCCAAGGGGATAAAATAGGGGATGAAAATTTGTATGAAACTTTGTAAATTTTAAACCGATCGGGCTGGGACTTTGCAAGCATATAGCTACTATGACGTAAGCATCCCCTAAGAAAGGATTTTGATAAATTCTACCCCCAAGGGGATAAAATAGGGGATGAAAGTTTGTATAAATCTTCTTAGATTTTCGACTGATTGAACTGAAATTAAAGATTGGAGCTACTATGATGAAGACGTCCGTTTAAATAGGATTTTGATAAATTCAATTCGAAAGTAACTCTGTCTTAAGTTACCTTTTCACGCCTAAACCATTGAGCGGATTTCAATAAAACTTGCCAAAAAGATAGATGGCATCCTAGGAATAGACATAGGCTACTTTTTGTTTTAAAAATAATCCTAGAGGGGGTGATCTATGGGATAAAAGTTTGTAAGGGAAACCTAGCATTTGGGTTTTCTTTTTGGGTTAAGTTAGGCATAAAGAATTACGCGTTTCAGCGTTTTTTCAAGGGGGTAAAACAGGGAATGATTTTAAAATTCACATGTAATATTGATATTTTTATGTACTTATTTTTAAGAGATTTACAGAGAGATACAGTAATAGTCATATTAAAATTGGTCTACTCGGTCAAAGTTATTACAATTTATAGTCACAAAAAAAAAACTTTATTAACACGTTGTACGAGTGTTGAATGTGTCATTCACTTACGGGCTACGGGGTCAGTGGTAGTCAATCACAAAAACTAATGGTGATCATATTAAAATGAATAAGTATTATTCTTATGTTAAACATTTAGGCCCACTAGCACCACAAATCACAAAATACGTTGAGCGCTAAACGAATTGAAAACATTGTTCTATTTCTGTTAATTTTGAAGTTGTCAGGGATGGAATGATGTTTTAAATTTGGAATGTTGTGTTTGGTTTTTGGTGTAAGCGGGCCTTGGAATCATATAAACCTGTTTTATGTATAAAAAAGATTATTTGAATTTATTATTAGTCTGTCTGTCTATTTGTTACCTTGTATGTTTAACATAAGAATAATACTTATTCATTTTAATATGATCACCATTAATTTTTGTGATTGACTACCACTGACCCCGTAGCCCGTAAGTGAATGACACATTCAACACACGTACAACGTGTTAACTAAGTTTTTTTGTGACTATAAATTGTAATAACTTTGACCGAGTAGACCAATTTTAATATGACTATTACTGTATTTATAACCTTTAAATCTCTTAAAAATAAGTACCTAAAAATATCAATATTACATGTGAATTTTAAAATCATTCCCTGTTTTACCCCCTTGAAAAAACGCTGAAACGCGTAATTCTTTATGCCTAACTTAACCCAAAAAGAAAACCCAAATGCTAGGTTTCCCTTACAAACTTTTATCCCATAGATCACCCCCTCTAGGATTATTTTTAAAACAAAAAGTAGCCTATGTCTATTCCTAGGATGCCATCTATCTTTTTGGCAAGTTTTATTGAAATCCGCTCAATGGTTTAGGCGTGAAAAGGTAACTTAAGACAGAGTTACTTTCGAATTGAATTTATCAAAATCCTATTTAAACGGACGTCTTCATCATAGTAGCTCCAATCTTTAATTTCAGTTCAATCAGTCGAAAATCTAAGAAGATTTATACAAACTTTCATCCCCTATTTTATCCCCTTGGGGGTAGAATTTATCAAAATCCTTTCTTAGGGGATGCTTACGTCATAGTAGCTATATGCTTGCAAAGTCCCAGCCCGATCGGTTTAAAATTTACAAAGTTTCATACAAATTTTCATCCCCTATTTTATCCCCTTGGGGGTAGAATTTATCAAAATCCTTTCTGAGCGGATGCCTACGTTATAACATCTACCTGCATGCCAAATTTCAGCCCGATCGGTTTAAAATTGACAAAGCTTCATACAATCTTTCATCCCCTATTTTATCCCCTTGGGGGTAGAATTTATCAAAATCCTTTCTGAGCGGATGCCTACGTCATAACATCTACCTGCATGCCAAATTTCAGCCCGATCGGTTTAAAATTGACAAAGCTTCATACAAACTTTCATCCCCTATTTTATCCCCTTGGGGGTAGAAGTTAACAAAATCCATTCTTAGTGGATGCCTACGTCATAATATCTACCTGCATGCCAAATTTCATCCCGATCGGTTTAAAATTGACAAAGCTTCATACAAACTTTCATCCCCTATTTTATCCCCTTGGGGGTAGAAATTAACAAAATCCATTCTTAGCGGATGCCTACGTCATAACATCTACCTGCATGCCAAATTTCAGCCCGATCCCTCCAGTGGTTTGGGCTGTGCGTTGATAGATCACTATGTCAGTCAGTCACCTTTGAGTTTTATACATTTAGATATGTATTTCATGCAAAACATTAAAAAACCACATTCTAAGCACTACCAATATTTATATAAAAAAAAAAAAAAAAAAATTCATGGTATCATTTTTTCGGCTAATTTAACTCTATATATGTCTAACAACAAAAACTTCTTTTTTTATAAAAAAAAAATATATTAAACGTTACATCCAAACATCAAAACACTTATACATTTTCGTTCACTCACTACTATGACTAACACATACGCGCATTCATTTACATAAACAAACAAAGTATGTACAGTCAGCCCCAAATAGATGTAGGTACTGTGGAGATTGTAACGTACTTAGTTGTAATATGCATTTAATTATAGAACTGACATGGAGTGGAGATGTCAGGAGAAAGAAAATTTTTAAATAATAATAGGTATCTCAAAGTTCATAATAATTACGAGATAAAAGCAAATAGGCTTTCATTGATCCATACATCGACAACAATTCATTTAATTTCCCTACAATCTTAGTTCCATTGTACAGATGTGTAGCCACAAAACTTATTACAATGTGTAATAAGTGTGTATCTACACCAATGATATTATATGTATGTATAAAGAAGAGGGCTACACATTGATGCATCAGATAATCAATCTGTCCATTCCAGTCTAACCGGATGCAGCTGAATACCATTATTTTACATGGAGCGACTGCCTATCTGAACTCCACAACCCAGTAACTGGGTAATACGATACCCCTTGGTAAGACTGGTTGTCAGACTTTCGGGCTTCTGACGACCCGTAACGACTGTCAAAGATCCACGAATGACAGCCGGGACCAACGGCTTAACGTGCTTTCCGAGGCACGGAGGAGTCTCGGTATGTAAAGATGATCACCCATCCACGGACCAACCTCGGCAAGCGTAGCTTAACCTGACGGATCGACCCGTGCGGCTGTTATTACTTAGCCACGAGCTACACAGTGGTACAGCAGATAATATGGAACACAAATTATCCTAACTTCGTAACTAATATTATAAATGCGACAGTACCTAAGTGTTTGTTTGTTTGTTAGCTTCACACACCTAAACCACTGAACCACTCATCCTGAAATGCATGTACTTTGTCAGGTGTACAGAAACGGATATATCCGTTTGTGTACTAGGTACTGATGGTATTGTTCCCGAGAAAAACAACAATAACTTTCTTATGATAATAGATGGCGCCACGTGTCTTTTGAATAATGATTGATTGAATTATACAGGGTGTTTGGTGCATCGTTTGCCAAATTGAATTGGCCGAAAGAAGAGGTCATTTGCTATCGCTTCAGGCTCAAGTACTCATTTTTGGCCACACCGGTTTTTTTATTACAACTTTCTAATTTTTATTTTGAAAAAATCCAAAACTCAGCATTAAAGCTTAAATTAAAAAAAAGTTTTAAGTGTAGTCGTCAAATTTCATTTTTATTTACATATGTACTGTTGTATGGCTCTATCAAATTTAAAATTACTTGCCAGTTACATCTAGTTTTTTTTTAATAAATCACAAAGTTTTTGGAAAAATAAAAAATGAACTTAAAACTCAACTTTAAATAGCTATAAAAAAAAAACTAAAAGCGATCGGGATCTTCGAATTATTTTAAAAAGTTCTCTAGTCTATCCCCTTTCCAACGGTATGCAATGTGTTAAAAAACTCTTTTAATATCTTTAATAATTAGCTAAATGTGTAGTCGAGACACATCAGGCTGATATTGGATATTACGTTTAAAACACTAGTTTTCGCATAAATTACATGCTATTAGTAGATAGATACTGTTATCTCACGTCTTACGTAGTCTCTTATCTCGTTCTTACATAGGGAACTTTCCTCGAAATTGAAAAAAAAATACATTATTACAAAAATAATCATTTATTAATAAGTAATTTAATTACATACTAATCTTACAAGTCTTGTTCAAACTGTCTACCACTATTGCGTATGCACGCGCGACATCTTCGTCTTATCTCAACTGTAGTGGTGCGTAAACGCATTTCTGCTTTGATCGTCATGAAAGCCGCCTCAATGCGTTGGACTAAATCATCTCTTGTCTCAACTTCCGTGGCGTAGACGAGTTCTTTGGCCCGTCCCCAGACGTAAAAATCCAACGGAGTTAAGTCTGGAGAACGTGGAGGCCAAGGAATAGGGCCATCCCTCCCAATCCATGAGTCCGGGAATGCATCATTCAAGTACTCCCTGACGGTTATTCTCCAATGAGCGGGACAACCGTCATGTTGGAAAACAAAAGACCTGTCTTCACTGAAAATTGGCAAATCAGCTAATAATAAGGGCAACTCTGTTTGCAGAAATTCTAATTCTTGTAAGATTAGTATGTAATTAAATTACTTATTAATAAATGATTATTTTTGTAATAATGTATTTTTTTTTCAATTTCGAGGAAAGTTCCCTATGTAAGAACGAGATAAGAGACTACGTAAGACGTGAGATAACAGTATCTATCTACTAATAGCATGTAATTTATGCGAAAACTAGTGTTTTAAACGTAA
This sequence comes from Cosmia pyralina, assembly GCA_946251885.1. Taxonomy (NCBI): domain Eukaryota; kingdom Metazoa; phylum Arthropoda; class Insecta; order Lepidoptera; family Noctuidae; genus Cosmia; species Cosmia pyralina. Next base: position 4,851,399 of record OX276346.1, on the reverse strand, counting down.
TATCCAATATCAGCCTGATGTGTCTCGACTACGCATTTAGCTAATTATTAAAGATATTAAAAGAGTTTTTTAACACATTGCATACCGTTGGAAAGGGGATAGACTAGAGAACTTTTTAAAATAATTCGAAGATCCCGATCGCTTTTAGTTTTTTTTTTATAGCTATTTAAAGTTGAGTTTTAAGTTCATTTTTTATTTTTCCAAAAACTTTGTGATTTATTAAAAAAAAACTAGATGTAACTGGCAAGTAATTTTAAATTTGATAGAGCCATACAACAGTACATATGTAAATAAAAATGAAATTTGACGACTACACTTAAAACTTTTTTTTAATTTAAGCTTTAATGCTGAGTTTTGGATTTTTTCAAAATAAAAATTAGAAAGTTGTAATAAAAAAACCGGTGTGGCCAAAAATGAGTACTTGAGCCTGAAGCGATAGCAAATGACCTCTTCTTTCGGCCAATTCAATTTGGCAAACGATGCACCAAACACCCTGTATTATTACAAGCAGAGTATAACCCAAATTGATTGTCAAATTCTAAGTTAACGCGAGCGAAGCCGCGGGCAAAAGCTAGTAACCTTCAAGTGCTAGTAACATGCAAGTGTGAACAGGCATCTTCTGGGCATGCTCGTTTGTTACATCATATATCTCATCCATCGCTTTCCATCAGGCGTGATCGGGGTCAAGAGAGGGTATGTTGAGAATTTTAAGACCAAAGAAACGATGGATGGATTGTGTGAAAGATGACATGGCAAGAAAGGGAGTGACTACCGAGATGACAACTAATAGAGAATTAAGGAAGAAAAAGACATGTTGCGCTGACCCGAGGACAGGAGAATGATCAATGATGATGTGCGCTTTTATAATCTCTAACGTGTGCGTAATGATATTATCGTGGCCGTTCACGGCATCACGCTAACACAGGGAAGTAAAATGTTTGAACTAATTTATGAAGAAATTTTTAATTTTCCGACCACGATAACGTTATAGCGTGCACCGATGTTAAACATCAACGATAAAATCGAAGCAAAAGGAGCAAAAGGCAAAGGTATGGTCAGCAACAGAAGTCGGTTAACACTGCTACTTTTTGACATCTAAATTAACACAAAATGATTCGATAAACTACTTATTTTTCGTTTAACTGTTAGGAGTTAATGTTATTAAAATTGTTCCGATTTGAATTAAATATTTCGCTTAATAATTAAGTTTAAAAACTGCAAGTGTTAATCGACTTTTGTTGCTGACTGTACCTATGTATTATAGGACGTAGCAGGTGGCGTTCGGTAGTTTCTGCCTTCCCTTAAAGGAAGAAGATGTGAGTTTGTGTATGTGTGTAAAATCGTAAATGTCGACGTCCACGATAATGTGACGTGCATCATTATAAGCTTGTTGGTTTATAGATCTTTTTGAGGCTGACTGTACTACTATCTACTACATAATACATACACATACTGTTTGCAAAGAGCAACGACTCTAGCCAATGATGCGAGTGACCATTATGTGGTGGAAAACAATGTGATTGGTCTATACTAACCAGCGGACGAGGGTTTGCCTGCAAAATTATTGAGTTTTTGAAAAGAAAATTTGTTTTTGGCTGGCATTAATGCCAGCCAAATTAATATTTACTTACATAATTACATAGTTATACATTTTTCCTCCTCTAGGTTTTAAAACCTATATAACTATGTAATTATGTAAGTAAATATTAATTTGATTTTGTAATTACGATGATATTTTTCCCACAATTTGGATGTCCTATAATATTTATTAGTAACTCATTATCATCTGCCTAGCCTTTTCCCGGGTTCCAGTCTAACAGAATGCAGCGGAATACTAGTATTTTATATGGAATGACTGCTTATCTGACATCCACAACCCAGCTACTGAGGAATACGATACCCCTTGGTAAGACTGGTTGTCAGACTTTCGGGCTTCTGACGACCCGTAACGACTGTCAAAGATCCAAGAATGACAGCCGGGACCAACGGCTTAACATGCTTTCCGAGGCACGGACCCATCCACAAAATAAAGAAAATATGTAAAGATGAACCCATCCACAAAATCAACCGCGGCAAGCGTACCTTAACCTGATCGATCGACCCGTGTGGCTGTTATTACTTAGCCACAAGCCCCTCGTCCTATTAGTAACTAAAAAAAGAAGACTAATTAGACAGTTAAATTATTATTTAAGGGTTTTCTTAAGATTTTCCTGTAAATTCTCTGGCATCGTTTTTTATGTCACCGGGAACTTCACATCGGGAATGAGTTGAACTAGAAAAGACAACGCCGATCTTCAGTTACACTAAGCGACTGGTTCCTCTTCTCTTGGCTGCACTAACCCTAAGTTACTAAAGTTAAACCTACTTTTGTATTGCCCCAATTGATGACCAACAAAATTATTGGCAAATTGAATGGACTGACGAATTTACGGTAATTTTCATGTAGGTACTCGTACAATGCGTGCTACGAAAGATGAGACTAAACACACCACGTGATTTGACTTGCGCAGTAGATTAAATTTTTTTGATACTGATTATTCTGATTTATAGGTCTCTTTAGCGGTATGAGGCGGGAAGGGACCGGGTGTCATCGGGGCGCCGGAAAGAGCGCCGGAGGCGCGATACTGCGCTCGTCAAGTCTCATCTTTCGAGGCACGCATTTCTACATGGTGGCAGGGACATCGACGCGCATGGTTCTAGATCCTTAGCGTAGTAATTTTTTGTCGATTATAAAAAAAAAATCTACTATTTCATAGAAAAGTGCAATACATGCGGTCAAAATGCACAACAATTTAATAATATAATATATTTATATATTTTATATTTTTTAATTTTATTTTTTTTTTAATTTTTTTTTTAGAACAGCAATTTTTTTTTAATAATTAACCGACGAAAAAAGTTCAACGCAGGGGGGTTCAGAATTATGTACTGAATCCATGGTAACAGGTTGTGCGTCAAAGTCCCTGCCACCCTGTATGATTGTAAATTCGTCCTTGTCAAGTTTCAACTCCTTGATCAACATGATAGGCGGAACATGTTACTCGCAAGTTATTTTAGCCCCACACGTGTACCCTAGATTGAGCCGTCGAGCCTGGTTCTTGAAATTAACGGAATAATAATTTGGGTTCAGTAAACAATAGTCTTACGACTAAAGTGAACCATTCTGTTTACATTTGAATTTTTCCGAAAATTTCTGAATATTATTATTTTGTGAACCTGTAAACTTTTTATAGAATACATAATACAGTACAAACTCTTTATAACGTCTTCCGATATAAAACTAAAACTTCCTTTATCTGACTCTACACGGCACCAGAGGGCAGGCCTATTTTTAGCACAAAGAATTAGCAATGCTGCCAGCCTTTTGGGCACTTTTCCCACTTAACGCTTTGTAATAGAAACTAAATCGATAATGAGGGAAAGGGGAGACTATTCTTAGCTAGAATCTGCACTACCTGAGATTTTTAATTTTAAAACTACGTTGGTACCTTGGTACCTAAGTAAAATAAATCTTTACTCATCCCAATTCGAGGAAGTAAGGCGCGATGGTATCTTTATGTGTCTCCATAAAGTATGGAGACACATAAATAAAAATTACGTATTAAGTGGACCTTTTATGTAATTCTGTTTGTATGTCTGTTACCTTTTCACGCCCAAACCACTGAACCGATTAATATAAAATTTAACAGAAAAGTAACCTAGGCTACTTAGCATTCTGGATATTTGTATTAACAATTATGAAATACTAAATAGAACATGCAGACGAAGTCGTGGCCAACAGCTATTATGTAGTACCTAAGTAAAAAATGTTTAAAATATAATAACCTTATCGGTAATTATATTTTCGAGCCGTTTGGGGTTGAAACCCTTGGCCCGTGGGGTCCGTGTGCATGAGCACACGAAACGTAAACCATGAGGTTTATTCAACGAAATCTCCAAGCGGCTGGTTGACACTTCCCGTGACCCAAGGGCTGGCTTTTACCTTGGCCAGAGGCTTAGCATTGCCATACAACGTGGCAATGCCGCCAGTCTCTTGGGTACTTTACCAGTCGACAACGATGCGGAGGAATTTTTCGATGCCATATTTTAGTTTTTTAATAGTTTTAGTTATGTTAGGATATAATTTTGTTATTTTTAGGTTATGTCATTTAAATAAAATTAAAAAGTAAAAAAAAATAAATGTAAATAAAGCCTTCTCTCTATTTCACTTAAATAGCGCACAACCTCTTAAGGGGTCATTGTACTCATCATTGTGAACAACTTTTAATATGGGACCAAACTAGAAATCACGAAAAAAATCAGCTGTTCCCTACATTTATCTTATTTTTTTTTTTATTTATTATTTATTTATTTAAACTTTTCGCACTTAAAACGTACAAAGGCGGACTTAATGCCTTAGGCATTCTCTACCAGTCAACCAAGGGTGGTGAAGAGATTAGATGGCAGGTGCTCAGTATGAGAGGAATGCTTATAAAAAGAACACTAAAAAATATCTTATTTAATTATAAATAGACTTTCTTTTTTTTTTATCTACATTTATGTTAGCAAACCTCATTAAAATGAAGGGAACAGCTGATTTTTTTTTCGCGATTTCAGTTTTGGTCCGATAATAAAAGTTGTAAGAGTCAGAGAGTTATTTAAGTTACACCTTGTAGAGAATTTTCTGCATGCGTGAGCATAGAGTCAAACACAAACAATATACGAAGGTTAAAAATAACTATTTCTCTATTCTTCTACAGTATTCAAAAAAAGAATTCACAAAAAACTACCAGCCAGTGCTTGAGATTCTTCGAATAAAACGGTTGTGCTAACACGGGCCACGGACCAGCTCTAGTTTTTTCAAGAAACCCACCGACGCGTGACGCATCACTAATATTCTAGGTAACCCTTTACAATAAACATGCCTGGATGTACACCGTACAGCTTTAATTGGGTTTGAAGCAATTAAGCGAGGGGCACGGGAATAAACGACTGTTTCTTCAGGCACACGTGGCTATCGTAAAAACGCGTCGTGAGCATAACCTCCTTAATTTTTTTTTCTGAAGAAAAGGAAAAAAAGCGGTTTAATTCTGCCTGAATAAGCGGCAAGGGCTGAAGTGGGTTAAAGTGGGACATGGCAAGCCATGCAGGTATGTAGGCTGCATCGAGGCAGATGGGCCAGAATCGTCACGCAGTGGGAGTCAGAAGATGGGGAACGTCGTCAAGGAAGGCCTAGGAAACGCTGGAGTGATGACTTAGATGCGTTTACGGGCGATTGGCCACAGAAGGCAACACACAAGGAACAGTGGTAAGGTAGACCTTTGCCCAGCAGTGGGGAAAAAGCAAAAAAAAAAGGGAATTCAAGTGTCCATACCCGAAAATCAGTAGTAGTGGCATTTTTCAAGCTGAAAATGTAACAAAAGAGTTTAATGCCTTAATTGTATAATGCGTATTATCTTTGGTTTTACGCTATATACTATGAGAGTCTATGAAAATGAAATAATGAACGCCGTGCGTTGGCGCCTAACTGCATTGTTAAACAAAACCTCCTAGCTAGGAACCTGTAGAAGTGCCTGAAAACTGATAAAGAGTATTTTACGGTAATATAGAAGAACCGTGGCCACCGAGAAGCTCGTGGCTAAGTAGCAACAGCCGCACGGGTCGATCCATCAGGTTAAGCTACGCTTGCCGGAGTCGGTCCGTGGATGGGTGACCATATTTACATACCGAGACTCCTCCGTGCCTTGGAAAGCACGTTAAGCCGTTGGTCCCGGCTGTCATCCGTGGATCTTTGACAGTCGTTACGGGTCGTCAGAAGCCCGAAAGTCTGACAACCAGTCTTACCAAGGGGTATCGTATTACTCAGTTAATGGGTTGTGGAGGTCAGTTAGGCAGTCGCTCCATGTAAAATACTGGTATTCAGCTGTATCCAGTTAGACTGGATGCCGACCCCAACATAGTTGGGAAAAGGCTAGGCAGATTGATAGAAGAACCGTGGCATTCGTCGGAACACCAAAATACGACTGACCCATCTTTTTTATATGGCGCTGAAACGTGGTGCATTAAAAGCCGCGAAAGCAGTAAGAACGATGCATTCGAGATGTGGTGTTGGCAAAGGGTACTTCGTACACCTTGGACCGTCATGAGAACTAATCTCTCAACATCACCAAGCGGCGATATACAAAAAAATCTGCCAGGAGCGTGCCCTCACTTTCTTCGGACATATTATGCGTTCACCTATGCATGGTCTGGGAAGGCTTATGACACTGGGCCGGGTGCAAGAAGGCAGATCACCGGCAAGATGCTCAGACGCGGTCAAGAAGGCTGTTGGAGGCAGCATTCACCGTGCGACCCACGCTGCAGAAGACCGCATAGCTTGGAGACGTGTAGTATGTGGTTGCGATTCTCAGCATTGAGGGAACGACGAAGAAGAAGAATTTTACGATAACGTTTTTATCTTGAACACAAACTGACGAGGTTTCCCATCGGCAACACTGACGTACTTCCACACAAACTTTCATCCCCTATTTAACCCCTTTAGGGGATGAATGGTCATGATCTTTCCTTAAGTAGAACTCACCTTCGTTATGACAGTAACATCTATGAATAGACTATAGACTAAGTATTATTCTTCTGTGCAAAATTGTATGCTTCTTTCTATACAGTCCTACCAACTTATCTGTGAACTGAAAGAGCACGGCACCGTCGATGCGTCGACACAATCTAATGACATGCGTCGGCACAATCGAAGACATTGTAACATGACGGCCGTAGTTCCAATTTTCGCCATTTCACAGATAAGTTGGTAGGAGTGTACACAGATTCTTTTTTAGACAAAAATGACAAAATAACATGACTAAAATGTTAAAATGACAAAAAGAGGTCGATAGCAGCTGTCATTTTGGTCTAAAGTCTGTTTTTACCCGACTACGGCAGAGCCAAAAGGAAGGGTTATGATTTTAGCAGTCTATGTATGTATGTAAGTATGTATTTACGTGTGTTCCACCATAGCGCCTACTAAATTACTGAACCGATTTTAATTAATGAGGTATCATTAGATTCGTAATAATGGTCCGGGTGACATAGGCTATATTAATTCTCCCTAAATTTAATATGGTGGACTGTACAAGTAAATTTCTGACCTCGAAAAAAAAAAAAATTGAGATAATAATGACATGTTTGGTGTCAAAAGAAAGGTCTTGACGAGCACATTGCAAATATGTATATATGCTATATTGTTTAAGTCAATAAATAGGTTTAAATTGCTAAAAATAAGTAAAAGTGGAGGTAAATAATTTAATTGGTTACAGACCGACCGCGGCGAGCGTGATTTTTCAGTAGTCGGGTTTTAGTTTTTGAACTAATTTTTCTTTACTAATTTGACATTTCAAATATTCCTTTATTTTGCACACTGTCAAATTAGTCCGAGATTAAAAAACAAGCCATAGCAATTTAAAAATTAGAGTTTAGACCCAGCGGTATGTTGTGCGTTGTCTCGTCAGTGAATTTATGATTTTATTACGAAGATTAAGTTTTTGTCTGCATAATATTGCCAATAATATTAATGTAGGCCTCATTATTAGGACACATTCTACGTATGAAATTTAAAAAAGTCTTGTTCCGCATTCATTGTACGTTACGTAACACTCACGTATTCGGATTAGTTTAAATAACTTTGATTACTCGTAATGCTAAAATGTTATTCAATTTTGGTTCCTAGTAATAAATACTTAGCAATAAAATAAAACCCAATTTTCAATTCACAAAATACTAGTAAAAAAATCTTAACGTACCTACCGTTAATTTGTTCAGTTTATTTTTAGCAACACATTATGGCCGTCGTTGTTATTTGACGTGATATTCTAGGCTTCCTCTTTACTCTATGGCCTGGATCTAGGTTACACGCGCCGCTCTGACGTCACGATACTGTGCTAATATGATACGGTGGCCACACGCTTGCGTAGTTTGTGAGGATATTTTTTAAAATTAAAATAGTGGGGAAGGGTATATCCGAGAAGTCCGAGGTGACGATTTTATTCAGAATTGTTTGATATTTAGATTCATGTATTCATGACCGAGGTAAGAAAAAACACATGTTTTCCTTTAGGAAAACTTTCAGCCTTCATCATCGTAATTAGTTACATGTAAAATAATAGATTAGTAGGTACCAACCAAAGTTTTTTTTAATTGTTAAACTTATCTCGTAGTTTTCATAAACCAAACTGCAAGAAGTAATAAAAAAACGTAAGCTTATTAACAAGATTTCCTGAACAATCTGAAGCAATATATGCAACTAGCTTTTGCCAACGGCTTCGTCCGCGTGGAGGTCAGAAAATATCCCACGGGAACTTACGAGTACTACCGGAAAATCCTGTCTTATTCCCTGTCAATATTATAAAGGGAACCTTCTAGGTTTTAGGGTTTGGGCTGGGCGTTGATGATTCAGTTAGTCAGTCATGACTTCTCTAAATATTCAAGCCTTTGAACAGCATAAAAGAGCACTTTTTGGACAATGTACAGTATCTTGCCAGCTTCAAATCAGGAGTAGGAATGATAAAAATCTCACAATTAACTATCTTACTAGTCTTCATGTGCAACTTGTTACAGACAATTAAGGAAATAGTTAAATCGTCACGATTATTCAGAAACGTGACGTATAAGCTCAACACTTTACTGAGCATAGTAGCTACGCACTTTGACAACTAACACATAGAGATTTATGATCGTTTGTGGTAGTTCATCGGCAATATTGTTACGTCATCATCTGCCTTATAGCCTTTTCCCAACTATGTTGGGGTCAGCTTCCAGTCTAACCGGATGCAGCTGAATATCAATATTTTACATGGACCTCCACAACCCAGTAACTGGGTAATACGATACCCCTTGGTAAGACTGGTTGTCAGATTTTCGGGCTTCTGACGACCCGTAACGACTGTCAAAGATTCAAGAATGATAGCCGGGACATACAGCTAAGCGTGCTTTCCGAGGCACGGGTGGTCTCGGTATGTAAAGATGGTCACCCATCCACGGACGGATCGAGTCAAGCGTAGCTTAACCTAAATACCTACCGGCAATATCGTGCGTATACACGTGTTAAAAATTTGGCGATGACCTCAATACATTAGGTGCCCTTATTATTATATTTTAACACAGACAAAACAGGAAAACAAGACTATTCATTGGTGGTCCTTCTGAATTGTATATGCTAATCCTAATTTTTCCAGGATCTTGAGTCGCCAAAAACTTATAAGTAACTAGCTTTTGCCCGCGGCTTCACCCGCGTGGAGTCGGAAATTATCCGACGAGTACCGTACATTTTTCCGGGATAAAAAGTAGTTTATGTGCTATTCCAGACTATAATCTGTTTCTGTGCCAAATTTCATTAAGATCCGTTCAGCCGTTTTGGCGTGATTGAGTAACAAACATTCATTCATCCATCCAAACTTTCGCATTTATTATCAAGAAGTAAGATTACGGGATAATTTAGTGTTCTAATTCGAATGAAAAGCCCCTAAAATTATCCTTAATTTTCTCAACCTAAAAAAGGACAACTCTACTCCATTTCCGCTTCTAAGAACAAACCTAAAATCCACAAAATGTTACATAAAGCAATAAATAAACCGAACTAGATCATTAGTTGACTAATTCGTAATGTTTACATGAACTACCAACGGATTCGCGCGGTGTGGTGCGCCTGAGCAGTTTTTTGTGCGAGAATGAACGGGACGGCCGGTGACGCGGAGTTTGCCTTTATATTTAGCCATTTAGGTCATTGAACTTTGTTTAGCATTTAACATATACTTTTCTAGGCATTATTCATTGTGATATCTTAGATCAATGGTGATACCACGTGGAATACAAAGTTTTACTTGTCGCCCAAAAGGAGAGGAACGATTTGTATCGTATAAAGTGAAATGTCATGATTTCGGAAATCATGAAATTTTAGAACAAATCTAACTAAGAGAGATATATTGATGACTAGCTGTGCCCCGCGGTTTCACCCGCGTAGACCGGGATAAAAAGTAGCCTATAACACATCCAGGGTATAAGCTATCTACATACCAAATTTCATCCAAATCAGTCCAGCCGCTTGATCGTGAAGAAGTAACAAACATACACACACACACACACACCCACAAAATTTCGCCTTTATAATATTAGTGTGATTATTATGGTTATAAATATGTAAATACATATTTGTTATAGTCACGAATCATATTATTTTAATTAAGATACAACCTGACACCTGGCTTATTTTAACCTGGCTTATTTTAATTTAATTTAAATATTTGAATTGTTTTTTTATAAGGACGCTGTTAACGTTCTGCATCGTTCTCACATATGAAATTTCAACATGAATGATGTAACCATTATTTTGTAACCATATCTTGATTTAAAAGAGTGTCCGTGGAGTTTCTTGCCCGTTCTTCTCCATAGGTACCTACTATGCTTTGGAATGGGCGCCTAGCTTCATCTTTCTGACTGACCGACCCCTTGACAATTCAAAAGTGCCTGTAATTGGTTTAATTGAAATAAATGCTTTGAGTTTGAGTTTGAGTTTGACACTGACCTGCAAATTGCAAAAACGTAAGAAAATTTGGATTCCGCGGGCTGTCTTTGCGCATCCACCTTATATATAACTATTACGAATATGCTTATAGCCATCGATCATAAGCAAAATGAAAGCTAAAAGCTTGGAAATTTTCGGGATTTCGGGGTCGTACTTTTTGTGTGTCACCATCTTCTGACTTATCAATTCAAAGTGGTGCCATTGAAGATACTCCACAACGTTAGTCCATTGGCTGGTTCTAATTTTTCACACGGCATATACTAGGTATGTATTCTTGGTCCATATCGAACCGAGATCTCCTTAAGGCGACGATAAGAGACTTTATTAAAATGATTTTAAATTAAAGATCACGTCTAAACGAATGATTTGTTAATGATGTAAACCATTAATTCACATTATATATAGCATTGGGTATGAGCCTGTTATGAATGTTATGATAGTGTAAGATTGTGTAAATAAATAAATAATAAATAAATTAGTGCATCTTTTAAGAACTTAATATGTGAATATTTTAAATTGGATTAATATTTTGGATCTTTGACAGTCGTTACGGGTGGTCAGAAGCCCGAAAGTCTGACAATCAGTCTTAGCAAGGGGTATCGTACAGTTACTGCGTTGTGGAGGTAAGATGGGCAGTAGCTCCATGTAAAATACTGTATTCAGCTGCCTCCGGTAAGACTGGAAGCCGACCCCAACATAGTTGGGAAACGGCTAGGCAGATGATGCTGTGAATATTTTAGATTATGTTTAATTACCTACATAGTGTAATTAATTTGTAAAGTTATGTCAACGCTGATAAAAACTGAGAATCACGCAAAAAACTATCAAGCGTATTTTTATGAAGCCTTCACCATTTTAAAGATAATTTAATTATTTAACTTTTAGTTTACGTGTTTAAGGGCTGATTTTACAATAGGCAGATAACTTTTATCTGAAGAATAAATGTGACAGTTTGACATATTTTCAATACAAAAGCTGGCAAACCGCCATATTTATTCCTCAAATAAAAATTATTTGACTGTTGAACAATCAGCCCTTAATATAATACCTTTTGTTTTATGTATAATCACACTAATATTATAAAGGCGAAAGTTTGTGAGTGTGTGTGTGCGTGTGTGTGTATGTTTGTTACTTCTTCACGCTCAAACGGCTGGACCGATTTGGATGAAATTTGGTATGTAGTCAGCTTATACCCTGGATTAACACATAGGCTACTTTTAGTTCCGGTCTACGAGGGTGAAACCGCGGGGCGCAGCTAGTAAATTAATAATGCGTCTAATTTGGGACAGCGCTCCTTGAAGTGCGAGTCCTATTAGGTACTATGTGGACGTACGACGCGAACACGCAAGCTAACCACTTAAGGCCGCTGGCACTTATCTGCGTTTGAAGAAGCTAAAATACGCATTTACCAATAAAAAGGCATCAATTTTCCACAAGTAGGTACCTACGCAAGATATGGAAACCCTACTCCTAGAGCTGTGATCTCCACAAGTCTAGGTATATAGCTAGAAACTACATAAAAGTGTTTTATTTGATCGGAACTGTACACTGGGCGCTTGACGAGATGTTTGCTCGTCCTTTGTACGTTGTGCAGATTTATTTCCTCTATTATCTTACTTTGGACAGGCTAAGTGGCTAATTAATGCGGATATCGTCAAACTTCGGGTATGTGATCATATTTTTTTGATAGAAATGTTTGACGTGCTACCAACGATCACTATTGCTAAAGGCAGCACATTTATAATGTTTGGGCGAGACTACAAATGCATGTAGCTTCTACAAAACTATCATACTTGCCATTGGTACATTCACCAATTAGAAGCTTTATGGTAAATTGGCATGCAAGCTACTTGCATAGTTTTGTACAAGCTATAACAGGGAATATTATAAAGTGTCTAAGCTACAGGGGGTAATGTCGCTCTTTGTGACAGGTGCAAGCATTAAAAGTACCTCAATCAATCTGTCTAGCCTTTTCCCAACTATGTTGGGGTCGGCTTCCAGTCTAACCGGATGCAGCTGAATACCAGTATTTTACATGGAGCGATTGCCTATCCGACCTCCACCACCCATTAACTGGGTAATACGATACCCCTTGGTAAGACTGGTTGTCAGACTTTCGGGCTACTGATGACCCGTAACGACTGTCAAAGATCCACGAATGACAGCCGGGACCAACGGCTTATCGTGCTTTCCGAGGCACGGAGGAGTCTCAGTATGTAAATACGGTCATCCATCCACGGACCGACCCCGGCAAGCGTAGCTTAACCTGGTGGATCGCCCCGTGCGGCTGTTATTACTTAGCCACGAGCTCCTCAAGCCTTAAAAGTACCAATATAAGTATAAATATCAATTATCAAACCTTAGTTTTAGTATCCTTGCATCATTAGGTTGTGGAAATTCCATGTTAGCCTAGTAGCTCCATGCATCATCACCACCTGTTCACTCTGTTCAGTATTTCGTTCTCATATCTCAAACTGTCGTCCTCTCAGGGTTCTCCCATTTTCTACCCATAAGTAATTATCTTTCACACAATCATACCGTTTTGGTATTTACGGCTGTCTCTATATCTTCTATAAATAAAAAGAGAAGTCCTGACTGACTGACTGACTCATCAGCCCAGTCCAAACCCTTGAACCTAGAAAGCTGGGTTCCTTTTATAATGTAGACAAGGAATAAAGAAGGATTTCCCGGTAGTAAGTTCCCATGGGATATTTTCAGCTAGTTTTAAGTAACGACTTGTTTTTTCGGTTTCTATTAATTTCGGTTTACATCCACAGTTCAACATCCTAGGGACCAAGATAAGTTCCGTACCTCAAAAGGAAAAAAAAACGGAACTGTCCTGCGGAACGGAACGGTAGGTCTATAATACTTTGGAGCTCTAAAAATCAAACTTCTAATGTCTTAGAAGTTTGATTTTTTAGAGCTCCAACTTCTGAGTCATTAGAAGTTTGATTTTTTAGAGCTCCAAAGTACTATAGACCTACCGTTCCGTTCCGCAGGACAGTTCCGTTTTCTTTTCCTTTTGAGGTGCGGAATGCACTGAAAAATACGGCCATTCATACAACATATTTTGATACTCGCAAATAAATCAAAACCTACACGGTACTTCTGGTTGACCTAGAATCATGAAATTTGGCAAGAAACAAGGTCTCACAGCACAAGTTGGAAAAAGTTCGAAAATAGTTAATTTGTAGTTTTACCACATAAAAATAAATACGATTACAAACTTACATTTGCAGTTGGATAATTGACCGTGACGTATATCAATGTATGGGAGAAAAATGTTTTCAACTTTTGAAATAAATTCTTTTGAACTACGGAACCCTTCATTGTGCGTGGTCCGAAACGCACTTGGCCGGTTTTTTTATGGTAAAATCCCACAAAATTATTTAGCCCTTCCAATGAACGGTGATTCAGTGTCTTGTTAACCTATTTCTAACAACAGTGACTGCGGTCTCAATTGACCTTCAGGCACATTAGTTCACATGACGATGAGCGAATTCAAGGAAATTTTGGAGCCAAGCGACTATATGTGTATATATGTACCTACCTACCTATTCATCATTTATCTGAATAGAATAATTAGGAGGATACAGCTATTAACAAAATACTTCTGAAATATGAAAATGGTCTTTGAACACAAGGGAGTCGTTTACATGTTTTACATAATGGTGCCGAATCTCTTGTCACAATTGCTTCTAAACTAACTTAATTATATTTTAGTTTGACAGCACTAAGATGGCAGTGATATATTAATTTAGTGAAAATGTCAATTTTGCTATTCTGAATTTGACATTTTTCACCTATTAAAAATTAAATCAGATTATTTTAAATCGCGATTAAAAAGGTGTGGAATATAATTGTTATAGTAGTATAATAAACCCGTAAAACTCAATGAACTCGTGCGTGAACCCGTGAAACTCTATGTAGGTAATATTTTTTTGTATTTTACCATACAAAAAGTGAAATATTCGATATAAAACACGTTGAGGCTTGGCCATCACTGCGCGCCCACGGCTCTAAAAAACATTATCGGGGTATAGGGCAAACAAGAACCACGCGGAGTCGCGATTATTAAACTCGATTTTAGTTGTGTCAAAATGGTTTTTATATTTAGATTTTTTTTTTTTTGCAGAATAGCTAAAAGTAAGAAATTTTAGTGATAGTTTAGTTTAGTTCAGTGTAGAAGAGAATCGGCACCAATGTCTTTAATATTATGACTAACTGCCTCGTTGGTCTAGTAGTCACAAGCGCTACTGCTGAGCACGAGGTCCTGGGTTCGATTCCCGGGTCGAGCAAGTGTCATTGGGTTTTCCCATTAGGAATAACCCTATACCACTTTGCCCGACCGGGATTTTTCTTTGTCATCGATGTTTCTGTAACCTTTGGAAAAATCGAAATTGCGCGCTATTTTCGAATACGAGTTTCCCTCGTCGCACCAATGCAGCAAAGATAGCATGGACATGGCACTGCAAGGGAACGCACGGTGTGTTTTTGGTTTGATCGCTTCCTTTCTGGAAATTTTGATATCAATAATGAGCCCCGGGGAAAAATTTCAAATCCAACGAGGCGGTGAAAAACGCTTTCGATTCCGTCCCCAGGATTTCTATAGTAGAGGCATCAACGTACTTTTTATTAAAATGGCAAAAGTGCATCGCCAATATTTGTTAGATAGTGAAATATGGTTATATTCTCATGCTATTATAAATTCCCTCGTCCAACAATTATTTAAAGATAGAAGAATGAGTTGAGGATATGATAATATGAATTATGTAAACAAACTTCACATTGTCAATGGCAGGATAATTTGACACGAAAAGTAGGTAATTGACAAGTCTACATCTACAACAGCGCCGCCAAGCGGGATAAATTACGACAATCGTAATCCGTTTAAAAATTAATGAACGGAAATTGTATACCCATCTCTGTTTCTCTACATTACGATACGTAAGAGTTTCTTGTCTTTGAATTTTAACACATGACATTTCCTTTTAGTCGTATTGTACTAAATCTCCATGGAAACTAGGTATGTGGTTTCCATGGAGATTTAATTTATTGATTGACTAGAATGGCAGGAGAATTTGACCGAAAAGTATATTTGACAGGTCTACCTACATCTACAACAGCGCCCCCAAGCGGGATAAATTGCGAGAATTGTTGCCATTGTAAAATCATGTCAATGGTTTCGCCATGAGTCTAAAGAAAAGCTATCATTTTCACCAATCTTGGAATTTCTAAGGCTAGTCCTGTGGGCTAGTCTGACTGACACTTAATCTGTAGGAAATGAGGTACAAGTATTAAAGTTATCGTTCCTATTTTATACCTTAACTAGTTGTTCCCGTGGCTTCGCCCGCGTTGTTGTCAATACTTCCCTATTTGAATCGGATTTTGCTTACAATTTTATTCTTGCGCAGAACCCTAATTATTTTTCTAAAACAAAAGTAGCCTAATTTACTCCTTATAAAATCACTATAAGTCAGTGAAAGTCCCGCCAAAATCAGTCCAGCCCTTTCGTTGATTGGCCGGAACAAACAGACAGACAGAAAAGACAGAAAGTCAAAAATTAATTAAATAGTTTTTTTAATGTATAAGTTTTTTTTAGTAACTAATTATTAACTATATTTTCTAATATAATTGAATACAATATACAAGTTAACACTATTTACACTAGGTACCAAAGTAAATGACTAACTACCTATACAAATAAATACAAAAACAAAAGGACACTTTAGGTGTCGAAGTACTCGTCCGTACCGATGTCATCCAGAAACGTGCCCAGAAGACTGGCAGCATTGCCACGTCGAATGGCAAGGCTAATTTTTTGGCCAAAGAATGAGCCAGCACTCTGGTCACGTGAAGTCTCGACCAGTCGGCGAGAAATTTCCTTAATAAAAAGAAGACGCAATGTATAAGACGTACTGTATCAATCTGCCTAGCCTTTTCCCAACTATGTTGGGGTCGGTTTCCAGTCTAACCGGATGCAGCTGAATACCATTATTTTACATGGAGAGACTGCCTATCTGACCTCCACGACCCATAACTGGGTAATACGATACCCCTTGGTAAGACTGATTGTCAGACTTTCAGTCTTCTGACGACCCGTAACGACTGTCAAAGATCCACGAATGACAGCCGGGATCAACGGCTTAACGTGCTTTCCGAGGCACGGAGGAATCTCGGTATGTAAAGATGGTCACCCATTCACAGACCAACCCTGGCAAGCGTAGCTTAACCTGATGGATCGACCCGTGCGGCTGTTATTACTTAGCCACGAGCTCCTCCAGATAAGACGTACTGTATATAATTTCATATTCAATTAGTAAAAAGTTGGTATTTTGACATTACACACAGACATTTATTTGTATATATAGATTTTATCATTCTGAGCAAGTTGTTAAAGAGTCTGAGGGAAATTGGTTGATTTTCCGTGGGAGGCCTTCAATCTGAAGTTTTGTTACTTATTTAATAGCTCTGGCATATAGATGGTCTGTGTAGACTAATAATATAATAATAATAATAATAATCTTTATTTTATCAAAAAACCAAATACAAATCGTCCATCTCAATCAAAACATAAAAATAAAAAGAACAAAAAAAAATAACAAACGCCATCACATAATTATTTGAGACAGAGTGAACGTCTGTGTCTGTGCTAGTATAAACTGTGTTACAGACACAGGCGCCTTCCTCTTACAGTTCATTGACAAATGGGTATGCGCGGTGTGTGTGGTTTGTGTGTATGTATGGAAGTGTGTGTGTTTAGTTGTGTGTTTCGTATGTGTCAAAGTATAGAAATAGATAATAAGGAAGAAATTTAAATCTGTTTTTAAAACGTGTTAATAAGCCTTTTTTGCAAAGAGTTGTTCAGTCTCATCGTACGTTAACTTTTGAAGAAAACTACTAACAACAGTTTTACATTTAAATTTAGGTAAAGAATATACGTTGCAGGCTACGTTTATAGTGTTATAAAGGTGGCTGCTAAGACACGGGTAGCTTCGCCTCGACAGAGCAGTTTTGGTGATGACAGACTGTGTATATGATAGCCAGATTGGCATTCATTCCTTGGTTTAAGGCTCCTTCAAACAGGCGCGACACGCGACACGAATCGCACGCGACACAAAGGCACCGCTAGTCGCGCGACACGCGGTGCCTTTGTGTCGCGTGCGATTCGTGTCGCGTGTCCCGCCTATTTGTAGGAGCCTTTATACAGGGTGTATCAGAAAGGTGTGGTCAAAGTTAAGGCCGTGGTACAGACTATGGTTGTTGCTGATACATATTTTTTTCACATCAGCGGATGCTGATGCTGATTTTAATTATTTCCTTAAAAAGTAAGCAAAAAGAAGTGACTATTATGAATACTGTGAACCTTTTTGTTTTGTGCAAGTTAAACCTTGGTATTGAAATAAAAGACTGTTTTAATAATTTTGTGACATTTAATAAAAATCCGGAAAAAAAACAACACGTGCCCCGCAACGTCTGCGGTCATGTCACGACTCGAACAATCAACATCGATTAAATGACGATGCTGACACTGTCGCTGATGTTGAAAATGATGCTGAAGTTCCTTGGATGCTGATACTGATGCTGATGTTCGCAACAACCCTGGTACAGACCATCAAACTGAACAACTTTCTCCATGGGACCAACATCGTAATCGAAAAAAAATATCAGCCGTCCCATACATTTGGGTCGAGTAGGTATTGAAGTTTTGTACGGGACAGCTGATAATTTTATTTCGATTACGATGTTGGTCCCATGGAGAAAGTTGTGCCGTTTGATGACCACACCCTTGACCACACCTTTCGACGTTCATAAACTGAAGAAGAATCAATTTAAAAATGCACACTAAAAGCTGGAAAAAATGGTCGGTAGATATATTTCAGGGATGCATCTGATGGTTTGAACAATAAGAATAGATTCAGACGTGGCTTTGAAAACATTTTTTCGTACAATGAAAACATGCATATTTACTTTTCGCATCGCATCGCTCACACTGTGTAGGGTTCGTCAGATTAAGACAGGCCTATTGTTTCAAGGTTTGACGTATTTCTTGAAGATGTCTCGATGACTCAAGAGTCTCTTAGAAAACTCTTAACGCACTTCAGACAAGATTAACTTAATACTGATAAGCTTTATTTCAAGAATTTTGGGCGAGCTTATTTTCTTTCCAATAACCAACTCACCCTGTAAGCATCCTCTGCTGAACATACAATTGCTACAGTATGTTGCAATTTAACACTTGGTTATAGCCCAGCCAGCTACGTTTTTGGGTCAATGGTTTAGCTTACTTACACAAGGACGAATCCTACTCCCAGGTCGAACTTGTACCGCAAAGACATTGGTTACAGTACAGCAGTGACGTAGGAAAGAGTCGAGAAAGCAGTGAACAGATTCACTGGTGAAGCTGGACGTGAAAAATCGTGCTGGCGACCATAGATAAATATCACCCAATTCTCCACAATTCCATTGCCTAATTTAGGATGCATATCCGTTAAGAGCTCTAATAATACTTCCATATCCTAAGGACACGTCTTCCCTACCATTGTCGCGCCCCCTGGTCTACTCCTTGATATGCAATGGACTCTGTAGCCCCATGAAAACTGAGGCTCCACGGGCTAGATGTGTGAATCTTTGGGTTCATTCGAGTAATCGAATCGACTCTGGTCAAACCACGCTGAGATCGGTGCATTTCATTCATAAGCCTGTTTTTTTTATTAATTACTGAAATGCATCCTAAAAATATCAAATTAAATGATTTGGTATTTATTAACGCCCGCCAAATATCGAAGGCTGGTAGTGTCAACAGTCTGGTTGACATTCAGATACAGAAATAAATGTCTACCCTTTGTGCAAGCGGACGAGTAGGATGGTAACAGCCACTAACACAATGTAGCCAGATGGCAGAAAGTTAAACTGGAGTGATCTGTGAGAGAAGCGGGAATCCGCTGGATGCGGGAAGCACGGAACCGGTCAAAGTGGCGGTGCTTGGGGGAGACCTATGTCCAGCAGTGGACATCTTTCGGCTGAAATATGATGATGTTGATGATCTGTGAGAACAGGACCAGTGTGTTACCTTCTGTGGAGGTGGACTGTGGTCGGTACAACAAATACGAGTACCTATACCTCATTTTATTGATTAGTTGATTTTAGGCGGGGAAGCAGCTATCTCCTAGTAACCTTTTAATAATGTATTGTTTGCTTGTTCAGGTTTTGTTTTATTATTTCTCTAGAGAACCCGGATTAAGGCCTCATGACGGCATAATGACCGTGCCACTACGATTTTTTTCACTAAGAGATAGAGTTCTGCGTACCTTTTCGCCTTTGACAGACATAGGACGACCATGAGGAAAACCCAAGAACCTAACCTAACCTAATATGACAAATTAAGCATCAGAATTCTTTCTACATGATTATTCGCATTTAACTAAGTATTAAACACAGATACAAAGCCACCGACTTCCGAATTTAAAGTTATTTTCACTTTATAGTGTTTTTTTGGAAGTCGTTTTTTTTTTTTTTTGTAAAAAACTTTTGTACTGTGTCTTTAATTATTGTAATTGTTTTAAAACCGTTTTAATTGAATAAATAATAAATAAGATTCTGGTTTTATTTTTCTAAACATACCTATTTATAAACGACGATAGTGAATCGAACGATCGATGTTAACGCACTTGTCTATACCTAACCTTCCCTAAACACTCTGATGTTACAGCTATCAGGAATCTTTTATTATCAGTTGGTCCTCTGCCCTTTCCCTCCACGTTTGCAGCATCGTTTGACCTGCACACTGCGTACATATAGACTGACTCTAAATATAGAAGTGAAGTGGCGAAGACCGCGGACCGGCCGCTCCTGTCGCGGATTTTAACTTTTTTTGCATGCGTTTGCGTAAAAACGCATGCCTGTATGTTTTGTGGTCGATGATGTGTGGAGCAGTGGGCGGAGAATGGCTGGCGATGTATTAAGGTCTTTAGTTTATGGTGTTATTTAAATACTAACATCGAGTTATATGACAAATGTGTTGATGTTTTATACAGTTACCTATAAAAAACAAAAAAATGTTCAAAATAAAGCAGAAGAAATATGACAGTATGGCCTTCACACTAGGATTCTCTGTTATAACAACAATTTTCTTTAAAAAAAACGGTGATATTTTCCTAACCTATCCTACCAATAATAACATTATTCTGCACCACACGACGCCTAGCATCCGCCATATTGAATTTCTGTGACGTCATTGTCTAGGCCTTCAAGGACAAATTCTGCTTCACCCATCGACACTTCATTTGCCTGCCAGTTTGAATGTCCTGTGACATTTTAGGACACAATGTCCTTACGGACAAATTCAACGACACCTGAATTGGTCAGTAGAACGAGGTAACAATACTCACATAGGCACACTGTAACCTGTAAGATACATAACCCTCTTCAGTGGTGCTGTAGTCGGGTAATATTTAACCAGATGTTAGACTGCAAGTTTTGAGCTTAGTCATTCGGTTTCTTAGTATTTGTTATGCATCGTGTGTGGGTCGACGAACCATCCTATACTGTAGGCATTTTCCTTGTTTACTTGCTCATATAATATTTATAATTGTTGTAACTATGTAAAATATTTGTAAGTGTACCTACTGTTTGTTGTTTGTATTTTTGGTGAGTAGACAGTGCTCTATATCTTTTATTTTAAATATGTGGTAGTCTGTCATTGAAACCCTCCTCCTGAATAAGACGAAACGTTCTATGGTAAGGTTGGGCTGTATATTATTTGTGTGCATAGGACATAGGTAATGTAGGTACATTACTGCAATCGTCTAAGTAAATGTTAAATATGTTATATAAAAAAAAATAAGATTTTTCCGTCACGAAATTACGTCACGACCCTTGAGTTTTGTTTTATATTCTAATATTTAAAAATGTAACATTATATCCAATAAACCGTTGAATTTTAAAATTAAAGTTGGTGAGGTAACTGTGAATATGGAATTAATTCCGGGTCGGGTGTTTCTGTTATGTCAAAAAGAATGTAACACAGTGAATGTAAAAATGAATTAGAGGAAATAATAATAATGACATGGGTGTCATTTTCATTTTTTTTGAGTCCAAAATGGTGGATGCTAAAATTTTCGAATTTTTCGTCATGGGTGTCATTTTCATGGTTTTTGAGGTCACTGAAAACGATAATGAGGTCAAAATGAAAATCCAAGATGGCGGCTGCGAAATTTTAAAAATTTTTCGTCATGGGTGTCTTTTTCATGGGTTTTGAGGTCGCTGAAAATGATAACGAGGTACAAAATGAAAATCCAAGATGGCGGCTGCGAAAATTTTCTAATTTTTGTCATGAGTGTCATTTTCATGGTTTTTGAGGTCGCTGAAAACGATAAAGAGGTAAAAAATAAAATTCAAGACGGCGGCGGCTGCGAACATATTTTAATTTTTCGTCATGAGTGTCACTTCCGTGGTTTTCGAGGACGCTGAAAATGATAATGAAGTCAAAATGAAAATCCAAGATGGCGGCTTCGTTTTCAAATTTTTCGGCATGGGTGTCGTTTTCGTCATGGGTGTCGTTCCATGGCAGCAAATATGATATATATGCATATAGCATATTAGCTGGAAATCGAAATTGTGAGCTCCCTAGGAAACCATGGAAACGACACCATATTATTATTTTTCATCATATTATTAATAGGAACTTCATTCCAACCGAGTGTTCTACGCGTTTTTTATATTTCTATGGTTCCTCGACACTCACGCATTTTTATTTAGTAGTCTCGTAGTCAAGAGGCAGATAGATATCTGCAACCCATTACATTAACCCTATCGAAACGTTAACTATAACCTAACTACGAACTAAATATCGTCAGATCAATCATTTTTTCGACGTCACTCAAGATTTTAATCTTAAGATAGGCCGAGTCATGGTCTTACAAAAGCCTAAGGCGACCAGTCAGTCAGGATCGGTAGTACTTAGAAAATTACGTAAAAAGTCTAGCCTTGATTTTAAGTTACTGGCCATTTTGTACGGATTTTTAGTGCAAAGAATAAAAATAAGTTGATTGAAATAATTCTACGCATTGACTTGAATTGAAGTGAGCGTTAGCCTCACGACAGTAACCACTCTCTAGAAAGAGACAAAGCGAATTTGCGGCCAATACCTGTAGTACTACTAAAGAGACAACTATACTGGCTGCAAATTAGCTTTGTCTCTCTCGTACTTTTCGGCCAGTATAACTGCACAACTGAATAAGGAACGCTCACTCCATTCTCTATGTTTATGTTTCAAGAATAGAGTACCTAAGGGAGAGAATACACATGCCTGTAGCTTGTACAGACGCCAGCACATCAAGCTACTACAATCTGTCAAATTTCTTTAAGGACGCTGTTACAAATGGATTAACCATTTGTAACAGCGTCCTTAAAGAAATTTCAAATCATTACTTTTTTACACAAAAGAATATTTATTAAATAAAATGCTTTGCATTCTTGAAATGTTTTTTGGTAAATTGTTGATAGATGTGCATTGTACGATTCTGAACTAAAAATATAATTTTAAATAGGTACATTTTCTCAATAAATGTACCGAAATAAAAATTTTCACTCCGGTACATTTATTGAGAAACTGTACCTATCTAAAATTATATCTATAGTTCGGAATCGTACCATGCACATCTATCAACAATTCGGCCAAAAAACATTTTAAGAATGCAAAGCATTTTATTTAATAAACATACTTTTGTGTACAAAAGTAATGATTTGACTACCCATTTGTAACAGCGTCCTTAATAGATTTTCATCTTCATCGCTAAAGCATAGGTTCAAGGTTGATTGGGAAAATTTGACAGTTTCGAGTGGCTTGACCTGCTGACGTCTGCACAAAACTATGCAACTAGCTGGCATGCCATTGTGACAATCACCAATCAGAAGATGTTACAGACGTTGTTATAACTTGCATGCCGTGTGCCATAACATTTTCTGACTGGTGAGTGTCACAATGGCATGCCAGCTACTTGCATAATTTTGTAAAAAGCTACAGGCATATGTATTCCCGCCCTTATGGAAGTTAAATGTTTTAGCAAATCGACTACCCATCTTTAAATTATCCAACAAATCACAACTGTCATACTTTGACAGTTATATGAAATAGCTACATATACAAGCTCGGCAAATTGACGTGGTGTCAATTAATTTGTCTGGCTGTTCAAAGCTGGATTTAATTTTTTTTTTTTTTTTGTAGCTTTAGGCTTCCACCGTTCCTAGGACTTCACTGCAAATGTCAAGGAGAAAACACGTGTTAGTAAGGTAACCCAGAGATTCAAGATCACTGATGAAGTTTCCATCTGATCAAAATCTTGTCTTGCAAGAACCCATAAAAATGCATACCTATCTATGCAAGTACCAATTAATGGTTTAACTATATTTAATTTGTACCTACGTTAATTCGCTTGGACTCTTCCGAGTAAATGTGCAGGAAATTAGGTTTTGTCTTATAATGGAACTAGCAGCGCGCCGCGGTTTCACCCGCGTAAGTCTCGAACCCGTACGAATATCGGAATTAAAATTATCCTATGTGTTAATCCAGGTTATAAACTATGGATGTGCCAAATTTCATAAAAATTCGTTCAGTAATTTTTGCGTGAAAGAGTAACAAAGATCCATCCATCCATCCTCACAAACTTTCGTGTTTATAATATTAGTAGGACAATAACTGGCTGGTACAGTCAACCGAACATCAGTTGCGAAAATCACCTTCATTGCTACGAAACAAAGACGTTGTCAATATCAAATTGATACCACTTATGTACGGTTATCTGTACCTATTATTACTGACCAAGTCCCAAATATGTTGCCAAAAGTCAATGACATCCAATTTCTCTGGCTACCCTGTGTCGGCCATTGTGATTCGCACATGTAAATTATATCCGCCAATTGAGTTATATAGGTCATAATAATTTAAGGTTATAAAGCGGCGGCGTGTTACTGGTCACTAAACGCGAAATCATTGAATGAAAAGCCAATTTTATCACAGAAGTTGCTTTCCAATGGTTCTCGTAATAATAAATTACCAAAATCGCTTATGGAACTGCCAATCAATCGCTTTAAAACAGCGTTATTCAAACAAATGACATAAAGAACAATCATTCTATTTTGTGAATGAGTACCTAAACTTTAAAGAGTGACACTGACATTTTTAATAAGAATAAGAATAATATTTATTACACACACAATATTCATGATAGGTACACAAGAGCAGATGTACAAAACAACAAAACACGGATATTTACATAAATCCTACACAGATCATGTAACCCTGTCACCTAAACTAGGTAGTCCTGTATCTTAGGAGACAGTGTTAAGCTGATTTCAGACTACGCTATACTATTGCGCTATAAAGTATAGCAAAGAAGGACCTAATGCTATACTCTAAAGCATGACGTTCACATACGCGATATTATCGCAAGCTCAGTCGACCGCGATCTTTGAAGAGTGTGCACAGTTGCACAGCACACATCTCGATCGACACAATGGATTTAATACTGCATAGTCTTGAAAGCTCATCAAGCGATGATGACAAGATGACAAGATGGCGGCGCGCGATATAGCATAGCATGAACTCTGCGCATCGCACCAATTTATAGCGTATAGCAAGCCAATAATATATAGTACAGTACAATGTGAACGTGTCCATAACAATGTATGGAGCGCGATATTGTTGTGTTATGAGCTATATACTATATGCTATTATATTATAGCGTAGTCTGAAATCAGCTTTAGGCCATACAGGGCAGTTTATCATGTAGGTATAGCTGCAGCCAGTGTTTCGCGCGAGGGAGGTTAAGTCATACATTAATAATTAATTAATTTAATTTTTTTAATAATTTGATAAATTATTGATTCTTAATTTAATAAGGAAGTATGATTTACGTTTTAATGTTATTAGCTTCTTAACCAATGTAAAGTATTCAATTAGTTTAAATGCCAGTTTTAGCGAATTGTTTTAGAAACTTTTAAAAACCCGACCATTTGTAATGTACGCTCGGCTACAGATCAAGCTACTACACATTTCCATTTTAAGCTGATCTCGCATTGTATAGGATTTCCTTACAATGAGAGGTCAGTGTAAACTGGAAATTATAGCTTGATGTCTAGCCGCGTGTACTACAATTCTTGCAATTATAATTCCATTTTGTTTTAGTTTGATGAAAAACTACCTATCTAGGTCTTTTGTTAAAAAGGTGGATTGTTGTGTGGCGTGTTGTCCTTTGATTCCTTTGTATCGGGTTCGCTATATACGATGGGTACCAAATTTCCAAGTTATTATATAATACTAGCTTTTGCCAGTGGCTTCGCTCGCGTGAAGGTTGGAAATTAATTCACGGGAACGTACTACCGGCATCCTATGTGATCCAGGTTTTATACTATCTGAATGCCATCATCCAAATCCTATAAAAGCATAATATTTTTGATTGAAATACTATCGTGAATTCATGCAAGCCTAGTTTTCTGCATTTGAATCGGGACAATGGCTACACCGTCTGCCAACCTCGGAACGCTGTTCGACAATGGCAGCTTCCGCATCGCCGTCGGTCTCCGACTGGGTGCTGCCATCGTCGAGCGTCATCGGTGTTCATGTGGCAGTGACGTCGACAGGAACGGACACCATGGACTATATTGCCAACGCAGTGCTGGCAGATTTTCCCGCCACGGCTCCATTAACGACATCATCAAACGCACGCTTGCCACCATCAATGTTCCTTCTCTATTAGAACCTTTAGGGATGGTTCGTGATGATGGCAGGCGTCCGGACGGCCTGACGTTGATCCCCTGGGAGCGGGGAAGGGCTCTTGTTTGGGACGCTACATGTGTCGACACGTTAGTCCCTTCCCATCTCAGCGGTTCGGTTTTAAGGGCCGGAGCCGCGGCGGAAGCCGCAGAAGAGGCCAAGCGACGCAAATATGTGACGCTTTCTAGCGACTACATATTTGTACCGCTTGGCTTCAAAACTTTTGGTCCATGGGGTCCCAGTACAAAAAAATTTTTCAAGCAATTGTTTCCTCGATTAGTCGACGCCGCTGGTGACAGGAGGGCTGGCTCATTTCTCGCACAGAGGATAGCTATTGCTATTCAACGCGGAAATGCAGCCAGTGTTCTTGGCACCATACCTCATGGACACCCACTTTTGTTAGATTTTTAAGGTTTAGTTTTAGTTTTGTATTTAATTTTACCCTACATATAATTAAATAAAATGCCATTTACTGTTGTATAATTTGTTGTATTTCAATTTGTAATTCATATTATTAAGCATATCTCTTGAGACTGATTGGTTGTTAAGAATTTGTAAAGATAATTTATAATTATAACCCTACTTATTGTTAGGTTTACTGCTCAGAAATGGTGCGCAACATCGTGTCGTGTCGTGAACAAAATACTGGCTTGGCAACGTTCCTACTACCAGGATAAAAAGTATTTAATGTGTAAAACAAGGTTATAAACTATCTATGTGTCAAATTTCATCCAAATCCATTCAACCGTTTTTGCGTGATTGAGTAACAATAAACATCCTAATATCCAAACTTTCACATTTATAATATTAGTAGGACTATCTTCCGCCCGCGACTTCGCCCGCGTGGTATGTCGATAAAAAGTAGCCTATGTGTAAATCCAGGGTGTCAACTACCTCCATGCCAAATTTTATCAAAATTGGTCCAGTTGTTTGAGCGTGAAGAAGTAACAAACATACAAACACACACACACTCACAAAATTTCGCCTTTGAATTTGAGTGTGATAGATATCCTCGTAACAATTAGGAGGTCCAAATCCGAATAAGATATAACAGTCATCAAGGCTTTTACAATGGACTGGCGTTGGCTGATCACTACCAGCACCCTAATTGCATAACACATTATCAATCGGAGTTGGTTTTCTTTTTGACGGTTCAACAACATTCATTGCGTTATTTACGTTGTCGAGCAGACAAATTTTTCGCACATACGAAGCAATGGATTAACAATTTGTTTCAAAATGAATCAGATTCCGATATAATAGTGTGTTACGAAATTACGGTGCTGGTTTGAAACAGAAGAACACTAGAAAGAAAGAAAAAAGAAAAAATAAAAATGCGTTTAATTGGCATTACAGCAAAATTCAAACACTAATTACTTGAATTAAAGTTTATTTCACTGACGTTCTTAACAATAATTTCAGTTTTCACTGCAGACCTAAAACTCATACAGAAATAACCTTTACTGGTAGTTATGTCTCTTTAGGACTTCTAGCACCTGCATGCTTGCTCAACTCTCGTTTGTGGCGATTTTTGTCCAGTCGACCTTGTGATATTTTCCTTAACAGGAAATTCCCACACATAATCAGATTTAACCAAATATTTACACATGAGTCGTAGACACTACTATGGGTCATTATTTACATTAATACACAAGTTATTAAGTCTTGGAGCATACAAAATTAAATATTTTAGATGAACGTTGATGTTTGCTAACGGTTCTGCCCCGAAGACTAGTTTTTTTTTTTGTGTAATCATAATATTTGTACTAGGATGTAAGCTGTTTGAAGAGGTGTTGAGAAGGTCTACTACTAGAATACTGCCGAGGTTTGTTTTACGTGATTAATAGGGCTGTCGCATTGTGTCACCGCTCACATGGGATCAAATTTTTAAGATTGTTAAATGAAAAAATGCTTTTTTGAATAATGTAATCAATTAAAGGACTAGTAAACACTGTTAATTTAATAGGTACCTAATTATTAAAACACATTTCTATTGTGTTATCTAATAAACTCAGTTCAAAAAGTATTATCTGTTTTTAAGATGAATTAAATAAATGCCACAATAAAAATGTGTTTTTATATTTATTTTTGTTCCTATATTTACTAGTCCTTTAATTGATTACGTTTTTCAAAAAAGCATCTTTTTATTTAACAATCTTTTTTCTTTTTTACTTACCCTCGCTCGCAATCCCTTGCGAGCGAGGGTAGGTTACAAAATGCGACAGCCCTCTTAAGGGCGTGTTATTTGCTGAATATAATGCTGTCTCATGTTTTCTGTCGGTTTAGTTAATTTTTTTTTTCTTTTTTTTTTCTTGGTAAGTATATCTATATTATATTATATCATACATATCATATCATATTATATATTATATTATATCTATAATATATTATTTGTTTTTATTTGATTATATAGGCATAACCTAAAAATAACAAAAATATCCTAACATAAAACTATTCACAAACTAAAACAAGGCGTCGCAAAAAATTAATCCGCATCGATGTCGACTGGTAAAGTACCCAAGAGACTGGTGGCATTGCCACGTTGTATGGCAATGCTAAGCCTCTGGCCAAGATAAAAGCCAGCACTTGGGTCACAGACGTTTCGATATATCTTTAAAGAGACCATGGGCACTCGGACCCCACGGCCCGAGGATTTCAACCCCAAACGGCTCGAAAATATAGTTACCAAATTCAAAATTAAAATCTTTAATTCGAGCGAAGACTCATATTTATACCTTACCTACGGTTAGTAAGTAGTACCTACTAGTAGCAATGTCCATAAAACTAAGTGTTAATAAACAATATGAAACGATGGCGCATGTATCTGACAGCAGTGAAGTACATACGGACCGTCTACTCTGTCAGCAATCATCTTCAGAACCCTGTTAGGGATGCACATGCACATGCATGACTCGAGCCACCATAGATGCTGCGCGCTTGCGCATTATTCTATAAAAACAATCTACACGCGCCGCCGCAAACATCACTGCCGCACTGAAACGCCATGGCAACTCCATCAGTTTTATGAAAAAAAGTTAATCCTTTGAACAACGTTTTTCTTCACTGTTTTCGTATGTGGCTCAAAGATTAAATATTCACTCGTAAGTCATAATCGTTTGTGAAAAGCGACGCGAGTAAAGACTGTGTTCCATTTAGGCCCCTAAAACCTCTAAAGCTTTAGGTTTTTCATTAAATGAACATGATTGTATTATTGCCTTAGATATAATCATTGTTCACTGTAAGCCGTTCGCAAAGATATCGCGGCAATTTTTTTAGCACACTGGTTTTTCAACGCTCTGCTTAGCGCCGAGAGTTGAAAATTCAACAGAGTGTTTTTCGACGCGCTGGGATGCACTCTATTGTTGTTAGGTTGGATTCTCGAAGCTCGGCTCAACACCGAGAATTCAATATCCAGTGTGTGTTAAAATCCCGCCGCGATATTTTTACGTCCGTGCGAACATCGGCTTAGAGTTTACACCTAACCTAGTAACAGACTGGTGACTACAGAGCAAACTCAAACTCAAACTCAAACTTAAAGCATTTATTTCAATTAAACCAATTACAGGCACTTTTGAATTGTCAAGGGGTCGGTCAGTCAGAAAGATGAAGCTAGGCGCCCATTCTAAAGCATAGTAGGTACCTATGGAGAAGAACGGGCAAGAAACTTCACGGACACTATTTTAAATCAAGATATGGTTACAAAATAATGGTTACATCATTCATGTTGCCATTCAAGCCAGTCCTTAGTTGGGCATTGTTGGGCTAAAATTTTAAACACACCCGTTGTTAAGGTCTGGTTTAAAGGTCATTCGTATTCTGACAACGTATAGGTTAGAAAAGGAAGGAAGAACAAGTATAATTTACTCCACGTTAATGTCGATACGGTCTGTTACGTCTAAAGTTGTAAACTAAAGCGGAAACATTAAATGATACCGGAAAGACCGAAAATTGTTGTGACGTAAAACGAGGCTGACAGGGAAAAGTAGCTTCAAATTATGTCGACATCAGAACTTGCTTGTTGGATATAATTTTATATGAGGATTCTGTGCAATTTTTTCTTGGTTGGTCAAACATGTTGTAACACGATTTTTTTTAGTTTCAGATGGCCGATTAGCCGGACCATCGGACCAGGGTGACCATCTCATCATACATACCGAGACTCATCCGTGCCTCGGAAAGCACGTTAAGCCGTTGGTCCCGGTTGTCATTTGTGGATCTTTGACAGTCGTTACGGGTCGTCAGAAGCCCGAAAGTCTGACAATCAGTCTTAGCAAGTGGTATCGTATCTTTCCACAACCCAGTTACTGGGTTGTGGAAAGATAGACTGCCGCTCCATATAAAATACTGATATTCAGCTGCATCCGGTTAGACGGAAGCCGACCCCGACATAGTTGGAAAAGGCTAGGCAGATTGATAGCCGAGTAGCCGGAAGGCAAATTATCGATAAAGACGGCTTTGTATCAGTACATCCTACAATCATGTGACGGCTAACCACAGCACACCAGGAAGGTAGCTCTTGCATCTTCAGTGACATTCAACGATGTACTCGTAGGTAGCTCTTTTGATACGTGATGAACATATCCTAGGGGATCGCAGTTATTAGCGTCCAGGTGATCATATCCAAGAATTTACTAGCTAGGTAGCTATCATCTTTCGCTGAAGAAGGAAGGAGAGCATTGTAAGAGCCAGTCTCTATAATCTAAAACAGAATAAGGTTGTTTTAGAATTATTTTTAATTTATTTTTTTCTCATTTATATTTTGTTTATATTTGCCATTTTTTTTGTCTTTTTTTAATATTTTATTTTAATTTTGTAGATACCTACTTATTCAACAATTTAATGTAAATTGTATGTAGTCTATAAGTCCATACTGATCCATGTAACTGGAGAAACCTCGACCCCTGTCATACAGGCTGTCTTAGTTCAGGGATCGAGATCTCATTGATGTAAGGTATACTGAAATTTGGTAAATAAATGACTCGGTATTACTATACCTACTACTACTAATACTATTACTAATGTTTATCTTATAATTTCGGAATTCGTAGCTAGACTTGAGTTTGGTGAAGGGCTCGTGGCTATTTAATAACAGCCGCACGGGTCAATCGAGCAGGTTAAGTTACGCTTTCCTTGGTCAGTCGTGGATTGGTGACCATCATAACATACCGAGACCTCCGTGCCTCGGAAAGCACGTTAAGCCGTTGGTCTCGGCTGTCATTCTTGAGAAGCCCGAAAGTCTAACCACCAGTCTTACCAAAGGGTATCGCATTACCTAGTAACAAGGTTGTGGAGGTCAGATAGACCGTCACTCCATGTAAAATACTGGGCTACATCCGGTTAGACTGTTCGGACCATAGATATATTTTATATTTCTATGGTTCGGACTAACAACGGTGGTCACTTTTGGAGGTAAAATTCATTTCTTTACTATACCGTTCGTGTTTGGGTCACAGAAATTCATACGTGTACCAAATTTCAATTTAATCGGTCCATTAGATTCGGAGCAAATTGACTGTGACAGACGGACAGACAGACACACGAGTGATCCTATAAGAGTTCCGTTTTTTCCTTTTGAGGTACGGAACCCTAAAAATGTAATACTTCATGGACAATAACATAAAATAAATGGTTGGATAGATATAGGTTGGTAGGTATGGTCAGCTACTGAAGTCGGTTAACACTTCTACTTTTTGACATCATCTAAATTAACACAAAAAGATTCGATTAACTGATTTCTTTTCGTTTAAATGTTCTTAAAATTTTAAGTAGGTACGTCTGTTTTGTTTTGAATTAAACATTTCGCTTAATAATTAAGATTAATAATCTGCAAGTGTTAATCGACTTTTGTTGATGACTGTACTTCCAGTTGCCAGAAAATTCTGGCAGCAGCATCTTAAGGTTGCATTGCGTTTTATTAATTCCATTAGAATTGAAAGTTATCGTCATCAAAATGTGGGTGTGCCTCTGTTATCAGCACAACTTGCTTATCTCTTCCGGGTACCTAGTGACGCTTTTGTCACCTTGATAGGTGGAAATCTAGATGACTATACAGTTTACTAGGTTCTGCCCGCGACTTCGTCCGCGTGAAATTTCTTGTTTCCCCGACCCACCGTGTCGCATTGCATCGCCTGCCCACGCTATTACTTCGTTTTCTTTTAGCTTTCTCTCTGGTTTTTTTTTGTTTGGCTCCTAAAGGTCATAGCGTGGTGTTAAATAGACTATTAGCCTTCCTCAAGAATTGGGCTATCGCATGCAAAAATAATTTCTCAAATCCGACTGGTGGTTCCAGAGAGAACGCGCGTTCAAACAAACAAACAAACAAGAAAACAACTCTTCAGTTTTATTATTATTAAAGATATAGATAACAGTGAGTGGTTGGTTAGCATATATAACACCTATCAGCTGAATAATTAACTTCTTTGGTCTTTTGTTGTGTTTAAATTATGAGGGAGGATAATTTTTTACAAATTTCTGAGTTCTTTGAATATTTTCTGTCCTCGGTTCACTCGTGCAAAGCGATGGCGAAGTAGATCGGACG
The DNA here is from genome assembly GCA_946251885.1 of Cosmia pyralina. Lineage (NCBI taxonomy): Eukaryota > Metazoa > Arthropoda > Insecta > Lepidoptera > Noctuidae > Cosmia > Cosmia pyralina. The sequence continues at coordinate 4,818,537 of OX276346.1, read as the reverse complement.
GTTAAGCATAGGATTAACACTGGATGGATGAAATGGTGGCAGGTCACGGGAACAATCTGCGACTCCCGCATTCCCCTTAAACTTAAGGGGAATATAAAACAATGGTTAGACCTGCTGTCTTGTATGGATCAGAATGTTGGGCCACAAAAGGGATGAATGAAAAGCAGTTGCATGCAGCTGAGATGAGAATGCTGAGAGGGATGTGTGGTGTTACACGAATGGATAAAATAAGAAATGAGTACATAAGAGGAAGTCTGAAAGTGGCACCGGTGACTGAAACGTTGTGCGGAAACCGGCTGTCATGGTATGGGTATGTGATGCGGAGGAGTGGGGAAAATGTCGTGAGGAAAGTTTTGAGTATGAATGTCAATGGCTATAAGAGTAGGGGAAGATCAAAGAAACGATGGATGGATTGTGTGAAAGATGACATGGCTAGAAAGGGGGTGACTACCGAGATGACGAATAATAGAGAAGTATGGAAAAAAAGGACATGTAGAACAATTTCCATAAAGTGTTCATAGAAATTGTTCCAGAGTCGCGTCGCGACTGTTTTGGGAGCCTTAGTACTATGGTCACCTATTTCAAAATATAGTCTTCCTAGTTAACTAGATATTACAAGTAAAACCCTCCAATCCTTTATAACCATACGAGTAATCAGCCTTTCATTATAATGTTCCCACTGCTGGGACACAGGCCTCCTCTCATCAAGAGGGAGTGGGTTGTATTGTAATCCACTACGCGGGCCCAGTACGGGTTGGTAGATGTCACATGTCTTCGAATTTTTGGTTCTAGGACATGCTGGTTTTCTCACGATGTTTTCCTTCACCGTTTTGAGAGCAGTGGTGATTAAATTATTTACTCAAAGTAAAGTGCCTGCCTGGATTCGAACCCACGACCTACAACTCGTAAGTTGGGGCCGTTGCCACTAGGTCACCACTGCTCTACACCTACTGCCTTTATAAGCATTAACAGTTAATTGCCTTAAGAACCTTTTCAATTCATTCCAGAATGTACGACTGGTATGTCTTATTCGTTACTAACTTTTGCCAGCGGCTTCATCCGCGTGGATGTCGGAAAATATCCCACGGGAACGTACTACAGGGAATTCCTTCCTGATTCCTTGTCTGCATTATAAAGCGAACCTCTGTGCAAAATTTCAGCTTTCTAAGTCCAAGGGTTTGGGCTGGGCGTTGATGAGTCAGTCAGGCAGGACTTCTCTTTTTATTATTTACTAGCTGACCCGCCAGACGTTGTCCTCTCAAAATTTCAATTTCTTTTTATTTTCTATTTTCTTTTTCTTTTAAACCACCCCAGTAAAGAGGAGAATAAAACAAAACAAAAAATATTCAAATCGGCTCATCCGTTCTCGAGTTTTAGCGAGACAAACGAACAGCAATTGATTTTTATATGTATATACATAGTGAAATTTTAATCGTTTTAATCCTCTTAAGGGGTCATTGTACTCATCATTATGAACAACTTTTACTATAGGACCAAACCTGAAATCGCAAAAAAAAAAATCAGCTGCTCCCTACATATTGAAGTGTTAAATGTAGATAAATGTACTGAACAGCTGATTTTTTTTTTGCGATTTCAGGTTTAGATTTCAGGTCATAGTAAAAGTTGTTCATAATGATGAGTACAATGACCCCTTAAGAGGATTAAACCGATTAAAATTTCACCCTGTAGATAGATATAGATTTGATGAACAGAACTTACTTTCCCTTTAGTATCACGTGTATACATAACATAAAAATAACATGACGCCTTGTTTCCTTGAAGGGTTGGGCAGGGGTGGACATCCACATTTCGCCAGTTATGTTTGAGTCGGATGTAATAGGGGGCGAGCCATGAACCGGGTACAAATCCAGACTCCGGGTTGCTACTGAGACATTCCAGATAGGGAAACCCAATAACACTTTGCCCGACCCGGGCATCGAACCCAGGACCTCAAGCTCAGCAGTAGCGCTTACAACCACTAGACCAAAGAGGCAGTTACACGTGTATGTCCTACTATAACCATTGGAATTCATTCTCGTGTGCCAGATAGATTTCGCAAACAAACTAATGGTTATCGTACTAAATACATCGAACGCTGAATTTGTGTCACTGAGATTTCAGGTTATAGATTATTAAAGTACCGGTAAATAGTGATAAATTGACCTGTGTTTGTTTAGCAAAATGATAAATGTTAGATTTCTTGTGAACGGTCACGTCATCTAATCTTGGATTTTTTATAAATGAACCTGCACTCAATCTGTACAGCCTATTCCCAACTATGTTGGGGTCGGCTTCCTGTCTAAACGGATGCAGCTGAATACCAGTATTTTACATGGAGTGACTACTTATCTGACCTCCACAACCCAGTTACTGGGTAGTACCTACCCCTTGGCAAGACTGGTTGTCAGAGAAATAAACATATTTTCTTTCTTTACTTTCGGGCTTCTGAGGACTCGGAACGTCTAACAAGATCGATGAATAACAGCCGTGGCCAACGGCTTAACGTGCTTTCCGAGACACGGAGAAGTCTCGGTATGTAAAGAGATCCCCAGTAAGCGTAGCTTCTAAACGTTCGTGAATTCTTTTACTCATGTTTGTGTTTCAGAGTCTGACAAGTGCATTCAATCGTTTCACTGTCATTGCAGGCTTCCATTGAGTAGACAGAATACGTAGTTTACAAACTTAAACAGTTGGCTAGATGTGGAGATGGCAGGTGGAGGAGAACCCTAACAGAATGGTTACCGAGAAACGGTAGGTAGAAGGAGTTCTGGCGGACCAATTGCCAGGTGGTGGACTACTCACAGATGATCGCGGGGAAGGCGAGGGCCTAGACAAATGGCATTCGCTTCAAAGCGATTCTATATAAATCTACAATCGCTACAGGTTCAAAGTGACATTAACATGATCACGTGACATTCCGATAGCTTATGTCAACTCCATACATTTTTTTGGCTTTTCTACTAGCGTCATCGCTAATCGAATGTTACTTTGTCTAGACCCTCAGGATGAGACTTGCACGGACCAGGGAGGCATGGCATAAAAGGGAGGAGGCTTATACTCAGTGGGTGGAACATGGCTTCCAATTGTGATGATGACAATAAGTATTACAGTTTTTCTTTATAGCACCTTCAGTAAAATATCGGCATACACATCTTAGCTCACCCCTGGACTGATGGATCCCTGAAGATAACATAACATCATGCCCGAAGGGTTAGGTAGAGGTGTACCTACGTATGTAGTAGGTCTAGGTACACCCTCATTTCGTCAGTTATGTTTTTAATTAAGTCCCATAAGGGGCGAGCCTATACGAGTAGCTTGTGGCTAAGTAATAACAGCTGCACTGGTCGAACCATCAGGTTAAGCTACGCTTGCCGGGGTTGGTCCGTGGATGGGTGACCATCTTTACATACCGAGACTCCTCTGTGCCTCGGAAAGCACGTTAAGCCGTTGGTCCCGGCTGTCATTCGTGGATCTTTGACAGTCGTTACGGGTCGTCAGAAGCCCGAGTCTGACAACCAGTCTTACGAAGGGATATATACGTATTACCCAGTAACTGGGTTATGGACGTCAGATAGGCAGTCGCTCCATGTAAAATACTAGTTTTCAGCTGCATCCGGTTAGACTGGAAGCCGACCCCGACATAGTTGGGAAAATACTGATTGAATGGACGAACCTATTGCCATCAACCGGGCACAAATCTGAACTCCGGGCTGCTACTGAGAATTTCCTGATGGAAAAACTCAAATAACACTGATAGACCTGGGAATCGAACCCCGGACCTCATGCTCAGCAGTAGCGCTTGTGACCACTAGACCACCGAGGCAGTCTATGGTAGTTATTCAGTTTACCTCGTCTAGATGCGCAAGAGGCTTATAATAACCGTTTGGTCCAAACATCTTACGCACTCGCTTATTCAAAGTAGCCACGCAAAGATTTTTTCTGAGACATGGGTAGCGTGACTGATGCGTGTTTTGTTTTAAGCAGGATTCGTACCCGCAACTCAAACCCAGCCTCTACCTTCACAAATATTCAGTTATTCAGCAGACTGACGTCAACAGACCAATCAATGCCCAGTCAATATCCCTGTTTCTTTTCCACCCAAACCCTTGCTTTGAAAAACGGCAAAAGTCGTCCTCTCTCTGAATTTTATAACCTATCTTTTTTTTTTCAAAACTCCATGGTGACTCGATCGGGCGGTGGCCGTCGAATGAATTCATTGTGTCCGTGTGTCTGTGTGTGTGGACACACAATAGATTGCCTATGTAGGCGTGACACTCCTTACAGGGAGTGACTATAGTGTATTAATTGATGCTATAGTTTTTTGGATGCGGTATTAAATTTGGATGGAGGAGCTCGTGGCTATAAGTAATAACAGCTGCACGGGTCGATCTATCAGGTTAAGCTGCGCTTGCCGGGTTTTGGTCTGTGGATGGGTGACCAACTTTACATACCAAGACTCCTCCGTGCCTCGGAAAGCACGTTAAGCCTTTGGTTCCGGCTATCATTCGTGGATCTTTGACAGACGTTACGGGTCGTCAGAAGCCCGAAAGTCTGACAACCAGTCTTACCAAGGGGTGTCGTATTACCCCGTTCCTGGGTTGTGGAGGTCAGATAGGCAGTCGCTCCCTGTAAAGTACTGGTATTCAGCTGCATCCGGTAAGACTGGAAGCTGACCCCAACATAGTTGGGAAAAGGCTAGGCAGATTGATTAAATTTGGATGAAGACTTCATAGAAATCAAGGGTTAAATGTATTTCATTGATAGAATAGAACAAATTATAGGTATGCTGATGGTCTACCTATTTGTTTTTTGGCAATGTGTAAAAGTAGGTAGGTATGTAATTACCAAGAAAATGGATTTTTGAAATACTAATAAATAAAAATACTAAATACTAACCTAATGACCTGACTGACATTTTATTTAATTTTTTTTTTTATTTATGATCGAATGGTTTGGTTGGTTTCTTGAATTTATAAAACTGAATCGTTATAGGTAGGTACCTATTAGAAAAAAAAAACAAAATCAAATCAAATCAATTTAATTTATTTCAGATAAATTACAATCACACACACAGTTATTGATTGTAATCATCCATACATGTCTTTTTTAAATAATGTAATACGAATACAAGAAACAGGCATAGACACAAAACAATAGAACAACAATGACAATACTTAGGTAACATATCATTATAATATACCTATATCATGTGTATTACAGTCTAATCCAATAGTCAATGTAAAGGAATGTGTAGGTAATTAAGAATATCTCAGTACCTACAGAATTTGTAGACTTGGCATCTTTTCACTAGATCTAAATAAATTTATGCTGCCATTAAAACTGTAATCAAAATAAATAAAACACCAAATCACAAGTACAACATATTTTATTTACAATAATATTCCGCACATTTCTCAATAAGACAACACAAAATCTGATGCAATGTGCGTTTTTACGAAAACGTTTTGATCACAATATTATTTTATAGAGCTAAAACAACTTACACAACTCATTGAATCCAACACAACGTTAGACAATGTTAATAAGGTCAGTGTTGCTAAAACAATGCGGCAACCGTCCAATCGGAACAAAGAGCGATGCCGTATCGTATCATTACACTTGATTCATGCATCCTTGTCAAAAGTCGATGAACTTGTGCGCGAAATTGGCGAACGAGACTGGAGGCGCGCGTCGGATACCGAACGCGCACACTACCGTCCTGCACGCGGTACTCGGTAAACATTGCTGTGTAGGAACGGTGACAGTTTCAAGGTGTTGACTGGACCCAGCATTGGATGTCGATTACTTCGATTGCTACGCTGCTAGTGAGGTGATATCTCGCGTTGTGGTGCGTGGTTCGTCTCGAGCGCAAGGTCGAGTATATCGCCGCCCACTGCTATAAATATACGCAGACATGCAAAAATGTGATACATAAACATTTGTGTGCCCTAATATGTGTAGTTAAGCGAACATTTGATTCGTCGTGAACAGTTGGGATTTGATTGGGAACGGTGACATCTTGGTACATTCTGTACATTGTAGAGGTTATCAATTGTTTTCAAGCGCGTGGATGGATTTTCCATTTAATATATCGTGTTTTTCAGAAATGTATAATTATTATGGTTATTTGGATATAGTTATCTAGGACGACATACTGATTACTAAATAAGAATTTTGGCTAAAAGTACTTGATATTACATTATGTATGGAAAAATGGATTTCTAGTTAAAATAATTAAAAGTTTTCTTATTATCTTTCTTATCCTTTTTGGAAAAACATGAAATCGAAAGTTAAATGCTATTGTTTGCCTCTATTTCTCGCAGTAGTATCTTGCAAAATTCTAATAAGTTTCCTCTTAGAAAACATCAGAAAAAAAATAACATGAAAATTCTAAGGCCATGTTGAGATAAGCCGCGCCGACCACGCACAGGACTCGCAAATGCGTTGCGTCCGCCTTACACCCGCGCAGCACACGCAACGCACACGCCTCGCACCCGCTTATACTACTAGTGGCTGGAGCAGCTGCTGTGTGGTGGGTGCAGCGCGTGTGGGGTTGGCAGGAGGCGGGCGCGTTGGACTTCGATAAATGTAATTTGAGATCTATTGATTTGTCATAATAAGACTCAAATCATACAAAAAATTTCAAAGCGAGTAAGACGCGGGTGCTGACGCGCGTGGCGTGCGCTTAGCGGGTGCGTGTCGTCTGAACGCGCCTAAGAAGTAGTAGCCATCATTGTTCAAAAACAAAAGCCTACCGCTGAACATGAGCCAACTAAATAACAGTCATTATACTAACTTCTTAGTTGCATTTATTAGTCTTAGGGCCTGTTTGACCACCTACGATTAAGTTCCTATTAACTTATTTGGCAGACAATTTTGTACAAATTCTGTTCCTTTTTTGAATTTATTGGGAGAGTAGTGGCTTTTTGAAGATCGCGAAATAGGCTCTTAGGACCTGTTTCACCACCTATGATTAAGTTGCTATTAACTAACTTGGCAGATAATTTCATACAAATTCTGTTCCTTTTTTGAATTTATTGGGAGAGTAGTGGCTTTTTGAAGATCGCGAAATAGGCTCTTAGGACCTGTTTCACCACCTATGATTAAGTTGCTATTAACTAACTTGGCAGATAATTTCATACAAATTCTGTTCCATTTTTGAATTTATTCGGTGAGTAGTGGCTATTTGGACATCATGAAATAGATAGACATAATAAATTCTAAAAATATTCTAGTAAATTACATATGTAAAACTACATTTAGGTCATTACTTCCTTTAACACTTTTTGTACCAGCAAACAGGAAAAATTGTAGTACAATAGGCTAATACAGACTAACTAGTTCAATGGCGACACAAAAATGTTGGGCCTCATTTTATAGGTTTGCAGCGAGACAGCTCTAGCGTTTGAACTAGATAGGTTTTTATTTCTATTGTGAATGAAACATGGAGTAGTTTTTATGAAATAATTTGTTGTCTATCCATCAGGTTAAGCTACGCTTGCCGGGGTTGGTCAGTGGATGGGTGACCATCTTTACATACCGACTCTTCCGTGCCTTGGAAAGCACGATTAGCCGTTGGTCCCGGCTGTCATTCGTAGATCTTTGACAGTCGTTACGGGTCATCAGTAGCCCGAAAGTCTGACAACCAGTCTTACCAAGGGGTATCGTATTACCCAGTTAATGAGTTGTGGAGGTCAGATAGGCAGTCGCTCCATGTAAAATACTGGTATTCAGCTGAATCCGGTTAGGCTGGAAGCCGACCCCAACTAGCCTTTTCCCAACTATGTTGGGGTCGGCTTCCAGTCTAACCAGATGCAGCTGAATACCAGTATTTTATATGGAGCGACTGCTTATCGTTTGTGCTGTGAGACCTTGCTTCTTGCCAAATTTCATAATTCTAGGACAAGGAAGGAAGTACCCTATAGTTTTGATTTACTTGCGAGTATCAAAATATGTCACATAAATGGCCGTATTTTTTATTGCGTGGACTTAGAAGCTTGATATTTTTAAAACTCCAAGGGACCATATACTTACTTATTTGGTATTAATTTCAATTTGATATATCCACGCGTTCTTGATTAAAAGGGTCTTGACAGACTGACCGGCTTGAAAATATTTTTTTAATTACAAATTTACAATTTTCGGACTTTTTCCGTTATTTGTGCTATAAAACCTTGCTTCTTACCAAATTTCATGATTCTAGAACAACGGGAAATACCCTATAGCTTTTGATTTACAAGTGAGTATCAAAAAATATGTCACATAAATGGCCGTATTTTTTTATTGCGCTGACTTAGAAGTTGACAGACAGACAGACGGGCAACGAAGTGATCCTATAAGGGTTCCGTTTTTCCTTTTGAGGTACGGAACCCTAAAAACAGTATCAAGTCAGTCATTCGCCAATATTACGTATACTTACTACTAAACTTATATAATATTAATTAAGCAACTGCCTCCGTAATACATTGTAACTGAATGATTTACATTTGACCCAGATTTGAACCCGCTTACTACAACATAATGTTATATATATACTGGATGACTTTTTTTACCGTCTCGAAAAAAATAGGGTATTAGGTGAACGAACGTAGAAGCGTATGGCATACCAATTTTTTTTTTTTTTAATAGCTTAGTCAGAAAAAACTATCTAAGTATCAATAAATACTACAAATTCGTTGTAAACTTTTCATTTTAGAACAATAAAAACATAAATTTTGGAGAAAAATAATAAATCTTTTAAAAATATCGAAATTTAAATCATATAGCATTATGATTTCAATTTTGATTTTAATTAAAAAAAAAAAAAAAAAACTAGATATGCCATAGGCTTCTACTCCGTTCACCGAATATACCCTATTTTTTTCGAGACGGTAAAAAAAGTCATCCAGTATATCTGTTATAACCGGCGTTAAACAATCAAAAGTTGTAAAAATAAATTACCTGATCATCATCATTCTCCTGCCCTTATCCCAAACAATTTGGGGTCGGCGCAACTTGTCCCTTTCTTCCATAAGATAGGTACTTCGCTATTAGTCGTCATATCGGTAGTCACTCCCTTTCTAGCTGTATCATCTTTCACACAGTCCATCTATCGTTTCTTTGGTCTTCCTCTACTCGTGCCATCGACATTCATTCTCAAAACTTTCCTGACATTTTTCTCATTCCTCCGCATCACATGCCCATACCATGACAACCGATTTCCACACAACTTTTAGTCACTGGTGTCACTTTCAGACTTCCTCTGCGTGCTTCCAATGAGTATAACTCATTTCTTGTTCTAAGCGTTTGAGTAACACCACACATCCCTCTCAGCATTCTCATCTCAGCTGCACGCAATTGCCTTTCATTCATCCCTTTTTTGGTTCAACATGACTTGAATAATTTTATGAAATTGCCACTAAAAATTTAACATTCGCTGAAAATCATTGTCACCAATTATTCAAATCATCATCATCAATTATTCAGGAATCACTGACCTACTCTGGGGTAAACAATCTGCCTAGCCTTTTCCCAACTAAACTGGTCGGCTTCCAGTCTAACTGGATACAGCTGAATACCAGTATTTTATATGCAGTGACTGTTTATCTGACCTCCAAAATCCAATTACTGGGTATACGATACCTCTTGGTAAGACTGGTTATCAGACTTTCGGGCTTCTGACGACTCGTAACGACTTCAAAGATCCACGAATGACAGCCGAGACCAACGACTTAACGTGCTTTCCGAGGCACGGAGGAGTTTCGGTATGTAAAGATGGTCACCCATCCATGGAACAACCCCGGCAAGCGCAGATCTGACCTGATGGATCGATCCGTACGGCTGTTATTACTTAGCCACGAGCTCCTACTCTGGGGTAATGAATTTCAAAAATTCGGCGCCAGTTGCCTGGGTAGAAATAGAATTTTGTTTATTGTAGGTACTATGTAATTCTAGTGTTTTCCTAATGTGAATAATATTAATTTGTGAAATAAAGGTAATGCAGGAAAACATTTCAATTACATGTAGCGGACACAAGTTGGCAAACATGTGTTGTAACTTTAGGCATAGCGTGAACAAAGCTTTAGGGAATATGTAATTGTGTTACAGTACAAATTATATGTAGCATCGGCAAAATTCGTAAAACCGATCACGATACGAACTGAGTGCGCCTTCAACATCACCAATCTTTATTACTGCTATAGGCGAAAATTATCTTTACGCATACGCAATAACTTGTTTAACCAAATACATTCGTAATATTAAAATGAATGAATGCACATTTTCAAATCTATGCTACATTTAAGTTATGTCGTACTGTACGTCTTGATTTGTTACCTTTATGTATGAACACTTCGAACTTCTCTTCGACATTAGCGCCTCGTGTTATAATCTTCTCCTCTTCTTTTTTGCTGAGGAAATCAGCCGTGACCAGCACCATTAGCTAGACTGATGATTGCAGTACGATGCTGTTGATTCTCTTGCCCGAACCGTGACTTCTTCCTCAGCTCTGCGAGATTAGGAAGCATCTGTGTTTTCTCTGTCGGAAAATGGTAGCTGCCTGTAATAACATAATAATATTGTTACATATATTTCCAAGGCTCGTGAGGGGCTCGTGGTTAAGTATGTAACAGTCACATGGGTCGATCGATCAGGTTAAAGCTACGCTTGCCGCGGTCGGTCCGTGGATAGGTGACCATCTTTACATAACGAGACACCTCCGTGCCTCGGAAAGCAACGGCTGTCATTCGTCGATCTTTGACAGTCGTTACTTCGTGCTTTAGGGAGTAGACCCCCAGAATTTTAAATTTTATTATTAAGCGGCGCCTGAGCAATGGATAATGAACAAGGAAGTACTAAAATTAGATAACAAAATGTAGACATTAATAATGCATTAAAAAACAGATGATCATCGATACAAATTTTATTAAGTATGCCTTTTATGTGCTATTTATTTTAATTTTATGCGGCATAACATATTTGACCTATGATTATATGAATATTAATTTGTGAAGAAGAATGTTTTTTTTATATAACTATAATGACATTTGAAAAGAATCTAATTTCATAAAGTCTTGATAAATTACTTGGTTAATAGATAAAACGTACGGTCAGCAACAGAAGTCAGTTAACACTGCTACTTTTTGACATCATCTAAATTAACACAAATGATTTGAAATGATGATTAATTTATTAGATACTCGTAAGAGTTAATTTTCTTTAGAATTTAAATCTGTTCCAATTTTAATGAAGTATTTTTCTTAACACTTAATTATGATTTAATCAATCAAGTGTTAATCGACTTTTGTTGCTGATTGTACCATTTTAATTTTAATCCCATGCAAATGCCATATCAAGGCAAACTGAAATATTGGAAAATAAACCACTCACTCATTTCTTCTCCTGAAGAATGTGAAAAAAAGGAATTGAAAATTCTAGGAAGATGATAAAAACAAAATAAATTAGTATTAACATCTTGAAAATGGAATCTAGTCTTAAAATAAATTTCAGCTGAAATTTTCGAAAGGTCAGGAAAAAAGAATACTAAGTTCTGGAATAAACTTAGTTAAAAATTAAGTTAACACACCCACCTGTACGGATAACAGCATTTGTGTAGAATACTAACAGTATATCTTCGGACTTATAACTATACTAGCTTCTGCCCGCGACTTCGTCCGCGTGAAATTTCTTGTTCCCCCGAACCACCCCGTCGCATCGCATCACCTGTCCACGCTATTACTTCGTTTTATCTTAGCGTTCATTCTGACTTTTTTCTTTTTGTTCGGCTCATAAATGTCCTAGCGTGATGTTAAATAGCCTCAAAATTGGGCTATCAAATACAAAAAGTATTTTTCAAATCCGACTGGCAATTCCGGAGATTAGCGAGTTCAAACAAACAAACTCTTCAGCTTTATTATATTATTATAGAAATCAGTAGAGACACGGGCCGTACTATGACGTGAAAAAAGATCATGATCAGATCCATCATGGTTCCGTTGAGAAAAAAGGATGGTGCTATAGAGAGAAGGAGCTATATACGACTATATAGCTCCGTCTCTCTCACACTGGACCCATGATCTTTTTTCACGTCATAGCACTACCCCAGGTCGGGGTCGGTTCAGGTTTGGTAAAATGAATTTTACCAATTTTCATTTTACCAAAAAGTCTCTTTACTCCTTCTACATTTTTAGTGCGATGCTTGCAGTGCTGACAGTGCTGTGCTGTCACATAATATGACAGGGCTCTTGAAATATCTGGACAGCGACACTATCATCATCTGTGAAATAATCAACACACTTAACACATTCCACATTTATAAAAATAATTAGTTCAAAAAATAAAATATTTATCTGATTATTTTACATGTACTACAAACGTACCAAACGTACTATAATTTTTGTGAATGAACAAAAAGTTTTTTGTTTGACAAACTCGCTGTAACTTTGACAGCACAGCTACTCGTATTATTTCTTAGAAATATTGACTGTAAAGTGAAAATAGTGAAAAAATAAATAAACACATAAATTAAACCAGCTGTTTTGAAATCAACAAACAAATTCCTGCTTAATTCCTTATTTATTCTTGTTACATCTCTCAAAATGAGGAGCTTGAGGCTAAGTAATAACAGCCACAGGGGTCGATCGATCAGGTTATGCTACGCTTGCCGCGGTTGTTCCGCGGATAGGTGACCATTCGTGGATCTTTGACAGTCGTTACGGGCCATCAGTAGCCCGAAAGTCTGACAACCACTCTTACCAAAGGTTATATTATACCAAAGGTGTATTACCCAGGAACTGGGTTGTGGAGGTCAGATAGGCAGTCGCTTTATGTAAAATACTGGTATTCAGCTGCATCCGGTTAGACTGGAAGCCAACCCCAACATAGTTGGGAAAAAGCTAGGCAGATGATGTTATATCTCTCAAAATTTGAAATCCGATGATTAACGTCCACACCATTGCAGTAGTATCATATTAAAAGGTAGCCCTGAAACTTTGCAATTGTTATCCATAAAAGAGACAGTGAATATGATGATACAACAAAATTTAGACCAAATTGAGTAGATTGGTATTTAGTACCAATCTACTCAATTTGGTCTAAATAGATTTGAATTTGAAAGTATATTTTTTTTGTACTTAATGATCTACGTTTTGTAGGGCCTGTGCGTTGAATTTGATCTCTACAATTTCATTTAGCCCCTGGAAAAAATAGTCCACCGGTTGTATGTTTTCTGCGAATACTTACGTATATTTGTGGATTATGGACATTGACATGATATTTTATACAACTTCACAGTTAGCAATTTGGCATTATGTTGCTGCCTACATAAATATCAAGTTAATTGATTATAAAAACTTGCCAGAATGAGTATTGAGTTCAAAGTCAGTCTTTTTGTATTGTTTTTGGCAACTGTTTTTATGGACTTTGGATACATTTTATACACAGTGTTTAATGTTAATGTTGGTATTATTACGATAAAGTTTTGCAGAGTGTAAGGGACAGCCCTCCGCAGACTGGGGTGAATTCAGTATACTTATCATACTAAGGTGACCGGTACATGAAATTATTTCAAGAACGTTATGGGAACCCATTATACCTGATTTGTTTTATTAAGTACCTACCTCACACGTAATTAATCGTTACCGTGGCAAAACGCACGTAGCCAACGGCAGCGCAGCGAGCCTTCCCCGCCTCGGAGTCATGGAGTATTTCGCAGCAGCAAAGATAACTTTGTATTTCATAATGATATTGTGAATTAAAAGGTTATTTTTTGCAGTTGCAGAAAATCGCCCATATTTAAACAAAATACCTTATGAATGCCATAGGAATTAATTAAGGCGAGTATAGTCTTCGACCCGTAATCCCATAAAGTCGTCACACGGACCTAGCGAATATTTCTAAATATCCACTTTTAAAATTGCGCTTTGGTAAAATTAATTATCGTTTTTAGTATTTGTTGATTAAATATAGTAGGTATATGGTACATGATATACAGAAGTTTTAAATTCCTAACTAGTTCAGTTGTTGTGATAGACCTCGTACAAAAATGAGGAACTTGAGGATATTCTACCGGCTAGTGTAAGCGCGAGTTTGCGGACGGCGAGCAATGGGTAGCTCGCCGTCCGGTAAGGACCAGGCCCGTGTCGACGACGCGTTGGTTCCATGCGTGCCTCAAAGAGGTGTAAGTAGTGATGGGATCCGTTAGGGCTGATGCCTACCAGGGTCGCGGGTTGTTCGAAAGAGATACCGTGGCCCTGGCACAGGCAACAGAAGAAACACGGGTGGGTTTTATCCGTCGGGAGGTGCCGTGGGACACCCCTTGTAACGAAGTTTCTTTCGCTGTAAATTATATACGAGTATTAAAACAGAGCCATCTAGTAAGTATGCTCTCAAGTTTCAAGACGCAATAGAACAAAAGCAGCAAACACTCGTTTTAGATTTTATTGCTAGGAGTTCGGGGAATTCCAAGTAATACATACGTCAGTATATTTTATTAACTTTGACTTATGGTGTCTCATTTTTTAAATTCGAGTTATAAAGGAATTATATGTACTATCAATACTCAGCATGGAAATAACATTCTGTTCAAATTACCAAGTCTACATAATTCGAGATACTTACCGCGTATTTAGGAGTTCAGCGGAAACGAATCGCAAATTTTTTCATCTTATTGAGGACTACAACTTAACGAGGTTCGAGTTATTGATATTAGAAGTATGAACGCTTTTTCGTTACGTGACGATTTCTACCAGTTAACTCCTACCGTAAGCCGCGTTATAGAACTTCATTCCAAAACCATTACAAAGATTCAGGAAGCCTAGCATCATAATAAAGGTCACAGACAGTAAAAAAAGGCACAAACATGTAGGAACCTATATTCAAAACACAAACAAACAATAATAATTACATATTCGTAAGCACAATAGCAGATAACTGTCGAACTCCAGATTTTATAGTAAATTAAGCTGACAATGGTGTTTCAGCGAGGTCGTGTGTTGCGTAACCATTTGCATAAAGTTTTCAAATAGTCATCCATATTGGATTTTTGTGTAGTGAACTAATCAAAAGTGACGTAGTATACGCCACGGTGAAAAATACTAGTTTTTTTCAAGACACATTTAGAACGTTTAAAGCATTAAATACCTACAAAAAAAACATTAAAAAGCTTTATCCTTATTAAATACAACCATTAAATAAATTAAAAAGTTAGGCATAAAAATTCCAGGCCCGGGTCGACGGCGCGTTGTGTTCCACGCGCGCCTCAAAGAGATGTCAGCAGTGACGGGGTCAATTGGGCCGATGCCGCCGGGGTCGCGGATAGTTCGAAAGAGATACCGTGGCCCTGGCACGGGCAACTGAACGATCATGGGTGGGTTTTAGTCAGTAAAAGTCTAACACGCCCTCCCGTTCTGCCCAGAGCGGGAGAAGTCATTTGATGATTACCCATCCACAAAAAAGAAAAAAACGTTCATCAACTCAACCATTGCTATTAAAACTTCTTCCACCATTGCACCTTCTTACTGTAACTGAACTGGCTTAACCTCATCATAAATAGACCGTAGAAATAAAGTAAACAGATATTTTAATTGGCAAGTACCGTGTGCCAAATATCATCAAAATCCGTTCAGCCTTTTTAGCGTGAAAACGTTACAAACAAACAAACTCACTTTCGTATTTATTATCATCAAATTACACTAATATTATAAAGGCGAATGTTTGTGAGTGTGTATGTTTGGTATTCCTTCACGCTCAAACGGCTGGACCGATTTGGATGAAATTTGGTATGTAGATAGCTTATACCCTGGATTAACACATAAGCTACTTTTTATCCCGGTGTACGTGGGTGAAACCGCGGGGCGCATCTAGTATTAGATAAGATTCACGTGCTGGACTGGACACTGAAAAATATGGTATGAAAAGTACTGAAAATTACACCTAATCAAGGCACAGTTGTAAAATTATCCCTTCGAACGTGGATCCACGCGAGACACAATGGTTTTTTATTGTGTCTGTAATTAACTCGTATCGACTCGTTAAATGTTAATGTATCATGATGATGACTTGTAAGTCGACGTACGCACGGACGTAAAAATATCGCGGCGATTTTATTTCACGCACTGGATTTTCAACGCTCTGCTTAGCGCCGAGAGTTGAAAATCCAACTGTGTGTTTTTTCGACGCGCTAGAATGCACTCTGTTGTTGTTAAATTGGATTCTCAACGCTCGCCTCAACACCGAGAGTTGAAAATCCAGTGCGTAATAAAATCCCGCCGCGATATTTTTACATCCGTGCAAACGTCGTCGGCTAAATGTGGGCACACACATGACATGGTTGCCATGGTTGTAGGTTGGTTGGTTGGTTGTTTTGGTTGGTTGTTTGGTTGTTGGTTGGTTGTTGGTTGGCATGCATGGTTGGCATGGCATGTGGGCAAATGTGGGCATGTGGGTATACAGGTGTTTGGAAGCTGGGTGCAAAGCTTTAAGGAGGTAATAGTTGACTCCATTTACAGCATTTTGAAACATACAATGTCTTAGACGAAGAAAGTATTTTTATTTTTAACTGGTTTATTACAATTTATATCCCAAAAAACTTGAAAAATTTGGAAAAACTTAAAAAACAGAATTGGGTTACTTAAAAAAAAAAATGCAATTAAAAATAAAAAAAAACCGGCCAAGTGCGTGTCGGACCACGCACAATGAAGGGTTCCGTAGTTGAAAAGAATTTATCCCAAAAACAAAATTATCATTGTAATTGTATTTGGTATTAATTTTAGCTTGATACCTCTAGGCGTTTCTGAAAAAATGAGTCATGCTCATAACAGACTGATAGACAGTTGAAGAGTTGAGTCGAGTTGTTGTTGAGTTAAGTTGTTGTTGTTGAGTTTTTGTTGTTGTTGTTGAGTTGAGTTGTTGTTGTTGAGTTGAGTTGTTGTTGTTGTTTTTCCTTTTGAGGTACGGAACCCTCAAATCATACTTCGTCTAAGACATGTATAGCTCAAAATGCTCTAAATGGTGTCAACTACCACCCCCTTGGCCTTGCACCCAGCATCAAAATATTTAGTCATTGCTCACTCGAAAAATGCTGTAATGTTATTGTATTTTGTATAATATCATGAATGAAGACAATAGTGTGGTAACTTCATTTTCATTATTTACAGGAATCATGAAAACGTATTGAGGTTTTTCAGTTATTTTTTTTTTTTTTGTTTACAAGTTTATACATTTTTTGAAAGTGGCATCGGTGACTAAAAAGTTGAGGAAAATGTGAGGAAAGTTTTGAGTATGAATGTCGATGGCTATAAGAGTAGGGGAAGACCAAAGAAACGATGGATGGACTGCGTGTAAGATGACATGGCTAGAAAGGGGGGACTACCGAGATGACGAATAATAGAGAAGTATGGAAAAAAGGACATGTTGCGCCGACCCCAAATAGATTGGGATAAGGGCAGGAGAATGATGAAAATGATACATTGATTAAAAGTCTCTCTCTTACTCACGGAGTAACTTAAGTAGTTCGTACCTACTTATGACAAATCGTTTTAGTAAACGGCATATTTACACAAACAAAATATTATGAACTGATAAAATTGGGTTTCTATTTCATTCAAATACCTAAATGGTTAACACTCACAAACAAAATACTCAAGAATTTATCATTTTAATTTATTACCATTTAAAGTGACATAAAAATAACGTTTTAGACTGATTAAATTCTGACATAATTATGTCTCCAAGTTTAAATACAAAAAAAAAAAAAAAACTGTTTACAATTCAAGTCTCCGTTTAGTAAACTAGTTTTTACTAATGAAAATACTACCAAAAACATAAATATTGAATTGACGTAAAATTCAAATTATTGTAGTGTCAGGCAACGAATTTTTATCGCCGGACTTGCGTTTTGATATTTTTTATGCTTCATAGAATTTGTTAATTAATTTGTTATACAGTAAGTAAATTAATGCTTTAAATTAAATATGTAGTCTTTGGTATTTTAGAGTGATAATGAATGGAGGAGCTCGTGGCTTAGTAATAACAGCCGCACGGGTCGATCCATCAGGTTAAGCCACGCTTGTCGGGGTCGGTCCGTGGATGGGTGACCATCTTTACATACCAAGACTCCTCCGTGCCTCGGAAAGCGCGTTAAGCCGTTGGTCCCGGCTGTCATTCTTGGATCTTTAACAGTCGTTACGGGTCGTCAGAAGCCAACGCAGTCAACCAGTCTTACCAAGGGATATTGTATTACTCAGTTAATGGGTTGTGGAGGTCAGATAGACAGTCGCTCCATGTAAACACTAGTATCCAGCTGCATCTGGTTAGACTGGAAGCCGACCCCGACATAGTTGGGAAAAGGCTAGGCAGATTGAATGAATGAACTTGGTGTGTGTTGTTGCTATCTAGAATGAGATTTAAATTCCTTGCAATAGAGCTAGTGAGTTAGTAACCTTGTCATTGCTATTAGGTACTGCTAGTTGTTTTGTTTGAGTTTGCAATGTGATATATCATGTTATATGTTAGCTGGGTTACGTTTGTGAATTAGATCACTATATTATAGTATAGGAAAACGAAAGCTCTGTACGTCGATTCTGTAAAATTCGATCAACAACTCGCATCTAACATCGCTATTCACTCTCACTCGTAAAATAGATGCTTTTTATTTGACACTTTGATCGGGTTCGAGTGCGAAGTGAGCGTCGAAGTATCCTTACTGAATGCCACTTCTTACGTCATCTCATACTTTATCTTGTCAAAATCTTACGGTCAATTTAGTTCAACTCGCTGACACGCTCGCAAGGGTAGCGCTAATATAAATTAGAATTATCAACCGAGTTTTTAGAATGCCAATCAAAAAACTCACAGCGGATTCAGATTCGAAGTTTAGAATGAGGTCTTACAGAATCACACGGCTGTTTCTTTATAAGCAAGCCTTCAATCGGTGTCATTTAAATTAGTGCTGTGGTTCCAATTTAGGTGTCATTAGGTGGTAAACATCTTTTTTGTTAACTGTCAGTTTAATTACTGTGTAATTTTTCACTACTAGGATTTCTTAAATATGAAACCTGAACCCAAATATGATCAACGTGTTTTTCTTCTAGTAATCCAAAATCCTCTTTTCAAACTTAATTCCTCAGACAAACTCCAGCATACACAACTTTAAAAACATAAAACGCAAAGGCTTATCACGACACAGCCAAGAGCCTAGTTATCTGCGCCTGAGCAGGACACACAAGGTCGTGGCCGCGACGACCGACGACCGACGGCGACGACCGCAGGTAGCTCAACGATACGTTGGTTGCAAACATCTCAGGAATCTCTTGCCTTTTGATAATTAACTTTTAATTTTACAGCTTTTTGATCCACCGTGATATTGTGCAGAAAATGTTGAGTTTGATGGCTTTTAGGCTCTGTTTTATGTAGGAAGGGAATGAGATAAAATGGTACATGCTAGCTTCAGCTGTACCTACTACAAAATTTATTACTGTATTTTTTTTTAACTGAATTCGAAGACGATTAAACTGGTATTCTGACTTGAGACTAAATTTTTGACTAAATCAAAAATTAAATAGTTATAAATTCACAAAATGAATATTAATGTACCACTAACTCCTTTAAAAGAGGAGCTCGTGGCTAAGTAATAACAGCCGCACGGGTCGATCCGTCAGGTTAAGTGGATGGGTGACCATCTTTACGTGCCTCGGAAAAGACATGAAGCCGTTAGTCCCGGCTGTCGTCCGTGGATCTTTGACAGTCGTACGGGTCGTCAGAAGCCCGAAAGTCTGACAACCAGTCTTACCAAGGGGTATCGTGTTACCTAGTTAGGTACTGGGTTATGGAGGTCAGATAGGTAGTCGCTCCATGTAAAATACTGGTATTCAGCTGCATCCGGTTAGACTGGAAGCCGACCCCAACATAGTTGGGATAAGGTTAGGCAGATTGAGTAACTCTTTCAAAATCTAAACATTATAGCTTAGTCTAAAATACCAAGCTGAATGAATTCACAACGCTATAGAAAATTAGAAAGCTATAAATACTTCGCAATTATTCCGCAAAAACCTACGTTGATTGATTAGACCTAAATTCCTAGCAACGAGCAGCAATATAAATAGACAGCAATAGATCTCCTGTTGCTAGGCGAGGCGTTGCGTTTAGTTTCAACAAGGGTGTCAATGAACCTGATCTATAATGTTAAACAAACAACAAAGAACTGGACTTATTGCACCGATAGATAGAGCAATAAATTATTAACTATAATAACAATAAATTATTGCTGTGATAGTGTCAGTAAAGTAATTTTAAAACAGAATATTTTTGTTTTAGTTGGATCTCGGCAGAAGCATATTTTTAGAACCTGGTTGATAAATAAATGCAAGTAGGAAGATGCCCGATTAACCAGACGTAAATTGCGCAATCATTACAATAATATATAAACTAGTTTTCTTATAAAAACGTTAATATTATCATTAGTATTCGCAATAGCTACCATTTCATAGACCAAGATAAAACCATGAATATTTTCAAACCAGTTTGCGCACATTTTTCTAATATTAGATTTGTGGAGCACTTTAATTGCTGTACTTAGCATTGATATTGTGCTAACAATAAACTAGAAACTATTAATGTTGCATCAATTTTTGTTGCGTAGTAGGTGCGTACAAAACATAATTGTATTTGATGGTTAAAGTCGCCTGCTGCAGAAAAAACTTACTCGTTTAAAAAACTTTTCTCGTTTTTAGACACATCTACGTCCAAAATAAAAAAAAATGGTATCAAATCAAACACTATAAATTGACAGTCTACCTTGTTGATTATCCAATAAACCTTAGGCAATAAAGCTCTTAGTAATCTTGACACACAGAAAGCTGGAACTACTCCAAGGCACTTTCCAATAAAAAGCGAAAAAACAGAAACTTCTAAATCATAGTCATACGAGATAAATAGTATCTCTAGGGAGTCTGTTATTGACCTAACCCCGACAAGGACATTGGGGAAGGTCGGAGGGCGGCCCCTAGAGGGTGACAATCGGGAGGGGGGCAGAGGGGCGCAGAGGGAATTTTTCTATTATTTCTAACCTCGAGACGCCCTCGAACAACTTCTGTAGACGGTTTTAAATCAAATCAAAGCACTTTTCGTCTCGATTCGTAGTTCAGCCTGTTGCTAGGTGTTCGTCAGATATATAATCTGGCTAGGACGCGTTCAGGTTATCGCTCTTAGTACGGAGTGCTAAACACGAGTAGATACGTAATGGGTTACTGACAGCATGAAATAAAATCACTGCCTCATTTCCATACGTTATGGGTGGTAAGAATTCCATATATGTATATAGGGTGACTGGTAATTAGTGACCGACACTTAAACACATGATTGTGCTCATAATAACAAACAACTTTTACTATGGAACCAAACCTGAAATGGCGAAAAAAAAAATCAGCTGCATTTTGACGAGTTATGCGAACATGAATGTTTCTTGGGACAGCTGATTTTTTTTCGCGATTTCAGGTTTGGTCCCATAGTAAAAGTTGTTTGTTATCATGAGTATAATCATGTGTTTAAGTATCGGTCACTAATGACCAGTCACCCTAATATATATAGGTAATAAACTAATAACTTTATTTCGGACAAAAAAAAACCATAATTGTGTTAGTGAGGACAGATCTATGTTAGTACATTATAATAACAAAAATAAAAAGAAACTAATTAAGATCACGCAACACAGTCAACAGATTTTAGACACATGGAGTGCGATCCAGTGCCTATGAAAAGGACTGTCTAACCGGTCCGCTATTGCTTTCAGAATGCTGTTGGAGCTTGCTCGGATACAGTGCAATATGGAGACTGCTCTCTTTCTCATGATGGCATGAAAGCCATCAATCTGAGCATCCATAAACATGCCAGACGCACTACAGTACCTCGGCAGCCCCAACAATATCCTAAAAGCGATAGCGTAAATGAAAGTTTTTTTAAGTGGTGTATAAAATTCTAGTTGACTAATTATGAACTCCGAGAGGACAGAGGATTTCTAGTTACATTCCTATACATTTTATGAAGTGAACTTGAATTTAGTCTTTTGGTTGTCTCATAAGTAGAGTTTATTGGGGTAATTCCGATTAATGATAATTTCTACCAAACGCAGCGGCATTTTACATACATTGGCAACATAATGAATAAAGACGCTATTTAATCGGCCGCTGTATAAAAATGCCGATGCGTTTGGTAGAAATTATCATCAATCGGAATTACCCCATTATCGAAATTACCCCAATAAACCTTACATAATATCATAACTGTAAAAATTAACTTTTTGGCTAAGGATTTCAAAACATTCTCACATCCAAACTAAACAGCTAATTACGTTGCTAGACAACGAATTAGCTATAAAATTAGATAATGCAATGATAATAGCGTCATATTGCATATTCAAGGAGCTGCACACGATTGAATTAGCGTAGGAATAGTCGCTGAATTATACATGTGCATTCGCGTGGGTTTCACTATGAGCTAAGATTGCTATTATTATAGTGGTTTGTTAGAAACTAAGGAGGAAATTATTGGGTGTTTTGACGCTACTTGATAGAGGAAAGAAGGGTTCAACAGTGGCTGAGAAACTGATTGACTAAACAATCAAAAATAATGTAAAACTTTATCGGTATTAGGATTCAAGTCATTGGTAAGTACCTATTATGACTTGAATCCTAATACCGACATCGACAGCCTGCGAAAAATAGAGGCAAAGACAACACCAACACTAAGGCCAGTCTCTACGGTGACGTTAGTCCAACATTAAGGGGGAAAATTGATGATCTGTTATTTTTTTGTCTTCAGTTTATCAGCATTGTCCTTTGGGCGAAATTGAGAAGCTAAATTACTAAAGAATCATTTTAGAAATATAGATATGTACTACAATATGTAGGTGCAATATGTAATACGTTCCAGTTCTAATACAATATTCATTGGACGTGTGAATGCCCCTCATTCTCTCTGATTACCGCTTCGATGAAATTCAAATTCTGTCCCTAATAACATCCGTGGACCTAATATCGACCGCTTATTCTCGAGTACGCCGGACGGTTTTAAAATTAAGATCATTTTGGTTGGCACTTATAAGTCCAGCAGTGGACGTCTTTTGGTTGAGAACTTCTATGGTTGAGATGATCAATCAATCTGCCCAGCCTTTTCCCAATTATGTTGGGGTCGGCTTCCAGTCTAATCAGATGCAGCTGAATACCAGTATTTTTCATAGAACGACTGGCTATCTGACCTCCACAACCCATTAACTGGGTAATACGATACCCCTTGGTAAGGCTGGTTGTCAGAATTTCGGGCTTCTGACGACACGTAACGACTGTCAACGATCCACGAATGACAGCCGAATAACGGCTTAACGTACTTTCCGAGGCACGGATGATACTCGGTATGTAAAGATCATAGATATATTTTTTATATTTCTATGGCAAAGATGGTCACCCATCCACGGACCGACCCTGGCAAGCGTAGCTTAACCTGATGGATCAACCCATGCGGCTGTTATTACTTAGCCACGAGCTCCTCCTCCTTTTGGTTGAGATGATAATGATGATAAATAATAGTTAGTAGCTAAAACATATGCTAAATGAAAACATACTTCAATACTATTATTCACTTATATCATACGTTAGTACGCTGCAGAGGTCTCGCCTCTCATGCACGAGGTAGTGTGTTCAAATACGGGCAAGTATAGTATGACAACGTTTAAAGGGTCCATCCAGTTTATCTTCGAAGAAACCGAAATATAGCGAATAAAATGAACCAACCAAACCGACCAATAGAAATTGATTTATATTCCCATCTAAATTATTACTGTAGACGCACTAATTCCGTCACTCCCTTATTGGAGCAGTCAAATTTAATTCAGTATCGTATATCTTCGGAAAAACCGAAATATTGCGAATAAAATGTTACTATCGACCAATAGAAATTGATTTATATTTCCACTTAAATTATTATAGATTGACGCACTAATTCCGTCACTCCCTTATTGGACCAGTCACATTTAATTCGGCAAAGTTCGGTTTTAGAGTTCTGTACCTTAAAAGAAAACAAAACGGAAGAGTGATCCTCTGTGTGTCCGTCTGTCACAGCCGATTTGCTCCGAACCTAATGGACTTGAAATTTGATACACATAATGAATTTAAGTAAAACTAAAAAAGTACTTTTGAATTGAAAATTTCACATTGGTACATATGTGACTTTTTCAACTCATATGCAGGTACTTTTTAGGGTTCCGTAGCCAAATGGCAAAAAACGGAACCCTTATTTAGTTTATCTTGGACATTACTGACGTCATCGGTGAAGGAATATATCGTGAGGAAACCTGGCATAGTTAATACTCGTATAAGTTTGAAATCGCCAACCCGTCTTGACCAAGTATGCTGGTGATCAATGCTCGAGCCTTCTCTTTATGAAAAGCGGCTTTTGCCTTGCATTGAGACATTATTAGGCTGGTATTCTTATAATCATCGAGGTCAATCGTCGAATCCTACTCGGCTGGGCAGCATTCGGGAAGCTTCGCAATATCTTCTCGTCTCACATACCGCAGTGTCTCAAGACGAAAGCCTTTGACCAGTGCGTATTGCCAGTGATGACCTACGGCACTGACACGTGGTCGCTCATAATGGGCCTTATTAGAAGGCTAAAAGTCACCCAAGGGGCAATGGAGAGAGCAATGCTTGGAGTTTCCCTACGCGATCGAATCAAAAATAAAGAGATCCGCAGGAGAACCAAGGTAACTGACATTGCCCAAATTAAGTGGCAGTGGGATACATTGCTCGCAGAACAGATGACCAATGGGGCCAAAAGGTTCTGGAGTGGCGACCGCGTACCGAAAGACGTAACGTTGGAAGGCCTCCCACAAGGTGGACCGATGACCTTGCAAAGGCCGTAAGAATCCGCTGGATACGGGAAGCACAGAACCGGTCGAAGTGGCGATGCTTGGGCCGGCCTAAGTCCAGGAGCGGCCGACTTTCGGCTGAAATGATGATGATAATGCTGATTCTTATTGTACGGTCTCATCGCCGTACATTTTTCTGCTTACTCTGTAACCTACTTTAGGCCAACGATGCGCGTCATAATTTAGCATTATAAAATAACATGACTAACGTATTTAAATAAATATTGTGAACTTATAAGCCCCCGTTCCCACGGGCGTAATAAAATCACGGCGGGATTTTATCGCGCACTGGATTTTCAACTCTCGTTATTGAGCCGAGCGTTGAGAATCCAACTTAACAATAACAGAGTACATTCTGGCACGTCGAAAAAACACACTGTTGGATTTTGCACTCTCGGCGCTAAGCAGAGCGTTGAAATTCCAGTGCGAGAAAATAAATCGCCGCGATATTTTTACGTCCGTGCGAACGTCGACTTACTGTGTAGCTATCAACACCTGAGAGAAATAATCGCCTACCACTCTAGTACTGTTACTCTTAACTTAAATAAACTTAACTAGTTAGTGCATCGGGTCCGTGGCTCAGGCCCCCAGTGGTCGAGGCACCTGTGGCCGACGCCCCCGATTCGATTAATTTAATATTTTTCTTTTTTTGGGGTTTTTCACTTAGTACAGTAAATGAGAAAAGTGTTTCACCATAATAATAAAGTACTTTTCCTTGCTAAACAAAATTTATCGATCAAATAGCAGAGAGAATAAATCGCCACTTGACCTTATCCTTACACAACTTTTTCCCCATTAAAAGCATATTTATTGTGTACAAACATACAAAAAAACAAAAAAATACTTCATATAAAAGTTACTGAATGTTGTTAATATACATATATAAAAAAAAAACAAAGGGCGTTTTTTTTATAAACCCCGTCCCTACCCTTGTAGTATGTTAAGTTTCGGATGGAAACATGCAAAAATATCATAATATCTTTAGTGAAGATAACAAATGTGAACGAATGAATGAATGAATGCGAGAATATGGTATTTTGTGTAAAATTATTTTACTTAATTATTTTTAGGTTTCTGTATTCATTAATGTTTGGGGATAAATAAATAAACGAATGTGAACGAAATATATTATATTGTATATCGGCTTTGTGCAATAATATCGTCCCAGGCACTTTGCAGGACCAACGAAATTGTTTAAATGTGCCCAGATACCGAAGTACCAGATAATGCTCACGGTATGCCAACAGCGCTCATGCCCGTTAAGCATGAGCAATAATATTCCTTTATGGCAGATCTGCCCTCCGAGGTGGAATCGATCAGTAAATAACTGTAATAAGTTTTATTTGATATGTGCCTCGATGAGATACGACCTCTCAGGAGCATACAATCTTCCGTTTGGATGTCATACTGTATCAACCTTGGACTTGGTGTTATGAACACTTCCATAATTATTATATACACCTCCTCGCATAATTATGTTCGCTAACATAGGAGCGTGCCAGGCGCAACATCCAATATAAAAGCATTCCTGTCATAAATATAATTATAATTTAATATTATACATATACCTACTTACAATCAATATACATTTATTATTTATGTAAAATATTTTTGTGCCTGACAGTACATTTGACCAAAAATTGCTTTGAATTAAATTAATCGAAACGGGGGCGTCGGCCACAGGTGCCTCGACCACTGGGGGCCTAAGCCACGGACCCAGTGCATCTTAGTGGAACGTGTTTCTTTATACAACTGAACTTTCAAACCTTCACGTCAAATCGGTGTACGGAGTTAACTAGGTACTACTCGTACAACCCGTATGCTGAAATGAACCTTTTTGGCGCAGCCGTGAGGCACACACTATTGTTTTAAAACATCATTTTCATTTTTTTTTTATCTTTTGTTTTTGTGTTTCACGAAGTGTGTCCAAATAAACGTTTTTCGTTCTTTCTTTCTTTCTTTACACTTATAAACAGTCAAAAAAATTAAACACGAAATGTTTCTCAGAAGTAAATCTTTATTTATTTATCTTAGTAACGTCTCAACTAGAAACAAACTAACTAATGATTACATACGGTATACGTGAGAATATATTGATAAATGACACCGAAATAATGATGTCATAATAAGTAATTGTTTTAAGTAGGTATATTGTTCTAGATAATCCGCAAACACTGGTCTTACGTCGGCTGGTAATGAATATCATAATGATTGATCGTTATTCATTATTAATGATATTGATAAATTATTTTATTTCTGTTAGTATCCGCGATGTGCTATTCCATACATAACCCTAGCCTATGTACTTTATGATTCAGTAAGTATCTTTATTTATTTATTTATATTTCTATATTTATTTATTTATTTATATCTTTATTTATTTATTTTTACTTTATTGTACACCACAAAAAAACATAACAAAAAAAGACATAATCAAACACTACAATATATACAATGGGCGGCCTTATCGCTTTCTGCAATCTCTTCCAGGCAACCTTAGAATGGACAGTGATTTGCCTGCATGTAAAATGTGGCCAACTTCTGCATGCTCGCGTTTAAGGTGATAATCACATAGTACGGCGCACGACTCGATCGCCCGATGCATGCGTATGCACCAATAGTATGCACGTTTGGTTCTGATTTCATTTGTTGCTAATGTTTGTTGTTATTTTTTGTTACACTACCTGTACTCACACAAATGCATATTGTCTGTAATTGAGCGAAACCAGGAAGGGCTGTGGTCTGTCACTAGCTGCACTTCCGCAGAAATATTTTCTAAACTGAGCATGCTTAAGTTTTGCCGATAGTACGTAAATACCATGATATCCAGGCTCGCGTTTCGAAATTAACCTTGTAAATTACCATGTACTACAATGCTGTTATGATGAATAAACAATTTATTTATTTATTTTATTTTTAACGCGCGTCAAAATTTAGCTATCTGTACGTAGCCTAATTCGAATAAAGTTACGAGAAGTAAATTCATAGCTCATAGTAATGACCTACTTTGGGGCCCCAGATTTTAGCAGTCTATAGTATAATATATAACTTTATAATTAGTGACCCAAATGGCGCAGTGACGGAGCGTTCGCCTTCAGGTCAAGGGCATGGGTACGAGTCCCGCATAGTAACAAGGAATTTGTGGGGCCATAACACTTATGCTTCATTTATTCGATTAATTAAGTCTAATAAAATGTTGTCTTTAGAAAACATAAAGGTTAAGGATTATAAGTTTAGATAAGACCGATTGAGTCACGCCTTGTGAAATTTCTAATATCTGTAATTTTTATGGTGTATTAATAATCTATCTATCTATAATATCTTCTTCGTCTTGCTGCCCTAAAAGTAAAGGTCGGCGCAAAACCTTCCCTTCCATTCTCCCCTGTCAACGTCACTATATCACTGAATCTCTTCTGGTTTCATATCATACCTCACACAATCATCCTTTTTTTCTTTGGTCTTCTATATGACACCCCGATCTTAGATCCCAATAAAATTAACTTTTATAGGTTGATCAAAAAAACATTTCAAACTTAGTTACAAGAAGGTCACAAGTGGCGATTTAAAATGACGGCTATTTCCTTATGACTTCCTGACCTTAATCATTTAGGCTCAATTTCGAACATACATAACAGCAATGATCGTTTACGCAACAATTTCGCAGTAACGACCGCAATTCGACAGCTGTTCTTCAATGCCGGTTGTGCAACTAGTTGCTGGGTTGTTGGTCGCGTAGCAACCGATAGTGAATCATGGGCCATAGTGGGCCATCGTGGGCCTTCGGTGATGCGATTTGCCATGAGTTTAGAGAGGCGTGGAGTTTTTTTCTAAATTGCGTGGTCATATTTTTACCTAGTGATGTGTATGTGTATCTACCAGTATATGTGCGTGCCTGCACCATTATGTTGTGTAGCAATGACTGTCATTAAATATATTCTAATAAACTAGCATCCAATTGCAACGGTGGTTTCATTCGGTAACTGACAGATCATATACTCAAGAGTTGGCACGCCATATATCTTAGGTACTACTATTATAAATGCGTAAGTTTGGATGGATGGATGGA
Organism: Cosmia pyralina; assembly: GCA_946251885.1. Lineage (NCBI taxonomy): Eukaryota > Metazoa > Arthropoda > Insecta > Lepidoptera > Noctuidae > Cosmia > Cosmia pyralina. The sequence continues at coordinate 4,789,576 of OX276346.1, read as the reverse complement.
TGTTTGTTACTCAATCACGCGAGAACGGTTGAACGTATCTGGATGAAATTTGGCACAGAAATAGATTAGTTTGGAATAGCACATAGGCTTTTTTTTATTCAAGAAAAACTTACGATTCCCGTGGGATAATTTCCGACATCCACGCGGGCGAAACCGCTGGCAAAAGCTTAGGATGACTGTGAGAGAGACTATAGAAAATGAATGTCTAGAAAAGGTTGATTTACTTAGTCAAAATATACTTTAGTCTGTCAGTAGTCAGATTGGTAAGAACGAGAGACTGTGTGTAGAAAAGTAGTCAGGTAGACTGATGAAGTGATGAGTCATACCAAAAAATGGAGGACCAGAATTGATGCTTCGTACAATGATAAATGAAGAAATGGGTAAGAGGATACAGATAGATAGTTCTTGGACCTTTTCCTGAAAGAAAAAAGTCATCCATATTGCCAAATTGATTCGAAAATCAATGCTATCTACAGTACAACTATTTTCTTAATGTCCCTCGGCAAACTTCGTATTTCGTCAGACTTTCGCAGCTTTCTTCCCATTTTTAAAATAAATTACATTAAGTTAAAAGAGTATTAACAACTCTATAACTTCCAAGTCCGGTCTGCACCAAATGCAAAGGGCAACTGATAGAAATCCGACGACTCTGCACGCACGCCGCAGCAGCATGCCGAAGCTGTAATTCCCGAAGAGTTAGGCAGAGGTGTAGGTACCTATAGTACACCCACGTTTCGGCAGTTCCTGTTTAAGTCCGAGTAGGAGGGGAACCTATAGCCTGACCGGGCACAAATTCAGACTCAGGGCTGTTATAAATGAGAAAAAAAAACTCAAAAAATAATTACTTAATCCCACCTTATCCATGCAAATCAAACTTCACTGTCTGAGCAAGTTAAGTACTCTTCAAATGCCCTAGCGAGCCCCCTCTTTGTAAATATATCAAACAAATATGAAAGGTATGTATATGTTCTAAATCAGGGACAGACAGACAGACGGTTTTATAGTTATAGAGCAGTAGGTTTGGCTCCCCTTCGTCTTAAGGAACACGAATAATGTCAAGAGTATAAGTGCTCACAGATTTGTATGAAAAAATACGTGTGAAGGGTCCCGAAATGAGGTTCTAATGTAAGACTTTTTGGAGAAGTTTTTTATTGGCTATTTTGGCAATAGGACGATTGAATAAAGGCTCTATTGTTGCCGTAATATTGATATTGATAGACGAATTAATGGGAGTTTTACCTGTAGTGACTTAAATGCTTACAAATATATACCAGATCTAATAAAACACCGTAACAAAATCAATAAAGATAGGTACCTATTATTATAACTCCAAGCAATGGGTTTCTTGTGTTACATCTCGCTACCTAACAAAAAATAGGTGTAATGGTTTTGAAAAGTTTGCATTCCGTCATGACTGTCCCCGACACTGTCCATAACACTGGTTGGGAATAGTTTCCGGAAAACTATAAAGCCGCTGATATACTTGAGAATTCACTTGTAATAGAACATCGAGCGTTCGCCGTTTTTAAATTTGTCGAACTAAACAACGAACATAGTCAAGCATAGAGCCAAACAACGCTACGAATATTTTCACCATTGTTCTAGCGAACGCTCTAAATGCACGTTAAAAATGTACCTATTCTTCACGAAGACGTCAGACTTGACTTGAAAATTGCTCGGCTCGGCAAAATGCTCGAAGTAAATTTATTGCAATTTTGGTAAGATTGGTTTCTGCGCTAGAATGCTCGCTAGAACGCTCGCTAGAATGCTCCTAAAACGCTCCTGTTAAAACACTCCATTTTGAAATTCGCTAGAATGCTCATTACAAGTGAATTTCTATCAGCGGCTTTATTTAAAAAATGATATCTTCTTCTAGTAGGTATAGTTACTTAATAACATAGATATTAAGAAAATTGTTATTACATAACATCAACATCTGCCTAGCCTTTTCCCAACCATGTTGGGGTCGGCTTCCAGTCTAACCGGATGCAGCTGAATATCAGTATTTTACATGGAGCGACTGTCTATCTGACCTCCACAACCCAGTAACTGGGTACGATACCCCTTGGTAAGACTGGTTGTCAGACTTTCGGGCTTCTGATGACCCGTAACGACTGTCAAAGATCCACGAATGACAGCCGGGACCAACGGCTTAACGTGTTTTCCGAGGCACGGAGGAGTCTCGGTTTGTAAAGATGGTCACCCATCCACGGACCAACCTCGGCAAGCATAGCTTAACCTTGTCGATCGACCCATGCGGCTGTTATTACTTAGCCACGAGCTCCTTGTTTGTTATATAACACTTATATGAATTCTGTCCGAAATTAAATGGCTTATTATTATTTGCAATCGTTGGAATAAATAAGACAAGTTAATCATTTCATTACCTTTTTAAAAATTTATTGATTATGAAATATCACGTTTACCCAATTAAAAAGAAATACTCGGCACTGCTGCACTGATATAGAAAGAACGCTAATTAATTAATGAGAACGGATTTTTTAACAAATGTTCTGTTTCACTTACTGGTATGTGAAACTATTAATTGCAATTAATCGCATGTATATATTTATTACAATGATTATTTTCTAGAAAGCTTACTAGTCATAGTGAAGAGCTCAGCTTTGCTTAGTGTTGTTCGTTACTTCAATACGATTTGGATTTTATAACAGTTTGTAGTGAGAGCTGATTGATTGTCACAATATTCATATGATAGCCTTTTTCTAACTATGTTGGGGTCGAATTCCTGTCTAACCCGATGCAGCTGAATTTACATGGAGCGACTGCCCATCTGACCTCCACAACACAGTTACTGGGGAACACGATACCCCTAGGTAAGATTGGTTTTGAGACTTTTGGGCTTTTACCCGCCCGTAACGACTGTCAAAGATCTATGAATGACAGCGGGACCAACAGCTTTCGAGGCACAGAGGGCTCTCGAACCGAACCTAACCTAACTTTACTGAAAATTTCTGCGTGCCGCAAGCCATAACAGAAGTACCTATGGGGTTAGTCTCAGACGAGTTGGTTACAAATATTGGTGATCGGTTGTCATCATTTTTGACATCTGCTTACTTAATTGTAATTCATAGAGTGAATTACCGCCGGAACTAGCCGTGCGTACTACGGAGAATGAGTGTGACGTAGGTCTAGTAACCTATGGTTACTCGAATCGAATCTCACGAATTAAAAGTATAGTTCGATTAAAATTCGATTCGATTCTGAATTTGAAAGAGAGACTCCTGAATTCGGATTTGAAATAAAAGCACCATAGCCAGTATAATTTAAGTTAACAGTTTGAAAATCCTTATTTTCTGTAAGGTAATCTACCTTTGATGGTAGGTACAAAAAAAAAACAAAAACAATATTTAAGGAGCTAATGGTAATTTCTTAGAAACTTATAATTTTTGATGCACTTATTCTGAATGTCTGACTCACACAATAATATATAATGATTAGGTCATCAATTTTTATTGTAAACAGCTAAATCCTCAGAAATTCTAGTCTTTGGGTCAGTGTTTATTATAAAGCCTAATGATTCCTTTTAAAATTAAATAACGTATCATTCGATTCAGTATTTTAAATACGCTTTTTATGTTTATTTATTTTCCTGTAGTTTATTTTAAATCAATTTCAGCTTTGAGAAGGAAAATACTTGGGTTTAACTTGTTGATCAAAATAGTTTCAATCGCTTATTACATCCTACAATATAAACTCACGTCTTCTTCCCATGGGGGTAGGCAGAAACTACAGAAGAATATTAGCTCCTTTCCGCGACTTCGTTCGCGTCGCATCGCCTGCCCTCGCTATTACCTACTTCGTTTTCGCTTAGCATTTTTTCTGACTTTTTAGGGTTCCGTATCAAAATGGTAAAATTATGGTGCGACTGAGTCTATCTATCCATCTGTCACAGCTGGATAACTCAAAAACTAATAATGCTATCAACTTTAAATTTGGAACAGTTTTAGATGACGATGACGTTTGCCCAACTATTTTGCGAATAAGAAAGAAATAAAAGTATATTTTATTTTGCAAGAAGGACTGAAAGCCCTCTTTCAGTCCCTCTTCTTCTTCTTTCTCTTTTCTGTCTCCTCCTCTTCTTCTTCTGTCAGTATTCGGGCGTCGACTTGCTGATTAGAGTCAAGCGATTAGATGTATGGTGTAAGCAGACGCTAATCATCCCTTCGTATGCTGTATGAACGTAGATCTACGCGAGAAACAATGGCTTTTTAATTGTTTCTGTAATTACCGGCCAATTAGTGGTAAAGCAATGTATATAAATCAAGGGGCCAATGTTTTATTTTTCTCTAGAAATATGAACATCATACTCGTTACATGACTAGGTTCATGTATTAGATCTCGATAGAGTACTGGCTGTAATAGGTATATTGTACATTATTATATAATGTATAGATTATAGCCACTTATGTAATAAATACCGACAATGGTAGATAGCAAAAAAATCCTTTCAGACCGTGGGTAAGTAGTTATTAGTCTTATTAGGTTCCATCCAAAGTATTTACAGACAATGACTAGTATTTTTTTAATCAAAGACTTTGTTTTGTTATTTAAAATGTTGAAATAACTAATTAACATATTTTTGTATTATTTGCATCCTGTGCAAAAAGTATGGCTAATAAGAGCTGTCAACACTATCGTCACTACTAAAACAGCTATTGTGTACAAGACCACCGAAGGAATTGGTGAATAAGGTAGGTACCTATATATATTATATTTTAAAAATAATCAGCAGTCCCTAACAAAACTTCAATACTAACCCGACCCAAGTGCATGGGACAGCTGATATTTTTTCGTGACTACGATGTTGGTCCCATGGGAAAAGTTGTTCAGTTTTATGGTCTGTACAACACATTTCTGATACACTCTGGATATAGGATGGATTTTTTGAACGGGGCTGTAAGGGCAGGTACCTTAACCTTTGCAGCTACAGGAAAATCTTCTTGGGATACTGTCCTTATTCATAAAAAAAACGTTTTCCTGTAGCCACAACGGCTAAGGTATTGCCCTTACTGCCCCATCTCAAAAACCCAACACCTGTATCCTACTTATGAAATTGAACATTAAAAAATAAATTACATGGTGAACTAATGTTGAAGCAAAAATTAAACGCAAAATTAAAATCACTAACGAAAGAAGAGTAATCTAGTGCTCGATGACGTCACTAGAGCGTATCAGGGGAATGACAGATAAAAAGTTGGTAGGTATAGGTCGTATCAACTGTTATCACCAGTTGTAAGGAATGATAATGGTGAAAGAAGTGGGGTAAGGGCAGCATGGCACGAAGTGAGCACGTGCTGCCTCGAAGATGTGCCAAGATGCCGATGATGTACCGAAAGTGTGCCGAAGTTTAGTACCTATAGTCAGCCGCACGCTTTTATTTCGCGCCAGTAGTAGAGAGCCTTACTGCCAATTGCTCGCGCTAGAGGGCACCATTGCACTATATAACAAAAAGGTTTTCAATAATTTTTTGAATTGTAAATCATTTTAATATTAAATGCATTTTATGAGACCGTTGCATTAGGTAATGAAACCTGCAATGGTAGTTATAAGGGGATAAATAAATAACGTTAATAGAAATACATGAACTTTAGGCCCTTCTGTCATTTATGGTTATATAAAAATAAATATATATGGTTAGGTGATTGTTAATGAGAAATCCGGTATGTTTACAATATACTGTCATATTATTTTAGTGATAGCCTTTCCTCAGGGATAATCTGTAATAATGGGTTAATATTTTGCACTTGGCTTGTATGTTGGCTTGTGTTAATTGGTTGAACAGTGTAAAGATTGTAGATAGACAAATAAATAAATAATGCATCAGTCAGGGTGGTGCCATTAGGTAGCAGGAACGAAGGCGTTCATTGACTCACTAAAAACGAATAACTTCGCAAGCAATGGTAAATTGCTAGGTACGTTGCAAGCACATTGCAGTCACAAAACATTAAAGGTTGTGTTCTGATCAGTTTAGAGCTGAAGACTATAAGAATGAAGGATTTGTTACAGGTCAGAGTATGTAAAAACACAATATTTTGAGTGCTATTTATTACTGGAATGTAAAGTTAAAACTACAATTATTGTAAAGTAGGTACAAAAACATTGTATGTTAGAAATTCTTTGCATGTTTTTAACCTTTTGGTATATTATTTTAATATACAATTATAGCAACAAGGATGAAACAATATTAAAAAATGCCGAAAAATGTTGCCGAAGGCGCACCCTTTGACAGTTTGCGTTTTCTTGTTTACCTCGTAACAAAGTGGCGCCATCTGCTGTCTCAGCTTTGCGTAATATTCCCTATTCCGCTACCACTAAAAACCTCTAAGAATAGAGGCGCTATCGATGTCGAATTGATACCATAGACATGCAGATTGACTACAAAAGGGAAACAAGAAACAAGAACGGTAGGCCACAGAAGTGGCACCCGTGTGTTTAGCAGGAATACATTGCCTTTTTGAGATTACATCTGTTCATCATCATTCGTTGTGTGGTTTTAGTTAGTAGGAGTACCTACCTATGACAAAGCTATCTCTTTTTGCAGACGAAGCGAATGTTTAAAGAATTATTTCGTGAAGGAGAAAACGGGTAAAATTTGGAAAACTAAATATAAAACCTTTTATGTATTTTACCTAGTTAAAAGATTTTTTTTGATGTTCTGTTTAGATTTAGAAAAAGTCATCTGGCGTAACTCTTCGTAAGGGAGATGCGTCATAATTGATGGTGCTGTTCTATGCAGAGTTCAGCTTTTTGATGGCATTCAACAGGGCAGTGCATGAAAACATATATAAGCATGAAAAAAATGGCCCATTTGTTAAATAGGCCGTTTTTAAACTTAATATACTAATAACATAATAAACTACAGTTAAATGGCATTTAACTGTTTCAATTACTATACCTATGTACTGTACTAATGTACCTATTAAGTTAAAAAAAAAAACAGTCTGTTACTTACCTAAACAAGTTTGTTTTTGTTGGATATAGACATACCAAACGCGAAAATACTATCACTATTGTAAACATTGCTAAAAATAAAATGATAAGAAGCGTTTCTGGGCATCTACGTCACCACATGGCGTTGTAGTGCGAGAGGAGTTTTTAAACACTGTTACACTCTTGTGACGTCGTCGTGATTCATGAGTCATCGCCCGAATACGCTTACGTGAGTTTTGGAAGGTACGACAAAGCAAATTATGATGTAATTATTTTGATTGATTGATGAAAAATGAAAGAAAACGAAGTTTTCTACTAATAGAACGATTTAACTTCTTTGCCTCTAACTTTTGTAGCGTTTTGCCGTGCATCCTTTATGCAAATAGACACACAAAAAGTTGCCCAGTCGCCCAACTTTAAATGGCGAAGTTCTGGCTGATACCATAGCGACGCTTGTGTAGAATAATATCAACTTACGTATTAAGTGCTTTATCGTATTATAATACATACAATACAAATTATTTAGAACTTTAGTACACACGGCTACACATCAAGCTATACATGTCTAGTTTACACTGACCTCTCATTGTATGGAAATCCTATACAATACGAGATCAGCTTATACAGGAACTGTTTAGCTTGATTTGTAGCCTTGCGTACCTACATTGATTTTCTTAGCTAAACATTTTAAGAGTAGGTATTTTCATTGAGACACTAGAGACGAATAAATTTGCTACTTGAGCAAGCATCTAGTCTGAAATAATATTAAAGTTACCTGCGAATTTTATGCCTAACTTTTATTCTGGGTTTTTGATAAGTAAAAATTAATATTATACTGATTTACATTGAGCCCCATTTCAGCAGTAGGTTGTTTCAGTTGCTAGGGATCTTTTTGCTTGCTTTGTGAACTGATATTTTTTTATAACTGTTTTTGTGAGAGGAGATCCATAGATACTAACCATAATATCTGTTTTAACTGGAATCTACACTGATCAATATTCAGACTTTGATACCTACAAGAGAAATCCATTTTTCAGACACAAATACCTTTAAAAAAGCGGCCAAGTGCGAGCCGGACTCGCCCATGAAGGGTTCCGTAGCAGCAAGTAACATAAATAAAAGTTCTTGTAGTTCCTTGTAACTTTGATCGATGTTTTAATAACAGACCGATTTATGACTTATTAAAAAAAAACTACTTGCTAGATCTCGTTCAAACCAATTTTCGGTGGAAGTTTACATGGTAATGTACATCATATATTTTTTTTGGGGGGGATACACATTTTACCACTTTGGAAGTGTCTCTCGCGCAAACTATTCAGATTAGAAAAAAAATATATTAGAAACCTCAATATCATTTTTGAAGACCTATCCATAGATACCCCACACGTATGGATTTGATGATAAAAACATTTTTGAGTTTCAGTTCTAAGTATGGGGAACCCTCAGAATTTGTTGGTTTTTTTCTATTTTTGTGTGAAAACCTTAATGCGGTTCACAGAATACATCTAATTACCAAGTTTCAACAGTATAGTTCTTATAGTTTCGGAAAAAAGTGGCTGTGACATACGGACGGACAGACAGACAGACATGACGAATCCATAAGGGTTCCGTTTTTTGCCATTTGGCTGGCTACGGAACCCAAAAAGGACCTTTATTCGTTTTTACGCGACTGTATGATTACATGAATTTCAAGTCATAAAAGATATTTATTTACCTTTTATGTCAGAAGAAAGACCAATTGGACCAGTCCAGTCATTTGGGGCATTAAAACTAAAACATTGTCCAAAATTGTATTTTACGTTATTGAAACCTACTTGAAAATAAATTAAGAAAACTTCCAAAAACATTGGTTACATTTCTTAGAACTTATAATTGCCGAAACTGCGTCCACACTGGGCAACATAATGTTGGCAACAAATGTCGCCCGTAATTTTTTTATTTGCTTGTTGAATTGAATCTAAAACTACTGAAATGGTCACTAACCAAAAAAGACTGATGATAAAAGGTATCGTATTTTACAAGCTTTTATTTAGTTTCACCTTTCCCGGTGTCTGTCTGTGATCGAATCTTGCAAGTTAAATTTGACCCACTTCCCGGTTTCCGATTGAGCTGAAATTTTACATGCATATGTAAATCGAATGACAATGCAATATTATTAAGACATGGAGCTGATCTGATGATGGAGCTGGAAAGCGGCCATGGGAACTCAGTAATAAAACGACGCAACCCTATCGAGATTGGGCTCGTTTGATTTGCCTTAACAAGGACTCTGTCCTAGATGATATACAGATTAATAAAAGCTTGTTTTTTTTTTTAAATAATAAATCGTTTTGTTTTTGATGCATTTAATATATTAGTCGATTTTAAAACAAGTGCCTGCAAAATGTTGGCTTCTGTAGTTATTACAGTAAGCGCCAATTTTGCCGCCAATCATAAGTATCTACTCATCATCTACCTAGCCTTTTCCCAACTATGTTGAGGTCGGCTTCCAGTCTAATCGGATGCAGCTGAATACCAATATTTTATATGGAGCGACTGCCTATCTGACCTCCACAACCCAGTTACGGGTAATAAGATACCCCTTGGTAAGACTGGTTTCAGAGTTTCGGGTTTGTGACCAGCCTTACATAACAACAGTCATAGATGCAAGAATGACAGCCGGGAGCAACGGCACGTGCTTTCTGATGCACGAGGGGCCTCGGTATGTGAAGATGGTCACCCATCCACGGACCGACCGCGACAAGCGTAGCTTAACCTGATCGTTCGGCGCGTGCGGCTATTATTACTTAGCCACGAGCCCCTAAGATTTTGAGTTCTACCTATTTGTTGCAAGTAGTTAGCTTTATTTGAGCACACATAAGGGTAGGTAAAGAGGCGGATAATTTTCCACCATAACCTTTGGGTGATGCAGAGCACAAGCAGTGGTAGTTGCAATTTTAATATTGTTTTTGTAATTGTTTTCATAACAACGATATGTATAGTATTTAATCAATTAGTTAATTTGTACAAAAATATAAACAGTAAAACTGCAGCCTATTATTTATTTTAAGCCATTTGTTGCTCAACTGTTGGTCAACATATTGCCCAACATTATGTAGCTCAGTGTGAACCTAGCTTTGTTGGTATTGGAGCGTGAATTGGTATCTTGCAAGAATTCTTGGCGTGGCGTGGTAATAGTACTAATTAGCAAAACCTAGTTCTAGTAGAAATAGCTATTTAATTAAAAGTTGGAAAGCAGGGATGTTGGTTCTGTCATGTTTAGTTGTTTACGTTTCTTAGTTAGAAATTAATTTTTACTTTATTTTAATTACAAAAAAAAACTAATTAAAAAAAATCTGTTGAAAGAGAGTAGGGAGACCTTTGCCCAGCAGTGGAACAATAATGACTAATAATAAAAAAAAGGTCCGTTCATTACCCGTGGTCTCTGCCGTAGTCCCTGGAAGACCACGGGAAATTTTGTTACCCGTGCTCCCTCCGACAAATACAATAAAATATCTAGTCTCGAAAATATGATTCGCGATAATAACAAATAAGTATTTACATAATTATATCCATAAGAATCATCAATAAATCTATTTTAGTATATTATTGTATAAGTAGGCACTTATTATTTGTACCAAAGACAGCCTCATTTCATATCCAGGTAAACCACTGTCCATTATAAGGTTGCCTGGAAGAGATCCTAGAAATCGATAAGGCCGCCCATTGTATATTTTATAGTATTTAATTGTGTTTTTGTTTGTTATGTATTTTTGTGGTGTACAGTAAAGTATATATAAATACAATACATCTATCTAAGTTAGATTTGCCGTGGTTTGGTCTGATTTCGGAAATCGGACCAAACGATGGCAAAACTACATATTTGTAGATTTGCCATCGTTACTAAATATTTTTCAGGAAAACATATTCAAGAAAACAGTTTGGTTTTAACGTTAGAACTAATTTGAGCCTTATTTATATTCCTTATTTCCCATTTTTTAAAGCTTTAGCTATTGAAAGCCACTTAATTAGTAAACGACCAGAAGTAAGTATTTTAGCGCTTCAACTTTCTTTTAGCCTCTTAGTTAAAAAAGTAGTTCAGAAAAATTTGCGGACACCTAATCATAACTTTACAATGTATCCGTTATTAGTGACAGATATCCACACTTCAAAATGGCGGTAATATAAATATTTAACAACTGAAGACTGACGGGTAAAAAATAACAAAAGAATCCGTGAGTCTGTTTTTTTTTGTTCCAAGTTCAATTTAGGAGCATAATTTCATAGACAAATTGAAAATAATAGACGTCATTGAATTTATGATGCGCAAATAATAAACGATGGCGCTGACAGATACAGATACACACGTTAAACTTATAACACCCCGTTTCCATCGGGAGTTAAAAATAGGTTTTTACAAGTGTTGGTTCCAATAATAGAGGTGTGAAAAGCTGCTGAAATTATTATGAATGAAAATTCAACCTTGAATTGATTGTATATCTACCAGTACTAATTGTGGTAGGCAAGAAAATGAGAGCTGATTAAAATAATTATAGATAGTGTTATTGCATGTAATGAAGTTAGATGATTGAATTCCAGCTATCATCAAAATACGAATTGTTATTTTACTAAAAAGTCTGATAAATTCCTTTTTTGACTTGTTTGTAGCTGTATTATTTTAACTGTTTATTATAGATAATGTACAACTAAACATAGTAATGAAGAAACAATAAGAAAATATCGAATGACGTCTCTACGAAGATCTTATAAGACCTTAATTTTCTTCATCCTAAAACCATTTTCACGAAAATTATCCAATTAGAAAAAACTTAACACTAAAAATAATAAAATTTAACAAGTTCTCTCCATCTGCTCGATGTCAATACTAAAAATGACACATCGAAAAAAATAACACCCGAAAACCGTTGCCTAGCAACACGACAACAAGACGTATAAGAAAAAATAACAATAGGTAAGCAACAGGGCAAGAAGACAATCATTGTGACGAAAGATCTCCGTCCGACTCTGAAAATGCTACAGGATCCGAAAGAGAAAAGCATTGCCTAGCAACAAGATACTTATTAAAAACTGAAATAGTTAAAAGTTAAAATAAGCAACACGGCAGGATCTGTCAAATAACCACAAAAATGATACTTAAACAGTACCATTAGTTAAAACCATTGACTCATTCCAAGGCATAAGTTCGAGAAACTTATCATTTCAGAGCATGCCTGAGTCATTAGTTAAGTTTGTCGCCACTACATAGACATGTCTGGCAACAATGACGTCTACCTGTGTCGCCATTGGTCAAGGTTGGGAGGCCTAGCAGAAATGTTACTAGAATAAATGAAGACAGACTCGAGAAGGTTGTGCGAATTTAATGGTAATTTAATGTTGCGTCGAGAAAATGTGGCTAATGTGCCAATTTCAGAGGTCTTAATGAAGGTGAAACGTCTGAAGGGCAGATAAAGACATAATGAAGCTAGAAGCTTGAAAGACAACCCTAAAATTCACAAGAAATGATGTTAAGTTTTCGCAGTGTCTTCTACTAAAAGCGCATGTTAAGTGGCTCAGATACTAGCGACGAGTTAGCTCCAAGAACAATAAAATAATAATTTTCTAGAAGTATCATGCGAGGATTGCGTAGGCAATCTAATAAGTAGACGTTAACGAGTGACAGTACCAAAGCAACTCGATTGCGTTTCACTTTAATTTGAAATCTAACACGATAAATTCTTTGTGTTCACTTCAACAATTAGACGCATTCCTGTGAGTCATCCACCCGAGACTCGTATTTTTATTGGCTGTTTGCATTATTATATCTTGACAAAGATATATTTACGCGAAACTGCACGCAATCGGATCTCTATAGGACGGCACATACAGTCGAATTTTGCATCGACGCGGTTTTTGCAAAGCTATCGCTGTGAGGCCGACTCGCACTCGAAAGTAAAGCAATAAACGTTTCGAAATCACCTTGGTAGCTGTGTTGGTAGACGACGCCAGTGGAAACTATACGCGTCCATCTGACGTCACGCAAAATTCGACTAGCAACCATTAAGCGTAATTATTCTAAAACGAAACAAGTAAGCCATCCATCGCTTAGCAGCAGTCCCAGCTCCTCACAGCCAGACAAGCCGGAGTGTCTTCGCAGAAGCTACTTCAACACATTTTTTCATCAAAACTTCTCGTTTTAGTCCTGAACACACTTTTGCGACATCATCTGAAAAATTGCTCATCTGAACACATAGAACGAACACGGGCCATAAGTCGTACGGGAAAACGGCGTGGCGCCGGTTGGCGGCTGCTGTCGAAAAACATGCGAAAACCAGTTTGAGCTGCTTTTGTTCATATCTTTCGGTGGGGAGTTCGATGACCAATGCAAATGTACGTGCGATTTTAGGTGCGAGGGTGGTGCGAGGGAGGGGCGAGGCGAGGGTGCGGCGGGGAGTGCAGCCTGCAGCGGTCGACAACCGGCGCCGTGATTAACGCGTGACTCACCGCAGCCTTTGTCTCCTCACGGCACGGCTACTCACCTCCTCGCCTGGCCACGTGCTCCGCACCACGTGTCGACACTTTCGACGTGCCCGATGACTACCGCCGACACGGTAAGTGTACTCCAACAAGCGCCTGGAACCATCATCACCAGAGCACCTGATGAAGTACAATGGGCGTGCGGCGGCTGGGCTCCTGGGCGGGCTGGCTGGCTGCTGCGGCAGCGGCGGCCGCGCGCGCTACTTCAGGTACCTGACTCGTAAGCACAGCCCGGCGCCGGAGTAGCGCGCGCTGCCGCCGCCTGCTCCTATTTATAGCGCGAGTGAGCCGGAGAGCGTGCGTCTCGGCAGGCGGCCGGGAAACGACTGCAGCTTGGGGCCGGCGCCGCGTCCCCCGCGCGTCCCCAGACGTCAGCTGACCGCGGCTGCACCGGCCCTGACATTGGCGGGCGCGCCGGCGCGGGGGGCGAGGTCGCTGACCCCGCCCGCGGAAGCCTCCTCGCGAATCTGACGCGACGCGACGCCCCGCGCCCCTCCGCCCCCGCCACCATGCTCTCACATTCACCAAGTTTGGCTGTTGAATGATTTTCGACTTACTGGAAGCTGGGAGCTGTTCAGAGCCCTTTTTGTTTGCTGCCTTGTTGCATACCGTGAGGAGCTGATGTGGAGTACTCCTTTCAAATGGCTAGCAAGTCAGAAACAGCTGACGTAAGCTCAGATGACGGATACAGATAGTTATTGTATCAGATTACTGAGCCTTCCAAAGATTAATATTTGACGTCATAATGTTTTTGTGAAGGTCTTTACTCTTTACCTAGTCACAACAACGTGCTCACAGTTATTCTGGGTCGCCAGTAGCCACACTGCACAGTGACTGGACCTGAAACATGATACACTGGAGGGAACGTAACCACCCACTGTATTGCCTGTACTAGTGTTATTGTAAATCCAAAATGTAAACTTGGACAGAAACAGAACTTAGTACAGAGTCTTTTAGAGTAACGCCTTTTTCAGGAGTCAGGTAGTCTTACCTCTTCAGACAGGTGGCCTATTTGGAATACTAGCTAGCATACCACTAGTGACACAATGATATTCATCTTCAGAATATGCACAGGACAGATTCTGTGAATATCCTGAAAAACTCAAGGTCTTATTAGAAATATTTCCAACAAGAGTTATCTTTTCTACAATGATCTGTAAGATCCTTTCAGAAGCTTCTATCAATAGATGTTTTATGAACATCTTACCCTCCTCTTCTAGGCAGGCCTTATCATCTATAGTATTCTTCTTCTTTGGCCTCGCTTTTTCTCGTTACACGGGGTCGGCTTTCCCGACCTACGACGACGACGCTATTTATTTCGGTATGTGCGTCATCTTCCGTAAGTCCCATCTCCCTCATGTCCTTTTGTACCTTCGTCATCCATGTGGTTTGAGGTCTTCCTCTTCCCCTCTTCTTTGTAGCCATGGAAATGCACTTTTTCACGACAAATAGTTATCTGTTCGTCGAAGTACATAACCGTACCATTCCAGTCTGGACTCTTTTACTTTATCCGCTATTTCTGTAACCTTGAAGCTCCTCTAATATGTTCATTGCGCACCTTGTCTCATCTATCAACGTTCAAATTATAGCTTGCCATATTATTGTCTTGTGGCCTTATTAGGCATGTACTCAATAATCGGCGAATACTAGTTAATTCATTGTTTTTCTTTCCTTTTCGCTTACGTCATCTCAAGGCGGAAAACCACATAGATATGTTATCAGAGCTTATCAGCCGGATATCTTAATTCAGCAGCTGTAAAACTGATCTGGACATTTTTACGTTCTACAGGAGGCAAACTTCTTAAATTGGGGTCTTTAGATTACTTGCTAAAACAGAAAAAAACAGACCTTTTTGATTCATTTTAAAGGAGAATGGGCAATTTTGTATGGAGCGTGGGCGGTCCGCGGCCAAGGATGATTTTGTTGTTTATTGATGTGGTTTAGTCCTAAAATTACCGTGTAGAAGTTTTATCACTGTGGTGTACTTCTAAACCGGCTAAAATACATTTTTATTTCCGAACACTTTATACAACGTGTAACGTTAAATGCGCAAAACCTCTTAAGGGGTCATTGTACTCATCATTATGAACAACTTTTACTATGGGACCAAAGCTGAAATCGCGAAAAAAAAATCAGTTGTTTCCTACATTTATGTTCGAGTAACTCGTCAAAATGTACTAAACAGCTGATTTTTTTTGCGATTTCAAGATTGGTACCATAGTAAAAGTTGTTCATAATGATGAGTACAATGACCCCTTAAGAGGTTTTGCGCATTTAACGTTACACTTTGTATAGCTTATGCTTATGCTTAGGCTTATGTACAATGCAAAAATAGAAAAGGAAAGTGATTTCTGAAAACAAAACTATTCTAGATAGGCTCAAAGATATTTAATATATAATTATCTATATATTACATTGTTAGTATGAACAATTACCATACTACGTATTACATGTTACATACGATGTAATTACTATAAGTTAGTTAGTTTTACAATACTAAACCACCGATTAATCTGATATTCCATAGCTATAATAATAGTGCCTACTCATCATGCTCTATAATCGCACTTAATTCCGCTGCTGGTAACCGGATATCCTCGGTTTGATTTCTTGCCCAGCCTAAATACCACACCACACACATAACATGTGCGCAGCATCCTATCGTGCGCCTTCCACTCAGACATGAACAATAGTAATGAGCGATAGCTTCCCGGCCGTTCATTTGTCGGTCAATAACAATATATGAATAATAAATCCTAGACCTTACATGTCTAGACTGTATTCTGACACGTAATAACCAAACGTCTTGCTCTGCAATGTAATCGCTAAGACCCCTTATTTGCTGCTCTCGGTACACTTCAATATTATACAAGCCCTGTACTAGGTGCTCAGCATAATAACTGCGGGCTAACTTGACTTGGTACGTACCGAGAGCAAACAGAATAAGATCATCCTCTATAAGATTTGGGAAATCGTCAAAAACAGGCTGATCACCGGTGATGCTTTGGAACGTTGCTCTTTGTCTGTTTATATTATTACGAACAACATAGTCCGCCAGGTGATTTGGTCGATTCAAGCGGTCGTTTATAATATCCACAAATGTGGCTGCATGTACGCTATCATGTATGGGCTCCTGAAAAGCGTTAATTAGTGCAGCTGCTATTTTAAAGTCTTCAAACATATGGTTTAAAGCCCGATTAAAATAGTCTTGGCGAAACAATTTGAAGTCACGCTTGAATCGACCATTTATTACTTCTACCACCCAGCGGCAAATGGTGACCAATCTAGACCTATTCGCTTGTTCGGTTGTGAGCTGATCTGCACCGCGGTCTTTACTTTCAGGCATATAAGCAGAGTAATGAAATTGTGACAAATCAGGAAGGGCGTCTCTAAACCCACGATCTAGTATAAATATATCGTTACGACGAAAGAACCAATGAAATGTACCTTCCTCGTCATATAACATTCTTTGTAATATAGTTGCGTCTGAATCAGTAGCTGCGTAGGGTCCACAAACATCTAAAATATAACCATCGCAGCTTACTATAATGAATGGTTTTAAAAGGTTGGAAAACTTGTGTAAACTATACGTATTTCTTTGGAAAGAATAATTGGAACTCTTCTGAATGTAGATGTATGTTCCGTCCATTATCGCTATTGCATGTCTGTCGTCTAATGTTGAATCAGGGTTTCCAAACAAAGCATTCGGTACGTAGAGATTGCGTTCAACGAGCATTCTTCTGTCGACGTGATTGAAACCCAGGTGCCTAGGCACAAACTCGGCAAATAAACAATCTCTTGCGGTTTTCAAATGTCTTTCAAGAGTTCTCCTACTCATTTGAAAGAGCGTGGCAAGTCTTTCGTTGCATTCACCAGTCCGCAACTTCATCAAATAAATGGCTAGAGCAGTTTTGGAATGTGAACTAGACAAGGAAGGCGTTTGTTCCAAAATATCGTAGAATTGTTCTCGACTAAGACCCAAGCGCATATGTACTTCATTGGTGTCCATATTTTCAATATTTTCAAAATCTAGAACAGAGCTTCTTGACACAGCTTCTTTCATAAGACCCATCATGTGTAAGAAATGAGTACTATTAAAATCATGTCTTAGAATTGGACTATCAATGATCTCGTCCCAGTCATTGGACCTTAGATGTGTTTCACATACTCTTGTTTCTTTTGGTATATATAAGTTGGCATCCATAAGAAGTGATATCCGTATATTTTGAGGAATCCGATGACGTGTAGTATTTCTACATCTCTCAAACATACAGACCGCTGCATTGTTAGGCACTCTAGAATACTCATCAATCTGTAGTACACATTCGTGCGAGGCCGGGTTTGGATTAGGCTGGACAGCACGTTGAGCTCGTTGCCAGCATGGTCGACAAACGTATTCCAGACCGTTATATTCAATCTGGAAAAATCATATTAACTTATAAGTAAACTACATACCTAGTGATGTGTAACATTAATAAAAAAATCGTCTGAAGTGTTTTACAGGTAAAATAAAACAAAAGAAATGACTCATGCAAGTCAGCAGGTAGCAAACTGTCGATGTTTCGCAAGTCGTTAGCACATTCCTATTGTTACTGACATTTATTACAGGACGACTCTACTCACTAGAACTCAAAGGTCATGTTTCGCTGTGACAACTGTAGTAATATGTTATTTACTGTTATGTTCGTCCAAGACTATTATTATTAACATTAAAAAAACTTACTTGATGTGGGGCAATAGCTTCAATAATATATTGAGCATTTGCGGCATTTTCCTCAAAAAATGCATGGGTTATCTCGAATGATCTTCTGTTAACCACTGACCGATTGCACAAAACACACACTGGTCGATTTTCCGCCATATTCAACTAAACCCGGTTTGTAAGTAGAATCGAGTCCAAAAACGTATGCCAAGTGATCAATTTAGGATAGGAGTAAACAAAGTCCAGTATGCAAGCAGAGGTCGAAAGGTTTATAGAAGCACAAGGTAAATCGATGAACAATCGCACAGTACACAACGACACAAGCGTAACCGAAGGACTGCGCGGAAGAAGCGCGCGCGCACCGCTTGCCAGTTGCTTTGTTCTTGCTCGAAGCTGATTGGTCCTCCGCTTTAACAGGGTTGCTTTGTTCTTGCAAGAAGCTAATTAGTCTTCCGCGTTAACAGGGTTGCTTTGTTCTTGCTCGAAGCTGATTGGTCCTCCGCGTGAGCAGGTAGTTGAGTCAAACCGGTGGGTTTTGTTGTGTTGATGATAATAAGTGAAAATAACACGTGTCACGACACGTTTTGAAGTAATATTAAAGCATTACACACACTTATAATATAATAATTATGCAAAAATGCTCTATACAATAACATTGTACTGATATTTAAATATCTCTTTTTCTAAATGAAACACAACGTAACGCCCATAGTAAAAGTTATTCCTAACTAACAGTACTTTCATTTGACACTAATTTGAAAACTGGCCGCCGACCGCCCAAAATGCCCATTCTCCTTTAATTTAATGATATTTTAATAGCACCTATAGGGGAACGCAGAGTTTGTGAAGTTAGAAAGAAAGAATAAAATTTATTTGGCATTGCATATCATAATCAGAAAACCCTATTGCCATTAACTGGACACAAATCCCTGTTTCGGAATTTCTAATTGAAAATTCCAATCTGCCCGATCTCGGGCCTGAAACTAAAACCTCTACTTTCCTCCTCTGACCACAAGACCAACGACGGGGTTAATTACTAAAAATTTAAATTATATAGACTAAAAGACGATCGTTGCAATTAATTTCCTACTGCACCAAGCTTGGCAGACAGATATTCCTTCCACTCCACTTCTAGGTATCACTTTCTAAGAAGGCTGGGTTTATTTGTCACTATGAAAGTCATTGATCCCAGTGAAATTACAGACACATTAATATTTTTGACTTCTGTCGTGTAGGCAATGAACGTTTGGATTGATTTGGTATTGCAGTTGTAACATAGTAGATAGGAACCGTTAAATATTTGGTGGGTCATCTCTAAAGTTAACTTCCCACAATTGTATTCGAATGATGGTTAAAAAGGGAGTGATTACTTTAATGACGGCTAATAGAGAAGTAACTATGGAAGAAGACACGTTGTACCAATCCCAAATAAATTGGGACAACCCTCTGGAGTTGTAGTGGAGAGTAGAAGTACTCGTAGACTCATAAAACTAGGCCATTTACTCATGTCAGTGCTTGAAACATCTTCCAAGAGAAGATCCGTATGTAAGTCAAGTGCATCCCTGGCAGTCAGCTCTGCTGCCATTCTTGGTCTTAGTGAACTGGCTATCTTTTAAGCACGATTTCAGTTTCTAACGAATATCCCACTTCATCACGAGAGAGTAAACAGAGAAGAGCTCGTGGCTAAGTAATAACAGCCGCACGGATCGATCCATCAGGTTAAGCTACGCTTGCCGGGGTTGGTCAGTGGATGGGTGACCATTCTTTACATACCGAGACTCCTCCGTACCTCGGAAAGCACGTTAAGCCGTTGGTCCCGGCTGTCATTCGTGGATCTTTGATAGTCGTTACGGGTCGTCAGAAGCCCGAAAGTCTGACAACCAGTCTTACCAAGGGGTATCGTATTACCCAGTTACTGGGTTGTGGAGGTCAGATAGGCAGTCGCTCCATGTAAAATACTGGTATTCAGCTGCATCCGGTTAGACTGGAAGCCGACCCCAACAAAGTTGGGAAAAGGCTAGGCAGATTGAACACGAGAGAGGAAACAGATAACAGGAACACTACACAAGCCATCGTCTTGAAGTAATCCCGGTTCTCTTCTATGACGTCCACACGATACACAATTACACATTGCGGTACGAAGAGGGTCCAATTCCATGACCAGGTCTTGGTCCTGGACCTGCTCTTGTCCCATGTTACTTGGGGGTACTTGTACTTGTTCCATGTACTTTGGTAATCTATCATATAAAATTTATCGAGCCCATTATCGTCATTAACATACTGTGGGCGTATAGTACGTTTAACAGTAATATGTATATATGTGAATAGATATAGGTACCTACACGAGTATGTACAGCAATGATTCATAATAACCGTATTATACACATAATTATCATTAATTATTTATCATTATCATCATGCTTTTATAAACATGTCAGCGTGTTTATTTATTTATTTATTTATTTATTTATTTATATAACAATTGCTTGCTGCACTTACAGTTTACACCAAAGCGCGCAGCGAGCCAACAACATAACATTTAACTAAAAAACTTCATGCAAACATTATACATAAGTTTACTGCTATACATAAATATGTCAACATCTGGCTCCTGAGCAATCAGGGCGTTCAGCAGATTGATCGCCTGTGTTGTGGGAGCATATCGAGCAGTATGGGTACGCGCTGGTGGAGCCGCGAAAAGGCACCGCGAGGCACAGGCGCGCGACCGCCGAAGCCGGTCCGGAGCAAACAGTGAACAGCGAGCTAGAGTAGTCGCGTCATCGATCTTATTATTTAGCAATAAGTAGTAGTGCATCAAAAGCGCACACTTGCGTCTCCGTTCCAACGTATTGATGCCTACCATTCCCGCAACAAACAGAGACGGATATAAATAGGGATAATACCCATATATTTTTTTATACAGGTAGCGAGCAAATTTTCGTTGAACCCTTTCTATCATGAGCTTATACTTTTGCTCATGTGGATCCCATACCAGCGCATTGTATTCAAGTTTGCTACGTACTAACGAATAATAAAGAGTGAGTATAGCATTCCTGTCTTTAAACCTACTTGCCTGTCTCATAACAAAACCAAGTGATTGGAAAGCCTTGCCACAGATATTATTAATGTGCTGATTAAAGGTCATATTCACATCTAAGGTCAGTCCAAGATCCTTTATTTCGTTGACGCGCTCCAGAGGGACACCCGATATGTGGTAGTTATGCTGAATGGGCGCACGCGAACGGGTAAAAGAAATAGTCTTGCACTTAGAAGTGTTAAATTCTAAGTGATTGGCTTCACTCCATTTTACCACCATATCAATATCCCCCTGCAGAGCCTCACAGTCATGCTCGCTATTAATACCCAAGAATAACTTCAGATCATCCGCAAACATCAGACATCGTGCCGTCCTGACGACCTTCGGCAAGTCATTAGCCATAACAATAAACTGTGTAGGCCCCAGGGTACTACCCTGGCTCACACCAGAGCAAGTTATGTAAGGTGCAGATTTATGTCCAGAGATTTGAACATACTGAAAACGGTCAGTGAAATAGCTCGAAAAGAGTTGAAGCAACTTCGGGGTAAACCCTATTGCGGATAATTTTTTAAGTAGGACGTCATTTTGGACACGATCAAACGCCTTTTTAAAATCAAAATAAGCCACGTCAACTTGCTTATTTTCATCCATTTCGGTGACAGCAAAGTCTACAAAATTAATATGTTATTTTATTAAATTATTAATGTGTTGTCAGCCAAATTATTTAAATAGTGATATATGTTTGGCAAAGGGGAGGAGCTCGTGGCTAAGTAATAACAGCCACACGGGTCGTTCCATCAGGTTAAGCTACGCTTGCCGGGATTGGTCCGTGGATGGGTGACCATCTTTACATACCGAGACTCCTCCGTGCCTCGGAAAGCACGTTAAGCCGTTGGTCCCGGCTGTCATTCGTGGATCTTTGACAGTCGTTACGGGTCGTCAGAAGCCCGAAAGTCTGACAACCAGTCTTACCAAGGGGTATCGTATTACCCAGTTAATGGGTTGTGGAGGTCAGATAGGCAGTCGCTCCATGTAAAATAATGGTATTCAGCTGCATCCGGTTAGACTGGAAGCCGACCCCAACATAGTTGGGAAAAGGCTAGGCAGATTGAGATGTTTGGCAACACGTAGATACAGTTTTGTAGCCAATTTATCTTTTTTAATTATTTCTCTTGTCACGTCTGATAAAAAAAAGACGGATAATGAATTAAAAAAAAATAACACTTGACTTGGTCGAGGTATAGAGCTGATCTTGCTTTTGACCAAATTATTAGCATTGATATTCAAGGTGGAGAAGAGGCCTGTGTCCCAGCATTACAGGCTGATTGTGTATGCTGCAAAACTTGGCACGGGCAAAAAAAAACCCTCCTCACTCTAAGCCGTTATAACAAAGCACATAGGAACCGAAGGACATAATCATCACCCAGTGCACAAAATGACGCTGACGAATTTGAAACAATTTAATACTTTGCAGAGACCTTTAGAGCTGGTCTAGTTAAAAAAACCGGTCAAGAGCGAGTCAGACTCGCGCACTGAGGGTTCCGTACCTGTATGTAATTTATGATTTCTGAAAAACTGTGTTATCCGCTCACGTGAGCGGGGTGTGGATCGGGTCCGTGGAATCATTTTTCCTTATAATGTACGTGGTGTGAGCTCTATACCAAGAAGAGACATCGTATTATTTTTCCCGTAATCTTTACATACACTTCAATTGCATAGAATAATTTCAGATTTTTCTCTATGCAAACTTCGGAAATAAGGGGGGGGGGGGGGAGGGAACGGTATTTTTTTTTTAATTTTTCATCAAAAGTTGAAAACAATGCGGCCTAAAAAAAAAGAAGAAAAAAAAATGTTTGAGAATGTGCAAACAGCGCTCTTTCATATGATACCCCACGTGCCCTAGTAGCCCCACTTCGATTTTTTAAGACTTCGAATTTTTAAGTCCGTTGCAAAAAAAAAATCTTTCTTATTTGAAAAATAGTTGGCCAAACGTCATCTAATACTGTTCCAAATTTCAAGTTGATAGCATTAGTAGTTCTTGAGATATCCAGCTGTGACAGACGGACAGACAGACAGAGTGAGTCGCAACATAAGGGTTCCTTATTACCATTTGGTACGGAACCCTAAAAACAAAACAAAAGTCTGATTCAGACAAATTTCAAACAGTGAAACCGTCAAATAAAGCCAAGTCCGGGCTTGCGGACGGCGAGCAATGGGTAGCTCGCCGTCCGGTAAGGACCAGGCCCGGGTCGACGGCACGATGTATTCCACGCGCGCCTCAAAGAGATATCAGCAGTGACGGGGTCCAATAGTGCCGATGCCACCGGGGTCGCGGGTTGTTCGAAAGAAATACCGTGGCCCTGACATGGGCAACTGAAGGAACACAGGTGGGTTTTAGTCAGTAAAAGTCTGACACGCCCTCCCGCTCCGCCCAAAGCGGGAGAAGTCATTTGATGATTACCCATCCACAAAAAAAAAAAAAAAACGCCCATCAACTCAACCATTGCTATTAAAACTTCTTCCACCATTGCACCTTCTTACTGTAACTGAACTGGCTTAACCTCATCATAAATAGACCGTAGAAATAAAGTAAACAGATATTTTAATTGGCAAGTAATCACAGTGAATAATTGGCATTCAATGCTGCCATATAGTGCCGGCAGTTTACTATTACTAGCTTTAAAAAAAAACTGTTGATTACCAGACCAGAACAATTCGTGCGAGGTGTAGTCTCAATTATAATCAATGTTCCTTTTGAAATTGGTTGTGGGCTGGTGCACTTATCTGTAGTTTTGCTATTTGATATTAAATTACGTAGCTATAACGAAAATCGTTTTTAAAGGTAACCTAGCATTATTTTGCTTTATAGCTTACCTAGGTAATACTTACTACGTGTCCCAAAATCTCGTAGTTTTTTTTTAGTTTTCTCAAAATACCTATGTTTATATAATAGCCTCTCTATACCCTAAATATAAAAATATAAAATTGTTGTGTCCTTCCATCCAAACAATAAAGCTATCAGTCTGAATGTTGCCAATAGATGGCGTTGCCTTGTAGGACGTGTCAGAGACCTTGCGAGCCTGGGGTGAAGGAAGGTGACACAGGCTGACGTCAGGGGACAAGCGGTAGTCTTAACCTTCGCCAAGCTTTTGTTTCAATAACGAATGTTATCTAAATACTGAGAAAATAAAACCGATTTTGAAAGAAATTAAAAAGCGGGTTTAAAAGATCGTATTGCCATCTTGGAGAGGATCGAGAAGCAGTGGTGGCCAAGTGGTAACGGCCGCGACTTACGAGTTACAACTCGTAGGTCCTGGGTTCGAACCCAGGCAGGCACTTTACTTTGTGTAAATTATTTCATCACCATTGCTCTCAAAACGGTGAAGGAAAACATCGTGAGGATACCAGCATGTCCTAGAACCAAAAATTTCGAAGACATGTGACATCTGCCAACCCGCACTGGGCCCGCGTGGTGGATTAAGGCCCACTTCCTCTCACAAGAGGAGGCCAGTGACCCAGCAAAGGGATCATTATAGGCTGATTATGTATGTAAGAATGCTAGGTATGTATTGCCATCTTGTATCCTGTTGAGAATATGAAGTATGCCGTAACTTCTTAAACCCGTAGTCGTGATAATGCCCACTAACAGCGTACCTATATTACACGGACCAGAGGTATTTTTTATCCATTGACGGTAATGTCCACCCCATAGAAATATTATTTTTTATATCTATGGTCCACCCCGACCACGCGTAAATAGCAGGATCACTTCTATCTTGAAGGATAGACACATCTCTTTCAAAGTGACATTTCCTTTCTCCATTTTTGACATCGCACCACCGAAATCCTTCCACAAGCTGTCATTTTGTCTTTCGTTTCTAACGATCTTTGTCTAGGTTCTTTTTTACGTATCTGGACTATTTCGGAAGAAAGTTTTCTATTTAAACTGTCAAAATCACACTGACAACTGACAATCATTGTCTAGTGTAGGTAGTGAAGAAAATTTTACTTTGTAAAGGCCATGCTAAAGGCAGTAGAAATCTTTGTACTCGACGGGGGCAAAGTATAGGTAATAGGTATCTACAAAATCATGATTTTACAGGAAAGCGTTTTAACACAAAACTGTGATAATTAATAAAATAACAAAGCTATCTTCTATTTTACATAATTTAGTTAATAGGGCCAAGGAAATGGTTAATGCCAATATTACTGTAATATATTTTGTTCCCCCAAAATACGGTTGTTTGTCACTTTGTGAAAAATTGCGTTAATTGTCTTTAATACGTGACTTAATATTAGTAAAAATTGAAAACCCAGAAAAAAAATCCAATGATAAAACAAAGAACTAAGTCCAGTTCAGCTTGGTCGAATCACTGTCTCCTAAGATACAAGCCATCCCTAGTTTAAGAGACAGGATTTAATTTTGGTATTATAGACAATTATTTTTTACCCCTTGTGTGGACTAGAACTGGAACTAACAGTGGACTGTTAGTTTACTAAGTAACATGAACATGAATACAAAATGTGTCTATATATCTTTGGGTCAATAAACGATTTATTATTATTATTAACTCTGTCGAATTATGTAAAAAAGTGATTTTCGTAAAAAGTGCAGTTGACTCTTTCTACTTTGTTGTCGTCGTACTGTCTACACGGAAACGTCATTTTGTCTATTCTTCCGTAGACAAAATCTCTTTCTATGGTGCTCACGCTACGCGTGCTGCTACGATTTCCAAATGTTGTGCTTTGTTTTTCCAAGTGAGGCGCTGGCAGACTTGCCTCCACTCACACTAACGCGGTGTGAATCGGTTCCGTACCTAATATTGTAAATACCCATTTGATGGATATTATTAGTAAGGCCATAAATTAGCTTTTGTTGCTGATACTTACGTTACATAAGTTCAAACTCTTCTTACCTTCAGGTTGACCGCAGTGGCTGTCATAAGCAATTGGTTTCAGCGCTCTTTGTCGCGAGTTCGATTCCAAACGAATCACATACTTTTATTGCTCACAGTTAAGTAAGAGTTTTGTGTATGTATTCTGATCTGAAATAACGTATTAAAAATAATATTTTATTACCTTTCTCTGCAATTGGATAAATATAAAGAAGATTCACATCAGGCGTAACATGAAGTTAGATTACAAGTTACGATTATTCACGCGTAATAAAATTATCTCCAGCTCTGAATTCACAATCTACATAGTAAGACGAAGACATCTTTCCAATCCCAAGTAGTATGTCACCTTATGAAGGGCGCGGGGCGAACCTTTGGGTTCACATTGACGAGACAATGCCTCCGAGGGCGCTCCGTTGACCTCAACGTTTTTTCAACCCCAGCCCGAGTGCGAAGAACTTTGGGTAGGGCTTTCACTTTTGTTTTTTTTAGAAGGACCTGTGTAAAATCTATACAAACTTGATTTCTATAATCACTACCTACCTGTCTTGGTAAATATCGCGAAGGCTTAAAGACAACAGAGTCTTTAGTTCGTTTCGTAGTTTAGTAGTTTAGTTTCTAAACCAAAACTTCAGACTGGAGAGAGTAACAACTCTCTCCAGTCTTAAGTTTTGGTTTAGAAACTTTGGAAATTGATTATTTAGGTACGGTCAGCAACAGAAGTCGGTTAACATTGCTACTTTTTGACATCATCTAGATTAACACAAAATGATTCGTTAAACTGCTTTATGTTTCGTTTATAAGAGTTAATGTTCTTGAAATTTGAAGTACTTCTGTTCCGATTTGAATTAAATATTTCGCTTAATAATTCAGATTAAAAATCTGCAAGTGTTAATCGACTTTTGTTGCTGACAGTACCTAAATAATTAATTAATAAATAAAAGTAACTTATTTACCTGGCTAGAAATCGCCAACCCAAACAGTGCAAAGTGGATCTGCAGTGCTCGTTTCTTCTCTGTATGACAGTCAGCGTCGTAGCTAGAGGCCAGGCGGGCGCTGCCAGGGGCGCAACCTTTAGAGGCAGAACCACAGCCCCATTTCTGTATGGATGGCCAAAAGAAAACCGAACTTAGCTGAGATGGTGCAATGATAATTACTGTTTTCGAGCCCGCTTCGCCCGCTCTTGAATTATTCTTTGTGACAATTCTTAAGTTTTTCTGTTTAACTCGACAAAATAACTACTATTTCTCTACGAATGGTCAAAAGCAAATCTAATCTAGACCCGAGATGGTGCAAACATTTCGAGCTCGTATATCGACATCATATACACATTCTTAAGCTTTTTCGCATAAGTGGGTAAAGTAACTACTATTTCCGAAAGAATAGACAAAACAAAACACAATCTATCCGAGGCGGGGTGCCAAAATTTTCGAGCTCGCTTCGCTCGCTCTTATCACACACCTATTTATTACTATCGTAGGTCCTGCCAGTAGGTACCCATGGTGACCACCCCGAAATCTGAGAATTTGACCGTATTTCATCAATTAAAATTAATTAAAAAAAAAAATAGGATCGCAGATTGGTCGAGAACGTTTGAGCAATCTCGCTATACTATGACATTGTAAAAAGTGTTGATGCAGACCATAATTATTGACAAATTGGCCGCAGAAAAAGCCAGAAGAGTAAACTTGTAAGAGACCTATGTTCTATGATAAGGATTTGGTTTCCGCACTTAGTCCTTCAAGTGGACCATTGTGCGTGGGCCATGGCGGCCGTCGGGGGTTATTCCAATCAGCCCACCTCCCTCCAGAACTGAATCAAATCTCTGGATCTGTTAATAACATCTGTGAAAGATTGGGGTATTCCGAGAGTTTCTGTTCTAATCTGGGTGACGCCTGTGCATTCAAAGAGTACATGCGCAACGGTCTCCTCAGCCTCCATACAGGCCCTGCATAGAGGACTGTCCGTTATTCCTATTGTGTGGAAGTGTTTATTTAAATAGCAGTGTCCAGTGATGGTCCCCGTCATCAGGCGCAGCCCGTTCCTGTCCAGACGTAATAACCGCCTGGTAAGCGCACCGTCCAGGGATGGCGTAGCCTCCCTGGATTGCCTGCAGCCTAGTGTCGAGGACCACCAACTCTCCGCTTGTGTGTGGGTGAACTCCTGTAGCCACCTGCGTAACTGGTTGAAGGGAATGGGCACGATTGGCTCAGCTCCACAGACAGACGTGCTGGATGCTCTCCTAGCCAGTTCGTCAGCTGCGTCGTTACCCGCAGTGATCCTCTGTGTCCTTTTATCCATTGCAGTGTCACTGTGTTGCGGTTAGCTACCGTGACTCGAGTTCGAGTGCATCGTGACATTCTAGTATTAATCTCGAGGTAATGTATTTTTTCCGTAAGGATTGGAGCACTGAGGCACTGTCTGAGAGTATGAGTATATTGGTATTTGTGACTCTCCTGGCTGCTATGGCATAACACGCTTGTATGATGCCTACACACTTGTAAGAGATTTTATAATGCCTAGGTATATGAATTCGTGTTGATTGTTTCCCTTCCAGCATAGTAAGAACTATTTTTAACAAATACACTTTCATAGTTATTGTGTCGTTACTCTTCCTAGAAAATAATTGACTGTTGAGGGATGCAAATTTCCAATATTGCCAGAGGCGCTCATGATCCTAGCTACGACGCTGATGACAATAGCCTTTACAGTAGGATGGCTAGAGGCTGACAAATTGTTATTATGTACGTATGATTCAAAACTAGTTTACACAAAACGCCGGACAAAACGACTAATTTCCCTCCCTTTGACCTTAAGTACCTATTTTCATATATTAGATTATCTAAGAAAACCATGGCAAGGCAACCCTACCTTTTATGTTAGCTACAATATAGCTGATGAATAATGAACACTATTCCTTTTGTCTGTCGAGAGTTATCGGCATTATTTGGCAGGATAACAATTTGTGTAAAAGGGTTTGCTGCGACCTCTGTCATCACCTTACTCTGTGGAGAGGGAGAGGGACAATAAAAGTGAATTATTTGAACTAAATGGTCATATTAACTATACTGGTATCCCTCTAGGGTGCTGGAGGTTAGACGAAAGTCGCTTCATAGGAATACTAATATTTAATCGAGTTGTTTAGTCTCGAAGCTTACTCATACTCACCCTTTTAAAGACAGCCTGGGTTTCACAGGTTGCATGTTTTCTAATTTAATCATAATAAATTTTCATTTAATATAGACCGACTCCTTGAGTTCAAAAGTATTCTGTGAATAAATAGTCTAAGCTTTGCCTTTAATGACATCAATTATCAATTAATCATCACATTAGTCCGAAAGTTTCAACTGCTGAAAACAAAGTCACCGAGAGGAGGCATGTGATTCAGCAGTGGGAACATTATAGGCTGATTCATCATCATTTGAACCGAAAGTCGTCCACTGCTGAAATTAGGCCTCCCCCAAGCACCGCCACTTCGACCGGTTCTGTGCTTCCCGCATCCAGCGGATTCCTGCGACCTTCAAAGGTCATCGGTCCACCTTGTGGGAGGCCTTCCAACGTTTCGTCTTCCGGTACGCGGTCACCACTCCAGAACCTTTCGGTCCCATCGGCCATCTGGTTTGCGAGCAATGTACCACTGCCCTGCCCACTGCCACTTAAGTTTGGCAATTCCTCGGGCTATGTCGGTTACCTTATTTCTCCTGCGGATCTCTTCATTTCTGATTCGACCACGTAGGGAAACTCCAAGCACAGCCCTCTCCATTCCCCTTTGGGTGACTTTTAGCCTTCTAATAAGGCCCATTGTGAGTGACCACGTTTCAGTGCCGTAGGTCATCACTGGCAATACGCACTGGTTAAAGACTTTCGTCTTGAGATACTGCGGTATGTGAGACGAGAATATAATTACGTAGCTTCCCGAACGCTGCGCTGCGTTGCCCAGCCGAGTCGGATTCGATTATTTACCTCTATAGACTGACTATGTCACGCAAAAGTAAAAATATCGCATAGAAAAAAACAAAAAAAAAATCCTTTAATGCTCAGTCTGTCAGATTACTAAGTCTCTTCTCTGTGAGAGGCAATGGGCTGTAGATAATCCAACGCACGTGGACTGTGTGGGATGATGCTGCTAGTCAACTAGCCAAACTCTAGCCAGAATACCATAATCGTCTTTTACAATCCCCACGAGAATAGAAGTTCGCTAGTTTCATGTAAAGGGAATATACTTTGGCTCACTGCAAATGACCCATGTCTATTGTACCTTGTTAATTATGTAAATCTATAGACAAACCAATGACTTTATTGCAATCTTTACTTAGCGAAGATTTTGTATTGTAGGTAGGTACATACTATGACTGACGGTTATTGTTTGAATACGTTGATCTAGGCACATAGAGGTAGTTTGAACTATTAATACCATTTCAGGGTTACGTATGTTTAATGAGTAGGTATTTGTGCAAGTCACATATTTACAATTACTTCCTATCTAGATTCAAACGATAGTCCATATCACATTCATAATTAGGAAAAAACGCAGCGCAAGAGCAAAACGACTATAAAAATAATAAATTCAATCTTTAGAATGTGTGCACTAATGCAGGGTTGCACTTTCCACAGTTTTTCACACAAAACTAAGCATTCTGTTAATTGGAAATCGAGTAACACTAACCACAATACAGACATTTTATTACGCAAACAATTTGCTTTATATTTTGTATGTTATTAAAAGCGTCACGCCTTCAAACACGGTATAGGTAGAAGGGTTGACTTGAGACGCGTTCGTACCTATACCTATTCTCATAGATTAAGGCTGCGTTTCCACAAGAAATGAGCGAGGATGCGTAGCGACGGATGTGTGTGAAACTAACGAATAACATCGCTTCATTTTCATAGCTAATAATAATATCTTATTAATATTTTCATTTTACGCTTCAAAAATGTTGTCTCGTCACAAAAATTTCTATGATATTAATCGTACAAATAACTAAAACAACTTGCCTATTCTGTACGCTTTCCAAAAAGGTATAACAGTCAATTTTAAAATACATAATTCGTGGCATGTGTTTGAATCAGCGCGGGGAGAGAAAAGGTCATTTGTATTTGTATGAAATAAAATGCATGAAAAAATTTACGTCTTTTATAAAAATTTTTACACATCATGTTCAAAATGAGCCCCTCGATTACGAATGCAGGTTCGAATTCTCTTCCTTACTTCGGTTTTCGTCACTCTTGATGTGAACGTTGTTCACATCTGTTGCACCGCGTTTATTATTCGCTGTCGAAGTTCTTCGACTGAATTTATTGGGGTCACATAAACTAATTCCTTCATATGACCCCAAACGTAAAAATCAAGTGGTGTGATATCAGGGCTTCGTGCTGGCCACCGAATTGGCCCTCCCCTCCCAATCCATCGGTTTGGATATCTCTCGTCTAGCCACTGTCGGACAGTAATCCGGTAATGTGCTGGGCAACCATCATGTTGAAACATGAGGTTGTTTTTTATTTCTTCGGCAATATCCGCCAACAAATCATCTAGGTTGTTTCTTAAAAACTCCTCGTTATTTTCGCCGTTCAAATTTTGGGGCAAGAAATGAGGGCCCAGCAAATAATTATCAAGGACACACATCCATACGTTCAGGGAAAATCTCATTTGCGACGCAGTTTCTTATAGTTTTTTTTGGATTCCTGCCTACTGTAGGTGCCCAAAAATGTAAGTTATGGTAATTCGTTATACCATCCCGGTCAAACTTTGACTTGTCAGTCCACAAAATATTTCTTAGGAAATGTTCTTGGTCAGCGTCAGCGTTTAACATAAACCGAGAAAATTCGAGTCGCCTGGCAGGATATCCCTAGTGCAATGTTTGGACAGGTTGATAATGGTATGGGTGTCTACCTGATACAATGACATGTACTACCGACCACACTATCCACTGGGACATACCGAGCTGTCTTGCAACAATGTTCGTTAAGATGTTTGGGTCATCAATAAAACACTGAAGAATGGTGTCCTCTTCGTCAGCTGTGTATGGTCGAGGTCTACCAGCGTTGACTTGTGCTCTCTGAACACTGCCAGTTTCAGACAATCGTCGATAGGTGCTCCAGAAAACAGTAACGTGGGGAAGTCGACGATCGGGAAAGCGGCGTTGGTATTCTCACCGAGCCGCAGCCGCGTTTCCATCGGCAAAACCATAACAAAATATTATGTCTGCGTATTCGTTATTAGAATACGAAGCCATGTTATCCAAAATAACAATGATAACAAAAAGAATAACAAGAGAAACAAGAATTAACAACAATGATCGATAACAAATTAACGCGATGAGAGATTGATTAATAGCAAGATAACAACACACGTGCTTGCGCGGTGTAGAGTCGAAACTTTACTAAGGAAGGCGACGCGAGCGCAGCAGACGCCGTGTACTCCCCCGCCCGCACACCCCGCCCCATCACGAAGAATTTCGCCAGTAAAATCGGTTGTTTTAGCGAGGATCATAAACTAAAAACACAGATGATTTCTCTCCCCGCACCGCGCGCCACCGCGCCGGTTCAAACACATGCCATGCCACGAATTATGTATTTTAAAATTGACTTTTATACCCTTTTGGAAAGCTTACAGAATAGGCAAGTTGTTTTAGTTATTTGTACGATTAATGTCATAGTAATTTTTGACACGAGACAACATTTTTGAAGCGTAAAATCAAAATATTAATAAGATATTATTCTTAAATCTCATTATTTTAATTATTTTGTTAAATTAAGTAGTTTTAATTACATCAATAGCTTAATTAAAGTGCCAGCTACAACATCATTTTTAATGGTACCCATTCAAATATGATTTTTTTTTTTATTTGGAATTAAATGTAAAATTTTGGGTAAATATCGAAAAACTTTTAAAATTCAAATATCTCGAAAACTATTGAATTTCGGCCATACGTATGAGGGGTTCAATTTGTTGCATTTTGGCCCCCTTATCAGCCCCTGACGGATATACGTCGAATTACCAGTAACCCTGTATATACTATTATACCTACTATATAATACTATATACTATATTACTATAATTATATTTATAGGTATTAATATTATAAATTCGAAAGTAACTCTGTCTGTCTGTCTGTTACCTTTTCACGTCTAAACCGCTGAACGGATTTCAATAAAATTTGCCAAGGCTCTAAATAGCATCTTGGGGAAGGACATAGGCTACTTTTGTCTCAAAAATAATCCTATAGGGGATGATATAGGGGATGAAAGTTTGTACGGAAAACCCAGCATTTCTTAAGTTAGGAATTCAAATTTATGCTTTTGATAGGAAATAAAGAAATATGTGGTCCAGCGTTTTTGAAAAATCATCCCCTAAGGGGGTAAAATAGGGGATGATTTTAAAATTCACAAAACTGCACGAACATCGATAAAATTTGGTAAGGCTATAGATTGTATCCTGGAGAAGGACATAGGCTACATTTTGTCTCAAAAATAATCCTACAGGGGGTGATATAGTGGGCATGAAAGCTTTATGGGAAACCCAGCATTTCTTAAGTTAGGGAAATGAAAATACAAATTTATGCCTTTGATTTATGAAAAATCATCCCCTAAGGTAAACTAGGGGTTGATTTTTGAATGCACAAATAAATTAAAATTTTTGTGTAGGTACCTCTATTTAAGAGATGATTGGAAAATGTAGTCATAGTTAGTATCTTGGAGTAACATTTAATCTTAATTTTTTTTTTAATCCCCATGGGATAGCGAATAAAGAAGATTTATTTACGCTTTATAGGTAGTTGCCTACAAAGGCATGCGAGTTGGTAATTTTCCGGTTCGTACTGTTGTTAGGTTTTAAAATTTATTATCCTCCAGCAATCATATTATATTTGACTGTATAAGCAGTGCGAGAAAACATTGTTTACTTGGATTAACACTTTAATCCCGATAGTAAGTTCCTGTGGCATATTTTCCGTCATCCACGCGGGCGAAGCCGCGGGCAAAAGTTAGTAGCTTTATAATCAACACACAGCCTAATACCTACTGACTTGAAATTTGCAAAAAAACGTAAGAAAATTTAAATTTCGCGGGCTATCATGGCTCTTCCCCTTTAAGAAGATGGACAATGAGCACCAATACCTATGATCCTAAATGGCATTAGGTACCTACTTCATAACAACATGGTTGCCATTTCATCATCATAATTCGTCATACCTAATCTTTAGTCGACCAACTACGAACTCTTTCGCCAAACGTGATAGTAGTCACAATCCCGTACTTTATTATCTCCGAAACCAGTAAGATAATATTCTTTCATGATAAGACAAATTATTATTAGATAAAATGGATTTTTGTTTGATATTACTTATTATCTTTGCCGCTACGAGAGGTTAGGTACAGCTGATAAGATACAATGAATGAACAATAACGATTTCGTTAAGAACACCTGGTTTTATCGGCCACACCTATTTGCATTAAGTGCCTACGTCAAAGTTTTGCAAACAAAAATAGACCTTCTAATAGGACTTTGGCACTGAATTTGGTCTAAGGTGCAAATGGA
Organism: Cosmia pyralina; assembly: GCA_946251885.1. Classification (NCBI taxonomy): domain Eukaryota; kingdom Metazoa; phylum Arthropoda; class Insecta; order Lepidoptera; family Noctuidae; genus Cosmia; species Cosmia pyralina. The sequence goes on along the minus strand of OX276346.1, from coordinate 4,754,942 downwards.
TGCTAGTGACCCCGACTCTTGTTAGATCTGCTTGTGTCAGGGGTCAATGCTGTTAAATTTGGATGTGCCCTTTGACTCATTAGCGGAGCTTAGGTACCTAGGTACCTTATGGAAAGGGGTCTTCTTTTCGTTTCGACAGTACATTCATGTTTCTTATATTGTTTGGGCGCAGTAGATGGCCACATTTATTGTGGCATCAAAGGCGTTGTTCAAATCGTCCAGGGTGCAGGTGAACGGACATTTGGGACACTAGCAGATGGGGCATAGTCTGTTCAGGAGCATCGCACTCGCACTGGATGTTCCATGGATCTATAATTCCCCATTTCGCCAAATTATGTTTGCAGCGGCCTACTCGGGAATTTCTAATAGGCCGCTGCAGTTCACGACCGGGAGGCAGGTGTTCTTGGGGCTTTACGAAGTCTTGGGGTGGTGGATACCTTTCTTGTAGGTTAAAAAAGGGGTTACTTGCTGTAACTTGAAGATCGATGTTTTTACCTGTAGTTTCACCGCCATCGCCACCCTTGAATATTAACCAATAATAGCCATTCTGCTTGGAGGCAGAAGAATAGTATCGACGTTGTTGGGATGAATTCAAAGGCTCTATACGATCCGGTTTGCAAGTCCTCTCTTCCCTTTAAACTATGGATAGTTATCTGAAACCAGATGAAAAAGCCATGGTCTCTTTATGAAATGAATCAAAACTGGTGTCTACGTGACTATGAGAGGATGTTATGATTATGAACCTTGTACCAATATGTTTACTGAAGATCGTGCTGATCTATCTTAGATTTATAGGCTCCCCCGGCTACGAGTATCAACACGAAACACAAGCATTATTTTATATAGGTTTAGTTTCTACACGCACGTTCTCAGACAAGGTCAGGTTTTCAAGAAATATATTTAGTTATGTACCTGTACAGGCTTGAATGTAAATAAAAAAGTGGTTCAAAACGTCAAGACCTTGGGGCCACTGAGTTCGTTGGCCAGTGACGTCAGGCAATTAAAGTGATAATGCCCAACGTTTATACGGCTAATGAGAAATGATAAAATGATTTACACGCGTTTGCCAGGGAGAAAAAACAAGTTTCAGAGTTTGATAAATGTTTGGTGGTATCTAGGGACTTGGAAGATGATCACTATGCATGCAAAGCAGCCTGTAGGGCCCGATCACACGTATCAAAACAACACCACGTGGACGGGCGCTAATTTGTTTGAAAATGAATAGTCTATCCACACGGGTGGTCCGCTAATTTAAAATCAACCGTGTGCTATACCGACCACATCAAGGCGACGTCGCAGCCACAACGTTACGTCGATGTAAGGATACTGTCACAGCCGGAGTCGATCTGCCTGCAAACACTAGCTACAACGTAATCACATCGCAACTACTAACGACAACGCAACCACAAAGCTACTGCAAGAAGTTGCAGCGACACTATTCACACGTAACCACTGCTTGCCCACATTTTGTCACTGCGATGCGGTGTGGTTGTGGTACGTGTCCACGGGTCCTTAAACCCCACAGTTGAATAATTAGCGATAAGCAACTACAAAAAATATTGGCGGAGGGGAAAATAGCTCTTTTCATCATGCTTTGCAGGCGGTGTTGGTACAACAGGCAGAAGAAAAGAGGGAGGTGGCCCACTCAAAATTTTGCCGGAAAACTTCTTAGGATAAATCAATTTGCCTAGCCTTTCCCCGACTATGTTGGGGTCGGCTTCCAGTCTAACTGGATGCAGCTAAATACCAGTATTTTACATGGAGCGACTACCTATCTAACCTCCACAACCCAGTAACTGGGTAATACGATACCCCTTGGTAAGACTGGTTGTCAGATTTTCGGGCTTCTGACGACCCGTAACGGCTGTTAAAGATCCACGAATGACTGCCGGGACCAACGGCTTAACGTGCTTTCCGAGGCACGGAGGAGTCTCGGTATGTAAAGATGGTCATCCATTCACTGACCAACCCCGGCAAGCGTAGCTTAACCTGATGGATCGAACCGTGCGGCTGTTATTACTTATCCACAAGATATCTTTAGTATCTTTATGTCAGGTTCAATTACGTCACATAATCACTAGTCTAAGAATATCTAAAGTAAATGTTCTATCCCACTTTAAAATTACCATAGCACCTTAGTGACATAGCTAAGACGCAAATTGAAAAGTACTTTTTTTAATTAAATAAACATTGGTAAGCATCTATACAGCATGTATCAGACAGGTGTGGTCAAAATTAAGGGTTTGGGTAGATCATCAAACAGAACAACTTTCTCCATGGGACCAACATTGTAATTGCGAAAAAATTATCAATCGTCCCATACGATTGGGTCGAGTAGGTATTGAAGCTTTGTATGGGACGACTGATCATTTTTGCGCGAATGTTGGTCCCATGGAGAAAGTGGTTTAGTTTGATGGTTTATATAGGGTATAAAAAAATAATCAGCTGCTTCCTACATTTTGACGAGTTATGCGAACAAGAATGTATGTGGCAGCTGTTTCTTTTCGCGATTTCAGGATTTGTCTTTAGTAAAAGTTGTTTGTTGATGAGTAAAATCATGTGTTAAAGTATCGGTCACTAATTACCAGTCACCCTATATACTATTTTGACACATCTTTCTGATACACGCTGAACAAATTCTTCATTATAGGTAACAGAATAAATAGTAGGACTTTGCTTTTATATTATTCTTTCATAAGTAGGTAAGAAGAGTATTTTGTATCTTAAGGTGTCCCAACTTGGACGGTGTGGTCACAAAAATAATTTCCTAAAAGATCCCATCAGAATTTTAACTTGAACAGCCGAGCTCTGCTCGGGTAAAAATAGCGAAAACGAATTTTCCCAGAAATGAGACCTAGCTAAACCGATTTTTCGCTCCCGTAAACCCCTATATTGCAACTTTCATCGAAATCGTTAGAGCCGTTTTCGAGAACGTAATTGCAAATATATATAGGTACAAATATTGCTCATTTATTAGTATAGGATATTCCCAAAAATATAATTATGCTATGGGACATTACAATGATTCCAACTTTGCGTCGTACCGGTAATACGTTTAAAATGGATAAAAATAATTATGGTATCTAATCTAACACTATTAACTTGGAATATTTGTTTAAGTATTTTTCCCTCAAACTACTTATTTGTGAAGAAAATAGACAAATTTATTTAAGAGCAAAGATGTTCTTCTTCTGACCGCAGGATTGTAGAGAAAAGTAAAACCACAATATTTTGATAATAACTCATTTAATGCATTTCATTATACAGATAAAATATTTTCATTCATTCATAATAATTATTCATTTGTACATAATAAAATAAAATTATAAAAACAATACTAAAATTACTATATTACCTAGGTCGTCAATTTTATAACTAATTGTAACTAATACACTGAGCAAGGATTTTTAAATAAGAGATATAATTTGAAGTACTTACCTACGTAAAAACAGTAGTACTTAACAAAAAAAATCGCTACAAGTATAGAATTTAGTTATTGTTGGAAGTTATACAAGTGTGCAAACATGACCACTAAGGGCGAATTCGACCAAACTTTTATGTTTATAGGGTGACTGGTAATTAGTGACCGATACTTAAACACATGATTGTACTCATGACAAGAAACATTTGGAAACAACTATGTGATCAAACTTGGAATCGCGAAAAAAAATCTGCTGTTCCCTACATTTATGTTCGTATTTAAACTCGTCAGAATGTTGGGAACAGCAGATTTTTTTTTTTGCGATTTCTGGATTGATCTCATAGTCAAAGTTGTTTGTTATCATGAGTACAATCATGTGTTTAAGTATCGGTCACCAGTCATCCTGTATTATTCTTAGCCTGCGAATAAATTTTGATTTTTTGACAGTTTTTCCATACAAGAACTGCCTGCCACGCGGCAATTCTATTCTACGGGTAAAAGATATCAGAAGGCCAATTATTGTATTGAAAAACGTTAAAAATCTAAATACAGTCCTGTCACATTTCTTTTACCTAAGGTTTCTGTAAGTCTGCCAAAATCACAATGATCTTTATTCCCATTACAATAAGGTTGCTGTTGGGTTGCTGCTGTCAGAAGTAAAATAACTGTGAATGGACTGTAGTCGCAATCTCATCTCAGCGACAATCAGTGTCCAAAACTTGTCAAAAGTGTAGGTAAATTTGGACATTGAGATTCGAGTGCGAGCGTTCTAAAAATACAGTAATTGCATCCTCTGGCTTTGGTAAAATCTGCCCTTAGTTTTAATCACCCCTGCATTTTTTATTTAAACCATCCTAGTCAAACGTAGATACCACAGTAAATTTATTTAACTTGAAATAATAACTTTTCTTTACCATTCGACATTTTGCTAATTCCATGTACTATCGACAAATCGGGCCTTTCCAATTTCAAAATAATTTTGCTTGCAAGCTGAAATTGTAGGATAACAAAGGGGCAGGGTGCATCAGTGTATACAAAAAACAACTTTAAGGTGTAAAGGCTTCCGTTTTGTCGATAGTACATTGTTCAATCTCTCATTGAATATTCCTCCTCTGTATAGTTTGTTTACATCACTCAAACGAAACAATATTTTGTAAAATTGTATTTACCTATTTACAAATTACATCTTATATGCGTGCCACGAAAGATGACACACCATGTAGTTTGACTTGCGCAGTAGATTATAATTCTCTGATTCTGATTTAGGTCTCTTTAGCGGTATGAGGTCTCAGACGGGAAGGGACCGGGCGTCATCGGGGTGGCGGAAAGAGCGCGGGAGGCGCGACACTGCGCTCGTCAAGCCCCATCTTTCGTGGCACGCATTGTACAGTCAGCAACAAAAGTCGATTAGCAGTTGAGTTTTCTAAATCTTATTTAATGAAAAAAATACTTCATTAAAATAAGAACAGATGTAAATATTAAAAAAAAATTAACTCATGAAATGCTAAAAAGCAGGTTCTCATATCATTTTGTGTTATTTTAGATGATGTCAAAAAGTAGCAGTGTTAACCGAATTCTGTTGCCGACCGTACACCTCTGCCTAACCTTTCGGGAAATATAGGCGTAATGTTATGTTGTGTTATGTTACATCTAATATTATATATAAAAGTAAAACTTAAATTACCTTATTTACATAATTAGTAATACTTAACACTATTTTAATCTTGTTTCGTTCCTAGTCATATCAGAAATATTTAATTTAATTTATCGTTCTACAGAATATACACTTCTGGACACATCTTTTGGCCCACCTTGTATTTTCAGTTTCGTTTGGTCCTAGCTAAAATTTTATATTAGGTCGAGCAAAAAGTTTTTATGCAGTTTTGAACCTGGCACATTCACAATTTCATTCAATAGTCTTTTTTTGAATTTCGAACACAGAATTTAAAGAAACAAAAGACAATTTGGAGCCTGTTTGTTGATATCAAACAATCGAATACTAAGAAAACTTGGTTTTATTGGTTTACTTGAATTTAATTCTTGAAAAAGTGATTGATATCTTTGGTTTTGCAACAAACATTACTTATTCTTAACATTAAGGTGAGGTTCTATCAATAATCTATGGATACTTCACCTGAAGTCGCCGCCCAAGCTGTGGTACTTATTCAGGCCGGACACAGCCAAAGAAACGTGAGTGCTCAACTTAATTTAAGTCGATCTGCGGTCCGAAATGTTTATCGGAGGTACCTAGAGACTGGCGGCTTTGTTGGTCGCCAAGGAAGGCCACGATCTCGGGTCACAACTGAAAGGCAGGATCGATTCATCGTGACGACCAGCTTGAGAAATCGTCACCTTACCTCCATTGAGATACAAAACCAACTTCGCGACTTCCACGGGGTATCTGTGAGCGCTCGAACTGTTCGGAGAAGGTTAAAAGAACGCGATATGGTACCACACAAGCCAGCTAATGGCCCCAAACTAACGCGAGCCCACCGAACAGCGCGCCTTCATTTCGCAAGCAGTCATTTAAATTGGACACAGCAAGATTGGAGCCATGTACTCTTTTCTGATGAGTCTAAAATTGTGTTACATGGCAATGATGGAAAGAAGAAGGTCTACCGACGTAAGGGAGAGCGTTTCGCACAATGCTGCTTTGAAGAGAGGGTTGCTTATGGCGGTGGCTCATGGACTGTCTGGGGCGGTATATCCGCGAGCGGCAAAACTCAACTTGAGGTTGTTACAGGACCACGGCTGCCAACATTAAATGCTGAAAGGTACATTCGTGAGTGCTTAGAACCTCACGTGATACCATACGCGGACTATGTGGGTCCAAATTTCCTTTTTATGCATGATAATGCAAGAGCCCATGCGGCCGGCATCGTCAGGGAATATCTTCGGGATGTGAACATCACAGTTATGGACTGGCCAGCCAGAAGCCCAGACATGAACCCCATTGAGCACATGTGGGACGAGCTAAAAAGACGTGTTAGGGCTCGTCAGCCAGTTGCCCAGACGATGCAGGAGTTGAAAACTGCCATAGAAGAGGAATGGGAGATGATCCCTCAAAATTTCATAGAGCGGTTGATAAACTCTATGCCTAATCGTATGAGAGCTGTGGTAGATGCCCATGGAGGCAACACGCGTTATTAAATTAAACCTTTATTTGATAAAACATGTTTTTTATTCAAAAATCAATTGCCTTTAACAAGGCGCATATCCGACTTGTTAGGCGTAGCTCCATGTCGTATGGTATTCTGAATTCAAATTTAAAACAATACGATCGAAAAAGATGGTAAAATGTATCAGGTTTAAAACTGCATCAACAGTTTTTGTTCAATCTAGCAATCATATTTCGATAGGGGCCATCGAAACCTAAACTCTAAGGTGGGCCAATAGATGTGTCCAGAAGTGTATAATAATATCATAGTCATTATTTAAAAGTAAACAACACTAGATACATTTTAAGTTTTTCCAGAAACATAGTAAGTACAGAAAACAGCACATCAAGTTATACCAAACTGTCAAATTTCTCCAAATGATTTTAAACCTTAAAATGTTGATGATTAACTTCAAAATCGAATGAGAAAATTTGACAGTTTATAGTAAGTTGACCTGCTGCTACACATACCTAACTATTATTAAAAATTATATGTTACATGAAATCTTTTCTTGCCAGTTAAATTGGACCATTAATACTATTTTAGAATATTACGCAGTTATTTTTCGAAGAACGCCATCTAGTGCCACAAGAGGAAAAGAATTTGCCATTACATACCTGCGGTTCTTGAGATTAAGGTTGGTGTTTGCTTAGCAGGAAATTGGTAATTTAAAATGCGTGTTTTCTTCAAGACTGTTTAATTGCGACTAAATGTGGTGAACGTTAATAAACACTTAACGATCACATAATTTGTAGTTCTTTTATTAATCTAAGTCTAACATTTTACTCTAACATATTACTAACATATTACTTTGAATAACATCTCTTACCACACTGTTACCATTTTTTATGCTGTAAACTCTGGTAATGCCATCTGCTCCAGGATGTTTGTCTACACCACGACCCAGAGTAAATTTGCCAGGCGGCAATCCATCGGTTTTTATTAAAACAACATCGCCAATCGTCAATTCGTCTGAATTCTATAACCAAAATTAACCAAATGGGACATTGTTGCAATCGTGTTAGGTATTGTTGTTGCAACGTTCCCAGAAATCGCCAAGCAATTTTTAAGTGTATTGTACCGGGATAAGGAATCAATCGTTGTATCTTTGAAATCAGGTGACAGTACAACGCCGCCGGGGTCGCGGGTAGTTCGAAAGAGATACCGTGGCCCTGGCACGGGCAACTGAAGGAACACGGGTGGGTTTTAGTCAGTAAAAGTCTGACACGCCCTCCCGCTCTGCCCGGAGCGGGAGAAGTCATTTGATGATTTCCCATCCACAAAAAAAAAAAAAAAAAAAAAAAAAAAAAAAAAAGGTGACAGTACAACAATAGCAGCTTCGCCGATTAGAAAATGTCCAAGTGTTAGTACCTCTATGCAGTCTGGGTTCTTGTCATCGAAAGGACACAATGGCCTAGAATTGAGACAAGCCTCTCTTGGCACAGCAAAGTGATAATTTCTTCATAGGTGAGATTAGCGGTGAGCACGCGTTTGAAATGGTGTTCCACTAGCCTCTAAAGATCGGTGAGTATGCTGGTATGTACCGCCACTGTGTTCCTTCCAGTGCCAATGTGTTTGATATGTCACCTTCAAAGACAAGATTTGCTTCTATTCAAGCATCAGTTCTTTGTTGGCACCAACAAAATTTCGGCCCTGGTCGCCCGCTTGAATGCAGCGATAAAGGCTTAGAATGTTAAATCACTAACAAGCTCAGTGACGCCTTGGTTGACGTACATATAAAAATACACAGATTTATTCCTTTTGAGTTCTGATGAGAGGCAAATAACCATGTTCTTTGGACATGCTTATTAGGATTCCATCTCCTGACTTATTATTTTTTTCTCAATGGTGGAGCTAGTTGGCAGCACTACTCGCCTTAAGTAACCTGGACAACACGGCTCTAACCGTGGTAAGGAAACTGTTTGTTGATGACTATTTCATTAATGTCACATTTCGCATTATAAATAAAAATTTAATATGGATAATTAAAAAAAAATCACAACATAATATTAATATTATAAAGAGGTATTTATTGAGTGTTGCCATCACCTTGAGGCTAAAAAGGACAACACAACCGGACGAATGTTGCCATGCGTGAAATACAGTTAACAAACCTACTTACATTATTTTTATTTCTCTAAACGCTAAATGTTATTAAAAATTCATTTAAACACGCCAAGTTAATATCGTAGGCAGAAAATAAGTACTATACGTAGAATACCCTCCAAAAAAAAACCCCGCAAAAAACCTCTTAGAATACATAATTAAACTTGCAGTATAATTGCGCAGCAGCGCTTAGCTAACACCCCTTAGCTGTATATATAAAAAAAAAAAATCACTAGCACAAAAAATAACAATTTCATGAGTTAAATTCCCTCATTCAATTAAAATTATATTTTAAAATTGTCAGTTTTGAACATGCAATAAAAAAAATAATTACATACTTAGTAGATTGTCACTTATTCGGGCGAAATACCGCCCTTATATCATTAAAAATATACATAGATTCTGAAATAAATTATTCTGAATACATTAATATAATTTGTCATAAAACATTCAATTTCCTATAAATAAAGTTTCGTGATCGCTAAAACACAGTCACCATACGTTTAAAATTACACTAATTATTCTGAATCACTGATGTTTAGGCTTGTGCCCCACTAGGCTGGCAGTTTTATCTCCATTTGACAGTAGAACGTGTTGTACCTACTTGGCGCACAAGCTTTGTAGCGACGCCGACGACGCCGCGAGTTAAATTTTTTCGCCCGCGCACCGCATACTGTGTATAAACGCGTAAATTGGTATACAGGGTGAGTTTTCAGGGGGGGGGGGGGGGGCTGGCTTACAATAGTAAGCTATGCCAACCGAGAGAGATAGAAAGATTTGATTTTAGCACTCAATGTAGTTTTTCAAGCGTATTATAATTGCATCTAAGGATTTTTTTAACTACTTTGTTTGCTAATTGAAATTAAATGTGAAAAAATATTTTATCGAGAAAATGGGGCATATTGTTTATAATGATCAAAAGTAGTTGTAGTGCGCACACGGCGCTATTGTTGGGGCGACGTTAGCGTGCCGGTGGCGCCGCGTGCGTGTAGCGTACATTTACCTGTGTGTGTCCTATAGCAGTGCGCGCGCGGCGCTACTGTTGGGGCGGCGCGCGGCGGGGGCGCGGCGTCAGCGTGCCGGAGGCGCGGCGCCCGCGCCCCACCAGCGCAGGCACGCCCCATCCACGCAGCGTGCACGCGCGGCTCGGCGAGACACCTCTTCTAGCACCTCCTAAAGGGATTAGGTGATGTGTCAAGATTGGGGCTTTAGGCCGGGTTCCGACGTACGCGTTTTATGCGAGCGCGCGTCCCTAACGTTATTGCAAATTTGAGTTACAGGCTAATTACACAAAGCTTATTTTTAAATCCTCCTACAAACACCGCGTACGCGCAGCCACCTAGCAGCAACCCCGCAGTCACCCACCCGCGTACGTTCAAAATAAGCTCTATGTAATTAGCGGACTCAAAATTGCAATAACGTTAGGGACGCGCACGCGCATAAAACGCGTACATCAGTACGCGACCTTATTTCGTAGAGTGGTAAGACCATAACCGCAACCTTCAATAGAAAGTAGGTAAAAAGAACAAAAATGTCGAGCAACCGGTGTTTCAGATCAGAAGTCAACGGTATGAATGAAAAAAATATAAGATAAGTACTTGAGAAAACTGAGTAAGTAAATGTTCTTAGTAGGCTTTTTTTTTTAGTTTGAGTCTGCTTGCAAAAATACATCTAAAATGCTGATCTAACTAAAACTATTAACAAACTAAAATATGGCGTCGAAAAATTCCTCCGCATCGCAGTTGACCGGTAAAGTACTCAAGAGACTGGCGGCCTCTGGCCAAGCCAGCCCTTGGATCACGCTGATAAAAATAATAAAAGCTTATTAAGCAGTAGAAAAATCTATCTAAGTACACTACTACACATACACATCAAGCTACTGCATTTCCAGTTTACACTTACCTCTCATTGTGAGGAAATCCTATACAATGCGAGATCAGCTTATACTGGAAATGTATAGCTTGATCTGTACCCGTGTGTACATGTATAAAATCGGCAAACGTCACTAAACAAAATACAACAACGCACCTGTTTCTTCAGCACAATATGCTTGCCCTTCCAATACTTCATGAGTCCTCGTTCCTGCAACGTGGACACTATGTCCGAAGACGCGATAGCCAAGTCCTTGCTAAGGTCTCTGATGCAGAGGGTAGGTCCTGGAGCTGAGCACAGCCGCTTCAGTAAAGCCTCCTTCCAGTAGGATCGGTAGGAGATCAGGCCAAGGTCTGAGAGTGGAGTTTCTGGAGACCCGACCTTGCCTTCTTCTTTTGTTAGGAGGTAACCTGGTGGAAGAATGCGATTGCTTTAGACACGACGAATTTATCTGCACAGATGATCGAATCCCGCATTATTTATTGTTTGTAAAAAAAATTCTTTCAACCTATTATCGTCGATAGGCTCGCGTTTGACCACTATATAACCTGATGGAAGCGATGATGTCTTGCCTAGAAGCCTATTCACTTTCAACTTGACGATGTAAATCGTGCACGAAACGAAAGGAGTATGTAACTTTAGTAGCACGTGGAGCAATAATAATTAGAGATTATTGATAAAGAAGTTCTTTTTCTTTGAAGTTTTTAAAGTAAATTACTTACTAACTTTTCTAGGCAGGAGTTTAAGTCGGAATAACGATGAACTCTTCAAGATTGACATTTTTATTTCCATTTTTAGGCTTCCGTACCTCAAAAGGAAAAAAAAATAACCTTTATCAGGATCACTTCGTTGTCCGTCTGTCTGTCTGTCAGTGTGTCAAGACCCTTTATCTCAGGAAAACGTAGACGTATCATATTGAAATTTATATCAAATAGGTACGTAGGTCTATGGTCCCTTGGATTAAAAAAAAAGTCAAGCTTCTAAGTTTACGCAATCAAAAAATTCGGCCATTTATGCGACATATTTTGATACTCGCAAGTAGATCAAAACCTATAGGGTACTTCCCTTTGACCTAGATTCCTGAAATTTGGCAAGAAGCAAGGTCTCACAGCAAGTTAAGGAAAAAGTCCGAAAATTGTTCCTTTGTAATTTTATCACATAATTTTTTTTTTTGGAATTACAATGTTAATTTTGTTTTTGGGATAAATTCTTTTCAACTACGGAACCCTTCATTGTGCGTGGTCTAACACGCACTTGACCGGTTTTTTTTCTTAACATGTGATTCTCCCCCGCATTGTACGAGGGGGGATCAAAAAGTAGTGAGAATGAGATAGATTATAATGACTATTGATAACTTAATCATTTATTTTTCTACATAGTCTCCGAGTCTCTCTACACACCGAGTCCAGCGCTTTTCCAAGGCTTCAATCCCTTTCAAAAAAAAAGTTTTGTCTTGGTCCTGCAAAAAGCTCTCCACGGCATCCATCACCTCGTTATCGTCTTCGTACCTGTTTCCCCTTAAATATTCTTTCAATATAAAAATCGCTAGGCGCCAGATCTGGTGAATAAGGGGGGTGGTCAACCAATTCGAAGCCAGCTTGCTGAATGGCAGCCATCGCAACTGCCGACCTGTGCGCGGGTGCGTTGTCGTGATGAAACAGCACGCCCCTTCGAAGTTTCCCTCTCCTTTTCTCTTTGAGGGCATTCCTCAACTTAGGAATTAAAGCTGCATAATATTGGCCCGTAATAGTGGTTCCACGCTCCAGGTAATCAATCAACAATATCCCTTCTGAGTCCCAAAATATTGAGGCCATAACCTTGCCAGCCGATGCCACGGCACGAAACTTCTTCGGGGTCGGTGATGATGGCCGTTTCCATTGCGAAGATTGCTGTTTTGTCTCGGGATTAAAATGATGGACCCATGTTTCGTCCATTGTTACGAAACGAGACAAAAAGTTTTCAGAATCTTCTTGAAACTTGTCCAACAATATCTTCGAAATGTCAAGTCGATTTTGTTTCCGACTGTCGGTTAACATTCTCGGCACGCATCTTGCGGAGACTTTTCTCATATTCAAAGATTGTTTCAATATGGATTGAATACTTCCATATTAAATGCCCGTTTCTTAAATTAAGTATCGGATGGTAACTCTTCGATCGCTCAATACAATTTTCTCGACATTCGCCAAATTTTCTTGGGTGACTGACGTCGATGGACGGCCGCAACGATGTTCGTCTTCCGTGCTCGTTCTCCCTACTCGAAATTGAGAAGCCCACCTTGCGACAGTAGAATAAGGCGGAGCAGACTCTCCTAATGTTGCCTCCAAATCGCAACGAATCTCTTGCGTCGTTAACTTTTTAAACAGAGGTATTTAATAACGGCTCGCACTTCGTTTTTCTCCATTTTCGAGAAAACGTTCCGACACAAAGCAAACAAATGACTACATTCAGAAAAAAACAAAAGAACCGAAGATTTTTTTCTTTATTAATATTACAAGTATGTATCTGAGCTATGCCTGCCAGTATTTATTTTTTTTTCTTACCAAGGAGTATGTCGTTATCACTACTTTTTGATTTTGATCCCCCCTCGTATAAATCGTAAGGGATGCAACATTGGGCACGCCACAATTGCGGCGATAAGTCCCCTCTTTGAGGAGTGGTTGGAGAGGCGCCACGGCGTCCTCACCTTCCGCCTGACGCAGGTCCTCACCGGACACGGTTGTTTCGAGAGGTTCCTGTTTCGGATAAGGCGGGAGGAAACGCCCGGGTGTCACCATTGTGTAGATCGCCCGGAGGACACGGTGGAGCATACAGTGGAGGTCTGCCCGGCTTGGGCGGAGCACCGCCGTGTTCTCACGGAGGCGATCGGCGGCGGCGATCTCTCGCGTCCAAACTTGGTCCAGGCCATGGTGCGGAGCGAGAGTGCATGGGAGGCCGTCACCTCCTTCTGCGAAGCAGTAATGCTCGCAAAGGAGGAGGCGGAACGCGAGAGGGAGTGGCAACAGCCGCGCCCTCGCGCCCCTAGCCGCCGCAGGAGACGCCCTGGGCGACGGGAATCTATCGCCAATTCCCGGCCACCGTAGGCGCGGGCTTGCGGACGACGAGTAATGGGCAGCTCGCCGTCCGGTAAGGACCAGGCCCGGGTTGACGGCGCGTTGTGTTCCACGCGCGCCTCAAAGAGATGTCAGCAGTGACGGGGTCCAATAGGGCCGAAGCCGCCGGGGTCGCAGGTAGTTCGAAAGAGATACCGTGGCCCTGGCACGGGCAATTGAAGGAACACGGGTGGGTTTTAGTCAGTAAAAGTCTGACACACCCTCCCGCTCTGCCCGGAGCGGGAGAAGTCATTTGATGATTTCCCATCCACAAAAAAAAAAAAAAAAAAAGGGATGCAACATCCCTATGCACTGATAGGATTACTCGGCGAATATATCGTTATCCAATTGTTTGTCAAGCTATTAATTTCTGCTGTCACGACAGTAAACATTTTACAACAGCACCCAAAAATACGGGTTGATGTGAAAGTTTGTCGAGATAAACGGCTAAAAGTATTTGGATGAATTTTCGCACACACAGATATACCTACCATGTCTTGAACTAACAGATAGGAGAGTTTTTATTCATATACATGAAGTAGTTCCCTTAGGATAGGAGAGATACAGTGGGCAAAAAGAGCTAAAAAATTAAAAATTCCGTTTTTTTTTTTATTTCTGAAAGATTCGCACTGTTTAGTCGGGTTATTAATACTCGATATTAATAATAGGTCTTTACCTATGAAATTGCCGTTTTGTATGAAAAAATTTAAACGAATTTTTTTCATGCATTTTTTATTTGTATTAATCGAAGTAATCACCCATGCAATCAATGCATCTTTGCCAACGCAGTGGCAGTTTATTGATGCCCTTCTTAAAGAAATCAGCTGGACGGGAGGCAACAAATTCTTCAAAGGCAATTTGTACTGCCTCTCGGGTATTGAATTTTTTTCCCGCCAAGAAGTTATCCAAATTCTGGAAAAAGTAGTAGTCTGTAGGCGCAAGGTCTGGTGAGTAGGGCGGATGACGGAGAGCTTCCAACCCCAGTTCTTGCAACTTGGAGACCGTCTGCTGTGCAGTATGAGGTCGCGCGTTGTCGTGCAGGAGCAGCGGAGACGAGCGATTGACCAATGCTGGTTGGAGATGTGCCAGCTTCCCCATCATTGTGTTCAGTTCTTCACAGTACAAATCTGAAGTAATGCTCACCCCGTTTGGTAAGAAGCTGTGATGAATCACACCGGCGCTAGACCACCAAACAGTGACCATCACTTTTCTAGGGGTAAGTTTTCGTTTAGGGCATTGTTTAGGTGCTGAACCAGGATCCAACCAACTTGCTGAGCGCTTGCGGTTATCAAACAGAATCCATTTTTCATCGCAGGTAACAATGCGGTTCAAAATTCCTTCATTTGTGTGTCTGTTGAGCAGTGCAAGGCACGTCTCGACGCGTACTTCGCGCTGGCGATCATTGAGTTCGTGGGGCACCCATTTGTCAAGCTTTTTTACCTTGCCAATTTGACGCAAATGGATCAATATTGTTTTGACGCTAACGTCGAAAGCTGCTGCTAATTCAGCCGTAGATTGTGTATTATCAGCTTCCACAATCGCCTTTAATTCGTCATTGTCGACCAAAGTCTTCGGACGACCGCGAGGTTCATTTTTCAGGTCGAAATTTCCAGAACGGAAGCGAGCAAACCAATAACAAGTGGTGCGTTGGTTTGTAGTGTTAGCTCCGTAAACGTCGTTGATGTTGCGTGCCGCTTTTGCCGCGTTGCTGCCACGACGGTACTCATATTCCATAATTTCTCGAATTTTTAACGTATCCATGATGACGAAAAAGATTGAAATGCGATGAAAATGTAACACTAATCAATAAACAAATGACTACTTTTGGAAAAAAAAATCCATGTTTTAAAAATAAAATTAATTTGAAATTAGAATTCTTAGCCAAATAAAAATTATTTTGATTTGAAATGGCCAGTACTGCAGAACGGCAATTTCATAGGTAAAGACCTAATACATTAATTGCGACTTAGTTTGCGACTTCAACCCTACGTTTTCTACAGCCTCATCAAAGATGTCAGCGAAGGGTCACTCGGTAATATTGTAATTACCGAGTGACCCTTCGCTGACATGTTTATTATTTTTGTAGGAGGTTAGATACTAAACTAACTAACTAGGTAATTTTTTTTTTTTTTAATGCGAAGTTTGAATCTGCCTATGTAGTCTAACTGAATGTGAAAATAGGGAGGTAACAAAATCTTTACATATATTATAATAAAATCGTAGTGAAGTCAAAACTGAACAATGAATATTTTGTGAAAAAAAAAAATTACAAAAAAAAAGAACAACCGACTTCTAAAAAAAAACAGTACAAAGTGAAAAATAAATTTAATTTCGGAAGTAGGTGTCTTTGATTTTGTATTTTCGTTGTTTGCCACCGACTTCCAAAATTAAATTTATTTTTCACTTTGTAAGTAGTGTTTTTTTGGAAGTCGGCTGTTTTTTTTGTAAAAAAGTTTTTATTTTTCACTTTTTAGTTGCAAAAGAAATTAGAACATCATTCACATAAGACTAAGTGGCAAAAATACGTATTATTGAAGCTAACTCAAAACCTACCCAAACAAAGTTAATGAATTTTACATGAGCCCAACTTCGAGGTACACCCTCCCGAATAATACAATAATCTTTCAAATCGGACAACTGTAAAAAGTTATGCGTGGTCATACATAAAAAAAAAAATACGTGTCGACTTGAGAACCTCCTTTTTTATCGGTTAAAAAAGAGAGGCTGTGACAAAAAAATAGAAACTACGCTTTTTTGTTAGTAATATTTCAACAGGCTTTGTTATTAATAAAAAAGAGCTATTACATTCATACTTCTAACAAAGAGATCAAAAAGGCAAGCTTCAAAAAATAATTCAAATTACTTTGCAAAAATTACTCTTAAAAACAATGTTCAAATTAGTTAAAATAACCAGCTTAGACTTAATTAATCTAGTCAATTTTAAAACAAAACACTTTTGATAGCAAACTCTAGGGCTTTCAAAAATACTTGGAAATACTTTCCAATTGTAATTTTGTTATTTGTAACCATATTCTGCAATTAATTACAGGCTGAATCTGAACGCCGCGTGCTACGATCCCTAAGTACTCATATCATTCAAATCTTCTGTTTTACAATAGGTTTAAAAATGTGTACCTGTTTTATTCATGTCTCTATCTCCAGTGGTTTTTTTTTCATACAAAAATACCATTCAAATTTCCGAGTTTTCTGGAAAATTTTCCAAAAAAATCTCTCATGCACACTTTGTCCTGACAGTTAAATACACAACAAAAAAAGAATTAGCCAAATAGGTGCAACCGTTCTGAAGTGATGCGCTTGCATACGTTCGGAAATTGATTTTTTTTATTTAAAATATAGATTACATCCATTCCCTTTGGTCTCATAAAATTCAAACTGCTTAACATGATTAGTAATCACACTCAAAGTTATTCGATTCAAATTTTCTGGGAGCAACATAAATATTCCACCACTAATTTACAGTTTCAAAATTCAAATTGAGACACACGTTTGAAGTTGTCGGTCAAACTTCATGAATAAAATATTTTACCGATTAATATTCGCGTTACTGCAATCAACGAGTTTACACCTAAAACAATAATTAAGGCACCTATCAAAATACCTCGCGTCTACAATCCGACAGGGGCGGGCAGGGCTGTCGGATCAGCGTAAATCGAATCATTTGTTAGTGTCGGGAAGCATTTTGTAAATTCATAGTCTGTTTTGTAAGGGGTAAATATAATATGAAATGGGTTTCGAGCATTTCAGGTCGGAATTAGAGTGGAGCCTGTCAGTTACCTGAATACATTTATTCTTGATTGTTTTGTTGCTTTTATGTTGTATGAATGAATTAAGATTTAGGTAATTTCTAAGCAATTTGTTATAATTATTATTTTTCTGATCTACGAATTATTATGTAAAATATTAATAAGTTGTTAGCCTGAATTTAAAAATTAAATGTCAAATAAGTACTTGTCTAAACAATCAAATATAATCCAAACCTATCTTCATAAAAAAAAAAAAAAACTCGATTGAAAATTGCCAAAAACAGTCTGCACCAAAATAGCTTATCCTAGGTTAGTAATGTTACACATGGCAACCCTATTTACGTCTCACGGTGGGCCCGTCGTTCCCGTCCTCTGGCTAGACCCGAGGGGGAGTGAGGGAGTCTAGACGGCAGACCGATCCATACTGCAGTGCATCGATCGAGGTCGGGTCGACGGCCGCGTCGCGACGCCCCCTACCCGTGGGGGTCTGGGGGACAAAACAAACCCGTAGTTGGAGGGTTTATCACGTTGACCGCACAGGTGGTGTTATAGGTTTGCGATTTGTAAGAATTACGCATCGGCAGTGTTGACATGGGAGTGTAGCCTGTGTAGCACGCTATCGAACTTAGTGGAACGGTTTGATGTTCACCCCTATTGTTAGTCAGTTTATTTCAACAGCGTCGCTTTTGAAATTTTACAACTTACTACAACCAATAAAAGAGGTAACAATAAACATGATCAGTGCTTTGAGGAATGACGAATGAGTTGACATCCCCTAATAAAAACTAAGGAACTTTAGTTGTGTTGTTTAGTTGTTGTTTTTGTGTTGTAAAATATAGGCCTAGGCTTAGATTAGACTCCAGATCTTCCACAAATTACAAATTGTCTAAATATCTGTCAACTTGAATGTCTATAGTATTTTAGGAAATATAGGAATGTAATTTGTGGAGATAAATAAACATATTTTGTTTTTTTAATCATTTACACCCAATATTCGTCCCCATAATGTTACTAACAACAAATATTACAAATTACATTTACAACTGAATGTAATATTTTTGGAAGCTAAAAAGGCTTCTCAAAATATGACATTCCTCCATAGACAAATAGACACATAAACCAATCGTCTGTTGCCACGGTAAAGACGAGCAATACCACTGTGACATTGACATTAGCAATGAACTATTCCTCGCGCGTCGCTGAGGGCAATTTGTATGACTTTTTGCGTTATTAAAGGTTAAGCCCTTGTGAATTATGTCCGTCTGACTAGGGTTGGTACAAAGTTAATGCGGTGTCACTTTAATGGGATATTTTTGAGGTATGACAGCAATAATAATGAGATGTTTGTTTTAGGTAGTTGCTTGATGTTATTTTTCTGTTTATTGTTCGTCTGATACCACCTTCTTAAGTTTCAGCAACAGAAATGTTTACTCTCTGTTGCTTTAGTTTTAAATAAAATAATAGTTGGTTTCTTTTTAAGTTTTTTGTTTTCAGTGGCGTTGTAGGGGAAACTTTTGATATATAATGCATTAAAAAAAAATTATTATGACTTCTTACAGTTTTTTTAAATGATAATATTATTTAAATTATGAAAAAGTGTGCGAATCTGATGAAAATGCTGTTCGTTGTTAAGCGCATCACTTGAGAACGGCTGGAACGATTTGGCTATTTTTTGTTTTAAAATTTTATAGACAAAAAAATTGGTAAAATTTTGCAAAAAAAATGGAAAAATGGCAAATATTGAAAGACTTTTTTTCTATGGGATTTTGTATGAACACTATTATTTGGGCAGGACAACTTCTGTCGGGTCAGCTAGTTTAAAATAAATTTATTTTCATATTTTTTTTTTGTTCAATTCTTTGCACGAAAATTGTATTGTAATAGGTCCTTATCCTTCTTCATAGGAAAATAAAAAATAAACAAGAAATCATATTGGTTATAATTGGTACTTACTGAAGTCTATGAGCAGTCTGCCATATCCTTGTCTCTGGTAAGGAGGCAGCGTCAGTATGCACGACACGTTGTAGTTCAGGAACGAGTTCTTTTCCTATGACAATCAAAATAAACAAACGTTAGTACCTTTTATACTAATGATGGCTGATTTACATTGTTCCAGTATTTCAATCCAGCGAGCGGCAGCAGTTATCTGGATCGATAGTTGATACAGGAAGGATCAATTTAATGCTTTTAAGGATAATTTAATCGCTGGATTTTTTCTGGATTGTAATTACTGGATTATAGTGAATTAGCTTTTAGGAGTCATATCTTAGGTTTCGCATAAAGGTGGTTCAATAAATCAGTATACGAGTATGTGTATACAATCAATACAATACAATCAACTTTATTTTTCTCACCACAATTTGTATATACAGGGTGTCCAGTAAATAGCACGACATACTGCAGGGGGTGATAGCTTGGGTCAATACCTACCGAAACAACACAATATATGTTCAGCAAAATCTTACGGATTTACAGTTTTACAAAATTTTCCGAAATATCGAAAAATCTCTACCTTGAAACAGATTTTTAAGCATCTCGTAATGAAACATTCCTTTTCTATTATTTTTTTTTACATCAAATTATTCGTGAATAGTTACTTTACTCATTGATAAGTCTTTTTTCTATCAAAAACAAGAATGTTTTCAAGAAATAGTATTTTTTGTTCAAATTTTCACATAACGATTTCCTTTTCGCATAACTTTAACCTACAGTGGTGAAAAAAAATCCATAAGATTTTGCTGAACATATATTGTGTTGTTTTGATAGGTATTGACCCAAGCTATCACCTCCTGCAGTATGTCGTGCTATTTACTGGACACCCTGTATATTACTGTACATTGATCATATTCGACACTGAATACACAATTCAGATAAGTAGGTATACAATATTGTGGGAGACTGGTGCCTCAGCTAGGCTCGCGGCCTGTTTCAGGACACCAGGATCCCACCCCTATACATTTTCATTTTGTAAATTATGCATTCTAAGCGCGCTGACAGAATGTAGTAAGGAATCAAACAATATTTATTTTGATTAATATTTAAAGGTTAAGAATGCGAGACGAATGTTAGTAGATGTGTAGTATGGTGAATGCGTGGGTGTGTGAGTGTGTGGGTGTACAGATACGTGTACAGATAGAGACCTGAAGGCCAGTTCTTGTACCTAAAAACGTTCAAATTCAATTCGCAATCTCATCTTCTTCTTAGCGTGTCGATGGCAAAGATATCTCGAAGTAATAAAAAAAAAATACCTGCAGTTTTTTTTTAAATTTGTTTGGCCCAAAATTCAGGAATTTCATACCAGTGACAATCAAATGTCAAAAATGTAGGTAAACGATATTACAATTTTTGACAGCTTGAGACTGAGATGAGATTGCAAACGTTGTTAAAAATACGGGAATTGACCCTCTGTTCAAAATCAAAACTCATTTATTCAAACTTGGCTGAGAATCAGCACTTTTCGGACGTCATAATTACATAAGACAGTCCCCCAAAACGCCCGCCCTTCACCACTTCCTAGTGCTTTAGCTGGGAACAAGTGGCCCAACAAACTCCCCAGCAGCGCAGCTGTCAGTTCAGTTAGTAAAACTTGATTCTATACAATAGTATGCAAAATAATTTACGTTACGCAACACTGTAACTAGCAGGGGGGACAATACATAATTTAAAAAAAAAAACTCAGGTTAAACTAGCCTTCTTCAGCGGATGCTAAATGTTCGCTCACCTCACCCAGTGCAGATAGTCCCAGTTCCATTGACAGTTTGAGCTTATACGAAAGATGCTCAGATCAACAAAAAAAGGAAGATGGGACGCCGCGAACATAAAAAGTTAAGCCACAAAACCGTGCTCCTGCAAGTAGTTAAGTAGTAAGTCATTAAGTTCCCTTCAAAATGGTTGAGCTAAATGGTGCTGATCCATGCGTCATGTTCGTGAACGGGCGCCGTCAGTTGGGACTGGTCGTCTCTTAGCTGCCATGGCTTATTTTTAATTTTAATAATTAATTTAGTTGTTTTAGTTATTATCTTTTTATTACGGACGCTTTTTAACGTGCACGTCTTTCTACATTGTTCTCACATGTATATTTTCAACTTGAACGATGTAACCAATATTTTGTAAAAATATTATGATTTAAAAGAGTGTCCGTGGAGTTTCTTGCCCGTTCTTCTCCATAGGGATCTACTACGCTTTGGAATGGGCAACTAGCTTCATCTTTCTGACTGACCGACCCATTGACAATTCAAAAGGGCCTGTAATTGGTTTATTTGAAATAAATGCTTTGAGTTTGAGTTTGAGTAAAATACACGCTCACTCACACACATACAACTAAAACCATGCTCACTGCCCTTAGTACGTGACGAGTCGTCGTCCAAATAACATAGATAAAAAAAATAGAATTATGCCTTTTTGTGCAGTGAAAACTTGTAAGTAAAAACAATAGCAAATCACATAAAAAGTCTCACGGAATCACTTTTCACTTGGAGTACTTGAAATAACATCGTTTCTTTATTAAATAAACTGTGAGTTTTAGGCTACTTGGAACAAAAAAACATCAACGAACGAACGCAGTGACATAAATGGCGAGGGTTGCCATAATACGATTTAAAATTTCCCCATTCGATTAGATATCTTACCCGTACAATGTGATTTCCCAAATTAATAGGGAAACAAATTAACAAATGGCAACCCTTCGACACACACAAAGATAAAAAGGTGGCTTCACTTTTCATGTTCGCGGCGCTCCATCTGCCTTTTTTGTTGATCTGAGGAGAGATGATCAAAAGGTCTTGAGTGTTTTGCAAGTTTAGAATGGTACCTATTGTCTTCTATTCAATGAAAACTGAGAAAGACTACAAGTGCGTACTGACGGAGGCAAAGACACGTCATTGTTCTGCCTATACATACAAATAGATTTTTATTACAAATCACGGTTTATAAATAAGTCTTGTTGACGTACGGCATGACGCACAGACGTACGGCACGGTTATGTGTCTATGCCATGTAATGTTAAAAGGAAATGGTGGCCAACGATATATTTTTAAGCCATAGATTTAGTTTTTGAATGAATGGAATGTGTACGAGAAGTTTCTGTGAATTAGAAATAGTATAAACATTTTTAAGCGTTAGGAATTTTGTTTGTGGTATGATTTTTGCACATGGTATGTAGGTATGTTACAGGTATTTGAAGAATAATAAATACGCGCCTTGGCGCCTTCATAATACGATTCGTTTTTGTCGTTGGTTTGCGAGGTCGGATAATTACATTAAAAAAAAAACTCACAGAAACGTATTACCAGCTAAGTCTATGTGTTAATCCAGAACATGCTTTATCTAAATATGTGCTAAGTTTCATTCAAATCCGTTCAACGTTTTAAGTGCAGGCCACACTAAGAGCAAAGCATAACGAAGCTAAGTTCGTTTAGCTTCGCTCAGGTAGCCACCGCTTTTCATATTTCGGCTTCGGTTCATAGTTCGCAGTGTGAACCGAAGTATGAAAAGACGCGGTATTATAGCTAATTACATGAGCGAAGTTAAACGAACTTAGCTTCGTTCACAGTGTGGCCTGCACTTTATACATGATTGAGCAACAAACAAA
This sequence comes from Cosmia pyralina, assembly GCA_946251885.1. Taxonomy (NCBI): domain Eukaryota; kingdom Metazoa; phylum Arthropoda; class Insecta; order Lepidoptera; family Noctuidae; genus Cosmia; species Cosmia pyralina. Next base: position 4,731,942 of record OX276346.1, on the reverse strand, counting down.
ATTTTTACAACTTTCAAATTTTTAATCATTATTAAGTTTATGTAGGATTTCAGTTCATGAATTAAATAAATAGCGTTCCACTGACCAGGCTTAATTTATGGTTCCCACTACAGTACATTGCATAATAATAATCATCCCTAATACCCGGCGCCCCTCCACCACTATGTGAGGGCTCGAACCTCACAGTAGGAGATTTACTAAATAAATAATAAAACTAGAGGGACTCTATTTAAATGGGGCTGAAGCCCTCTATATTTTAAGCTTCTTATAAATTATAATTCACACTCCTACTCAATTAGTTCTACGCGGAGCCCTCACCAGCTTCTATCTCTCATCCTATTGACAGAAGATATTCCATATTTGAATGATTGAATGTCAGCCAGTAATATATTAACGAGGCTTGATCAAAGCATCAATCCTTTACAGTACCAACCTTATCTACTAAACAGATGATCATTTAACTGCGGCATTGACAATTTTGTGGTTATTAAGGGGATACTTACATCAATAATTTTGTGTTTTTAAAATTCCTAAAAAACCAAATGTATATGATTGGATTTCGAATTTTTCAGTTGGATTTTTCATATGTGTATTATTTTACTATATTGTCTACTGCTGTATTAAAACCGAAACATGATTACTTAAAATTTTTTCGATAGAAAAAAAATTCCAAAGTAGCACCGTCTTTGTTCTGTTTTATACGATTATACATAAACAGTTCCTTATTGTGCAAAAAAAAAATGCTTTAAATCTAAGGTATTTAAATATGTTAACAACTAACTAAGCTAAACATTTATTTAAGTATAGCATTTTGTCAAAAATCTACATTTAAACGAAGCGCGTTTAAATTCCGGTGGCGATGGCGTGAGAGTTGTATCTCGCGCGTTAAACAAGACAGACATAACGCCATTTCACTTAGGTACACACCGAGCTAAACCACGCTTCGATATATCCTCTTAAGGCGATTCTTCCCTTGAAACCGTTTATTGTGAGCATTAAACAGATTAAAGTGACTATGATGATTTATGGGTAATAAACCTTGTTCAATGAAGCATTCTGAATAGGAGTTGTTATTCTTATTCTTATAAATGACTAACTTAACAAAGAACTACCCTTTTACTTCATATGTAGGTACAAAGCAAGTATTTTTTTTTTGTGTTAGATTCTACTAACCTTCAAGTTCACTATTCATCCTAGAGACGTAATCAAAGACACATTATCGCTCATTTGCGACAAGGTCGACATTTCTCAAAAAATATAATTTTACAGGAGAGCAATTTTATATTTTCAAGTAAAAATTATACATTAATCTTTGATTTTTCATAGGTAACTTATTTAGACAAGAAAGTAGTGTGATTGGTATAGTTTTCTGTTAAAATATTAAATTTAACACAACCTATAGAATCATCAATTTTGTGATATGTCGACCTTGTAGCAAATGAGCGATATATTATGATTAGAGTGACTTTTAAATTTGTTATTACTTCAAATAATGTAAGTTAGTTATGCAAAAAATGTACCTTAACATACACATCAATTCTATACGTGAATATTTAAGTATTGTGTAAAATACTTTATGAAATAAATTCAGGAAGTACCTACAGGACCTAAAAATAACAAAATTATATCCTAACTAAACTAAAACTATTCACAAACTAAAACATGGCGTCGAAAATCTTCATCCGCATCGCTGTCGACTGGTAATGTACCCAAGAGACTGGCGACATTGCCACGTTTGTACGATATGATACATAATTAAATAAAATAAAATAATTAAATTAAATAAATAAATAAAAATGCATGCATACATACTCCACATTGTTATTATTAGTAATTAAGTTAATTGTTATTATGTTGCCGTGCCCTAACCGGGTTTCATGTTCGAACTTACCTCAATTGTAACAACTTAATGTACCTACACATGAATGCAATAAAGAGTTTTGAATTTGAATTTACCTAATGTCCACCCAAAACACTAAACTATATACTTTCAAACTACTTAAGATATTTTCATGTTTTTATTTTGTTGTATGTACAGACTATTTTACTATATAAGTACTTATGATTATATGTGATTTTTTCAAATATTCATATTTTCCTAAAAATAAATATTCCTTATGAAGCCGAACCGAACGGCATGCGGCGAAAACGCACAAGGTCACCAGCACTTTAAAAGTGTTATTTTGTCACTTTCTACCTTCTGTACATACCTATAACAAAATCGTTATAAATAAAAATCGCATCACTTCAGAACGGTTGCACCTATTTGGCTAATTCTATTATTGTTGTGTGTTGTAATTGTCAGGACAAGGTTTGTATGAAAGAAAATGTTTGAAAATTTGCCGGGAAAATCAGAAAATTCGGGAAAACTGAAAGTGCATTCTATGGGAATTTTGTATACATAATCAGCCTATAATGTTCCCACTGCTGGGACACAGGCCTCCTCTCGGTGAGAGGGAGCGGGCCGTAAACCACCAAGCGGGCCCAGTGCGGGTTGGTATAGATGTCACAAGTCTTCAAACTTTTGCTTCCAGGACATGCCGGTTTCCTCACGATGTTTTCCTTCACCGTTTTGAGAGCAGTGGTGATGAAATAAGTTGCACAAAGTAAAGCGCCTGTTGGGGTTCGAACCTACGACCTACAACTTGGTAAGTCGCGGCCGTTATCACTGGGCCACCATTGCTCTCTGCTGAATTTTGTATGAATTAGGTATTGAAATTTTGACAGGACAACGTTTGTCGGCTCAGCTAATAAAAATATAAAATATAGTCGCGTTTCGTGTCTGTATGTGTGATCGCGTAGTTTTTCTAAACTACACAATGGATTTTGATGTAGTTGTCGCCATAATTTAGAGAATTTATTCCGGAAGGTTGTGTATATAGGGTGACTGGTAATTAGTGACCGATACTTAAACACATGATTGTGCTCATGATAACCAACAACTTTTACTGTGGGACCAAACCTGAAATCGCAAAAAAAAGTTAGCTGCTCCCTACATTTTGACAAGCTTTGTGAATATAAATGTAGGGAACAGCGGATTTTTTACGCGATTTCAGGTTTGGTCCCATAGTAAAAGTTGTTTGTTATCATGAGTAGAATCATGAGTTTAAGTATCGGTCACTAATTATCAGTCACCATAAATTTATATTAAATATGAAAATAATAAGGAAATCTCAATGTCTTGTCAAGTAGTAAAACCGCATGGAGAAGGGGCGAGTTGTTAGTTAAAAGTTATAATCAAAATACTATCAGCACGCGTGCATGCCGACATTTTGTCGACGGAAGAATAGACAAAACTATACATTGCCATGCTTAGACGAATAGAATGCGTACAAATATTTCTACTAACTGCCATTTTGTCTATTCTTCCGTCGACAAAACCCGTTTCTATGGCGATCGTGCTAAGCTTGCTGTTGGTCCTAATCATAGCTTATTCTCAAAACATTACCTAGGATGGGAGGGGACGTCCTAGGAAGTCATACAGTGACCTTATTGGTGATGTTCTTCAGAAAGGTCAGGTGCGTAGTAGTACTCGCAACCGGCGTGCTTGTATGACTTGATGTATGAACGTAAACGAGGCAAAAGGAGTATGTTCTGTAGTTTCTGCCTGCCCCATGGGTAGAAGGCGTGATTTATGTATGTAAGATGTATTACCTAGAAGAAGAAGAGAGGAGCTCGTGGCTAAGTAATAACAGCCGCACGGGTCGATCCATCACGTTAAGCTACGCTTGCCGGGGTTGGTCCGTGGATGGGTAACCATCTTTACATACCGAGACTCCTCCGTGCCTCGGAAAGCACGTTAAGCCGTTGGTCCCGGCTGTCATTCGTGGATCTTTGACAGTCGTTACGGGTCGTCAGAAGCCCGAAAGTCTGACAACCAGTCTTACCAAGGGGTATCGTATTACCCAGTTACTGGGTTGTGGAGGTCAGATAGGCAGTCGCTCCATATAAAATACTGGTATTCAGCTGCATCCGGTTAGACTGGAAAAAACAACAATAACAACATAGTTGGGAAAAGGCTAGGCAGATTGATTGATGTATTACCTAGGAAATGTGGGTGTACTATAAGTACACCTCTAACCCTTCGGGGATTACACACGTGATGTTGTTATGTTATTACCAGCAGACTACGCAAAAAAGTCTAAAAATAACTTCTTCCAAACAACGCTAATACTAACGGAATCAGAGCTAGACGTACGATAACTAATGCACATTTTAAGTTAAAACTTTAAAGTTTCACCTTAAATCTAGACAAACCATCCTCTGTCTGCAGCTTCAGGTCAACGAACTTCAGGGGTAGGCAGGGGAGAAGGGGGGACGCGTCGCTTCCCGAAACATTAAAAATAAAGCTTGACCTTTGTTAATATTATAAGCTTCTTAGTAAATCAGATGGCGGAGGATATGGGGAGGATCATGGTCCTGCTTAGCCTGCTGTGTTTCGCGTGGTACAATAGTACCATAGTATATTATATTATCTGTGACAATGTTAAATAAATAAATGTATTAATTTAATTTAAAATGGCTACGGAAAATTACATTAGTTCAAGACAAATACGAATTCCGTGTGTGTTTCCGTGTGGAATCCGTTTATTATGACTCCGCCTATATTGCCCAACCGCTTTGTATGGAGTAATTATGTATGGCGCGTGTTGGATCATTTAGCTAATCCATGCGTCAGGTTCGTGAACAAGCGCTGTCAGTGAAGGCTGGGCATACCTTAGCGGCCACGGCTTATTTTAATTTAATTTAAATATTTGAATTGTTTTTTTTTTTAAGGACGCTTTGAACGTTCTGCATCGTTCTCACATGTGAAATTTCAACATGAATGATGTAACCATTATTTTGTAACCATATCTTGATTTAAAAGAGTGTCCGTGGAGTTTCTTGCCCGTTCTTCTCCATAGGTACCTACTATGCTTTGGAATGGGCGCCTAGCTTCATCTTTCTGACTGACCGACCCCTTGACAATTCAAAAGTGCCTGTAATTGGTTTAATTGAAATAAATGCTTTGAGTTTGAGTTTGAATTGCAGTGCAAAGTTTAGTTTTCATAAAAAAATATTTATAACAAAGTTCGAATATAGGTAATGACTTCGCTTTTAGTGACATGTCGTTTATTAAGTCTGTCAAGACCCTTTCCCTCAGCAACGCGTGGAGGTATCAAGTTGAAATTAATATAAAATACGTAGGTCATAATGATTCTTTACTGACATTTTTTATAATTGTTTATGTGCTGTATTTTATTGAAACACTATCATTATCTATTAATTGTTTGGCATGAACCTGTGACCTGTACTAACATAATTTCTTTATTTTATTGTTATAATTTGTTAATGTGACATTCGATTACATAAGCTATTTTGTATGCCTTCTGGGTCCCCCCAGTAAGAACCAACATTTTTTTTTATATAACATCTGTATAATTTTACTCTATGTTCACAAAATTAAGAAATGAATTTGAATTTAAAATTTAGGTCTATGGTCCCTTGAATTCTAAAAAAATCAAGCTTCTATGCTAAAGCAATAAAAAATATGGCCGTTCATGCGACATATTTTGATAAGTAAAAGTACTCAATAATACATTTTTTTTTGTGATTACAAGTTTGTTTTTGGGATAAATTCTTTTCAACTACGGAACCCACATTGTGCGTGGTCCGACACGCACTTGGCCGGTTTTTTTAAATTATATAGATAGATAGATTACTATTTTCTATTTACTGCTAATACTATGTTATTGGAACGAAGTTCTTTAAAGTGGCTTGCGTTAGGAGTTGACTGGTAGAAATCGTCACGTAACGAAAAGCGTTATGCTCTAAAAAAAAAGTCAGTCAAAAGTTTTTGTTTTTTAATACAGAGCCATCTAGTACAAGTTTTTAGCTTCGAAAACCTTTTACTAGATGGCTCTGTATGAATACAATAATATACAGCGAAAGGAGCTTTGTTCCAACCGGGTTTCCACGACACCTCTCGATTTGTTTTAGAATTATATTTTTTATTATTAATTTTCCCATTTTATTTTTAATAAATGGTAGGACAAGCTTAGACCACGTGGTTCATCCAAGTGTAAGGAAGGACACGCTTATTAATAATCTTTGGTTTAAAGATCACAGACCTCGACCAATATTGTGGTGTACTGATTTTAATTATCTAAGTACAGTCAACAAAAGAGATATCTAGGCAGGGTATACTAACATATTTGTATGTGAATTGCTTCATGTTCAATTTCGTGAAAATATACAATTTTGTGTTGGTGCGTTACAATGTAGGAGTATTGCAAAAACAAAGTAATATATACGAGTATATATAATTGAATATGAAGCAATTCACATGCAGATATGTTAGGATACCCTGCCTAGATATCTCTTTTGTCGACTGTACCTATTTACTTTTAAACCTACCCCCTTCCCGCTACTTAAAAACTTTTTTACAAAAAAATACAACCGACTTCCAAAAACAACACTACAAAGTGAAAAATAACTTTAATTTCGGAAGTCGGTGTCTAGTTAAATGTATTTTCGTTTTTTGCCACCGACTTCCGAAATTAAAGTTATTTTTCACTTTGTAGTGTTGTTTTTGGAAGTCGGTTGTATTTTTTTGTAAAAAAGTTTTTATTTTTCACTTTTTAGTTGTGTACATACCCCACACAAATTCTAATACCACTATGTGCAAAACAAACTAGAACATCATCCATATAAAAGTGGGGAAAAAATACGTATTATTGAAGCTAACTCAAAAACTACCGAAGCAAAGTTAATCAATTTTATATGGAACCAACTGTGATGTATACCCTCTCGAATAAAACAAAAAAATCCAAATCGGTCCAGCCATCTTCGAGTAATCGAGGAACATACATAAAAAAAAAAGGTTCCGACGAATTGAGAACCCCCTGCTTTTTGAAGTCGGTTAAAAAAGAGGAGCTTTTGGAAAAAAAAAATTGGCAGTCCCCAGGGACTGCTGACAGCTGTGAAAAACTTAAACGTAAAACTATGCATAACATGTCGCGGTGTGTGACGCGGTGACGCGAACACGTAAGATTTCCCCCTACCAAAAATCGCTCAACTCGCCTAAAGAAGTTTTCAGTCCAAAACCTAAAAATATAGCTCGAGCATCTTCCACAATCAAACTTATAGTTCAATTAGCCACTTTGCTCTACTGCTCATAAAGCCTAAAGTTTCATCCATCATAAAAAACCAACCTAACCACGATGGTGAAAGCGTGGGACTAGTCACCAGCCACCACACAGTAAAAATTCATAAAAGAACATATTCAAATCAGCCAACCAAGCCAGGCGTAATTAATCCCGAATTTTCAGCTTCCCTTTACAAATCTCCCATTACTATTCAAATTCCTAATAAAATTTCATGTAAAAACATCAGTGGCGGTCCCATACGTGTCTGCTCCGTAATGAATTCTCACAATATAATGGCGGGTACAGCGGCGGCTACCGACGTCTAGACGTCTGCAGTCGCCTGTTTACATCACTAAATTGTCACTCGGAACCAGGGCTGTGCGTGGTAACAATAGGGTATTTGACTACATCAAAAATATACATGAATTAATCATTACAAAACAGATGATTTGTGAAAAAAAATATACATGAATTAATCATTACAAAACAGATGATTTGTGAAAAAAAATATACATGAATTAATCATTACATAACAGATGATTTGTGAAAAAAAAATATACATGAATTAATCATTACAAAACAGATGATTTGTGAAAAAAAATATACATGAATTAATCATTACAAAACAGATGATTTGTGAAAAAAAATATACATGAATTAATCATTACAAAACAGATGATTTATGAAAAAAAATATACATGAATTAATCATAACAAAACAGATGATTTGTGAAAAAAAATATACATGAATTAATCATTACAAAACAGATGATTTGTGAAAAAAAAATTGTACGTGCAAAACCGTACACGTTAATAGAAATTAAACTTCTACAAAATAAAGAATAAGAGAGGTTTAGTGTGAGAGACAGAGAGAGTTATATCTTTCTTCTCTCTCATGTAACGAAATGTGACTAAACGTGATGTGTCCTTGAAATTTCTCTTTCAATTGTCGTCCATTTATCGAATCGCCGCCTAAGAAGTTTCACTTTAAAAATAAAGTCGGTGGAAAAATGGAGAAGTTACACGCTTTGGAAATGATTGTTCTATCCTTGTCACTTGTTCATTGTACTTGAATGGCGCGAAGTTACTATGGCGTTCCTGTGTTGTGACGTCAGATCGCAGCAGTGCTGTGTTCGCCATTTGAGATATACAATCATACAAAAAACTGTCACAGTAAAAAAAAATTATACAGGGTTACTGGTTATTGACCAATATCCTCTTAAGGGGTCACTACGCTCATCATTATGAACAACTTTTACTATGGGGCCAAACCTGAAATCGCAAAAAAAAAATTAGCTGTTCATTTATCTACATCAAACTCTTCAAAATATAGGGAGCAGCTGATTTTTTTTTCGCAATTTCAGGTTTGGTCCCATAGTGAAAGTTATTCATAATCGGTGACTCTTTAAGAGGATTTGGTCAATAACCAGTAACCCTGTATAATTTTTTTACTGACAATTTTTTCTAGGTTTCGAAAAGTTTAATAAAAATACAGCCAAATTAACACCCTATTGTGTTAAGGTAGGTAATTGTTGTATTAAACGAGCATATGATAATCGGCCAGCATGCGGTGAGAAAACAGCTCATGCCTGGTAATTATAATGGCTAGGCTACGAGGTTTGATGGTTTGTCTAAACTGACTAGAGCCTTCTACGCGTGATCTGTATTTATTGCCGGACAGCAGTGCCCGATCTTGTTCTACTACACACTATCGTGATGAGCCTCCATCAAAATGTTGACGATACAATAACCGCATAACACAACAGATTTGACGTTCGTCAACACATTCCATGTCGTGCGAAGTTAAGTGCGCCTTGTAAGCACAACACGCAAATGCATGATGGTTTGTTGTCCATCAATATTTGTTCTGCTCTTTCCATGCGTACAGCGATCCTATCAGTATAACTTACCCCGGGCAGTAAGCGCCGCTGATACAGCTACAGTAAATGAAAACTACCTCAAAAAATCTGAAAATTTCACTAACCCTGATTTTTCAAACCCCGATATAATAACACTGGCTAGATAAATAGATTAGTTTCACGCGGCAACCCTAAAACTGAACGTGGGCGGTAACATTGGGGGACCAATGCACGAAATCAGCCGCCGATATTTGGACGTAACGTAACCATATACGTCTGATTTGTTACCGGTATTGCCGCTCTTTTACCTTTAAACGATGGTTAAAACTGGAAGCGCTTTTTTAAATGATGGTTAAAACTGGAAGCGTTTCTTTAAATGTTGGTTAAAACTGGAAGCGTTTCTTTAAATAATGGTTAAAACTGGAAGCGTTTCTTTAAATGATGGTTAAAAATAGCAGTTTCTTTAAATGATGGTTGAAACTGGAAGCGTTTCTTTAAATGTTGGTTAAAACTGGAAGCGTTTCTTTAAATAATGGTTAAAACTGGAAGCGTTTCTTTAAATGATGGTTAAAAATAGCAGTGTTTCTTAAATGATGGTTAAAGCTGGAAGCGTTTCTTTAAATTACGGTTATAACTAATAGCGTTTCTTAAATGAGGGTTAAAACTAACAGTGTTTCTTTAAATGATGGTTAAAACAGGAAGCTTTTCTTTAAATGATGGTTAAAACTGGAAGCGTTTCTATAATTATGGTTATAACTAATAGCGTTTCTAAAATGATGGTTAAAACTAATAGCGTTTCTTTAAATGATGGTTAAAACTGGAAGCGTTTATTTAACAAAAATGTTAGAAGAATAGAGATTACATTTACATGGAGCGGACTGCCTATCTGACTTCCACAACCAGTTACTACCCCTTGGTAAGACTGGTTGTCAGACTTTCGGGCTTCTGGCAACCCGTAACGACCATCAAATATCAACGAATGACAGCCGGGACCAACGGCTTAACGTGCTTTCCGAGACACGGAGGGGTCTTGGTATGTAAAGATGGTCGACCATCCACGGACCAACCGCGGTAAGCGTACCTTAACCTGATCGATCGACCCGTGCGGCTGTTATTACTTAGCCACGAGCCCCTCTATGTTCAAATGAAAACTAAGTACAGAAATGTGAATGATGTTCTATTCACGCTCATGTTACCTCAGAGGGTAGAAACGTATTCAGTTACCGTGAAGCGTAGGCGTAGTGCGTGGGAACGGACGCCAGACGTTGCGTAGACGGCGAGGTATAGACGTGTTTATCGTGATAGTTATATTTAATGTCCCTACAGGTTAGGGTGGATACAGCCATGCGCCGCAGATCACTCCTTTTATTGACATACTTAGAGCATGCCTCGCTTCACTGTCTGTATCCACCCTTATGTGTTTGTCACCACCTGAATTATAGTGGCGTCATTATGAAAGGCGTAAATGAATAGCAATGAATCTGTATGTATTTATTTATTAGTATTTATTCTTTTTCGAGTTATCTATCCCTTATGCTGCACCTGCCATGTCTTCTCTCTGCATCACCCTAAGGTTGACTGGTAGAAAATGCTTCAGGCATTAAGTCCGCCTTTGTACAGTATTTTTTTACTTGTGCATAAAGTTTTAATAAATAAATAAATAAATAGCAGCAGAAACAGAGACACGCGTGCTGAAGTCAGAGTATCTAATGTCTGAAAATACTTGTCGACACAAGCTTCACCATAATTTGAAGCAAGACCTGGCCGACTCCTTGTACCAGTTTTTAATTAGTTTAATTGAAATAATTGCTTTGACTTTGAATTTGTTGTGGAACTGACTCCAAGACTGTTACTGCTTACAAGCACCACAGTCTAATACCATTTTAACTCCAACCCAGACAAACTCAGCCCCCCAAAATCCAGCGTACCACTAAAAACGCACAACCCCGTCTAGCCAGCAATACGCCGCGTATCCGGATGCTAAGGGCATTCACCCCGGACAGACGTCTGGGTCTTAAGTCTATGTATACGTTTAAGATGCGAATTTTACAGTACCGTGTTACGATCGATCAGGGTGTCTACGACGCAGATGTGGGGGAGGGGGGAGTTGTGAAGTTTCACCTTTTGACCGTCGGGTTGTGTACATTTTTTGTGGTGGATAATGCGATTAATGAGGTTATTTATGGCTACTATAGTACCTACAGAATAAATCGGATAATTTATTTTATTTCATATGACTGAGGAATGCTCGTATTTTTTTCAATATCAGGCAAAATGTAGTGTTGCTGTCAATTAGCTCCGCTCAAATATAGCATGAGGCATGGAATTAGTCGGGAAATGGTTATTTGGTGACACATTTCAACGTAATGAAACAAAATCTTGAAATAATATTATTTGATAAATATTTTGTAAACTATTGGGAAATAAAACCACTGCAGTCCTCACACGTATCTAATCCGGAAAAAAAAGTAATCCGTAAAAAAAGAAGTTTCAAACTATAGCGAATATATAGCGAAAACGCTACTGCAAACTCTGCCATATATCAAAACTTTCATACTAAACAATAAAACGCAATAATGCTCTCGACTCTACGATAAAAAACAAACATAGCGCCAGTAAAAGCAACATAAAACATTCATTTATCTCTTTATAGAGACCGAGCACTCGACTCTACTACGCCGTAGACTGTCTACGAGCTACGTCACGTAGTTTACGTCGAGTGCTACGACGCTACGCCTGGCGTAGACAGCTGTACGTAGCTTTGCATTTGGTGAAATACGCCTTACAATCAAAATTCAACTGTATTACAATAAAGTTAAGGTTTATTTTAAATTGTACGTGTTGGTATGAATTTTTAATACGCTACGGCGGACTGTCAAAGTTAATGAAAATATTTATACAGTCACATTTACGGTTTTAGTGATTTTCGTGCTTTTGTATGTGGATGTTAATTTAAAACGGCGTTCGTTTTATGATTAAGGGCTGATTTTTCAATAGGCAGATAACTTTTACCTGAAGAATAAATGTGACAGTTTGACATATTTTCAATACAAAAGCTGTCAAACCGCCATATTTATTCCTCAAATAAAAATTATCTGACTATTGAACAATCAGCCCTAAATGTAATGGGATAAAAGCTTTTTTGAATTATTTGTAACTATTTATTTCAGAATTACTTGAGAAGCTAGTTAATTACTCAATAAAGTAAACCTATGATATGACTAGCTTTTGCCAGCGTCTTCGCCCGCGTGGAGTTCGGAAATTAAGCTACGGAAACGTACTACCGGGATAAAAAGTAGCCTATGTGTTATTCCAGACTATAATCATGCATTAATTTACAATTAACGTACTCATTGTAATTACGTAGATAAATACAGGAAACGTTTTTAAAAAGTGCGCAAATTTTCACAGGGTGTTTTACCCATGTATATAAACAACTTTCACTATGGGACCATCTCTGACATCACAAAAAAAATCAGCTGTTACATACATTTTGGTCGAGTAGGTATGAAACTACTACTAGGTACTTTTGTATGAAACAGCTGACTTTTTTTCATGATTTCAGAGTTGGTCCAATAATGAAAGTTGTTCATATTCATGGGTAGAAAAAAAAAATGAATTAAATTGTTTTTTTTTTATTTTATTTTTTTTTTTTTTTTTTGTTAAAATTTGCGCACTGCTTAAAAACTTTTCCAGTATGCAATTATGATAGTCTTTACATAAAATATATATGTGGAAGCTTATAATTAGCAAATTGTCCTGCCTATGAATAATTGTTAATTATGATATTAGTCTGTAAGCTTTCTGTAACAATAAATAAATAAATAAATAAATATAAATAAATAAAATGCCATTTCTCTTCTTCATAAGAAAACGCTCTTTCAAGCTAATCAAAATTCCATATTATTTTAAAGTCCCATCAAAAAACAAAAAAAAAAACTTTCATAACTGTAGAGAGAACCATAGAGCAAAATAAAGCAATATAAAGTCAGTTAGAGCACTCCATTCTTTTAATAATCGACCCTCGGACTATAGCTCTATGTCTGTCTGGCATTTGTAACGAGCGAATTAAATTTTTGATCTGGATCGAAAATAGAGATGGGATGTATCGGTAGAGGTGGGATTTTTTGGATTGGGGTGATTTACTATTTCAAAGAGATTTGGAATGTAAATAATTTTGAATACGTGCGATTGAAGTCGTTAACGTCGCCTGAGGTTAATTAAAATCGATAGATGATACAAGTTTTTTTTTAAATCTAAATCTCTTTTGATTCACAATCTGTAAAAGCAAAATACGAACATTTTGTAGAAAGAAGATTCATGCGTTGAAATAAAAAGTAAGTATAGTAAACGTACATAAAAATATACTAAATGAAAATGGCGACGAATAAGGACCTTAATTTTCCACAATCAAGAAATAAATAAAATCAACGACAGTAGCTCTGTAATCTGATTAAAAATTAGAAACTTGATTCAATCAATCAATCTGCCTACCCTTTTCCCAAATGTTGGGGTCGGCTTCCAGTCTAACCGAATTCAGCTGAATACCAGTATTTACATGGAGCGACTGCCTATCTGACCTCCACAACCCATTTACTGGGTAATACGATACCCCTTGGTAAGACTGCTTGTCAGCCTTTCGGGCTTATTAATTAGAAACTTGATTATCATCCCTAAAATAATTGGCAAACAAAAACCCCAACACCATGAATGAAAATCATTTAGACAAACTACCAAACCAAAACATTAACTACCCACAACATATTAATAAGCAAGTTTCTAATTTTCACGTATTGCAGTAACCAGTCTCGCACTAAGGGGGCTGCATTTTGGAGGCGTGGCCTTCCTCCCCAGGTCGTTGACCCCACAGCTGACGCCGACACTGAATGGCGAGCATAGTACGACGAGAGAATAGTTTACTATAGTGGTAGTAGGTACTATAATACTATAAAATAATCAATGTTACTATTTACTACATAATTATGGAAGCCGACCCCAACATAGTTGGGAAAAGGCTAGGCAGATTGAAGTAATAGAAGTAATATTGATACACTTCGATGAAAGTAAATTAGGTACGTCACGATCTTATAGAAGGCGGGACATCGTATACAGGGTATACCCGAAAGGTGTGGTACAGACCATCTAACTGAATAACTTCCTCCATGGGACCAACATCGTAATTGCGAAAAAATAACGTTTTCTATGGGACATTTGATAATTTTTTCGTGATTACGATGTTGGTCCCATGCAGAAAGTTGTTCAGTCTGATGGTCTGTACCACACCTTTTTGGTACAACCAGTATAGTCGATTTGTATCTAATATTTTTGGCGAAATAAGTAAAATACTCAGGCATTTTGTACACACACGTTTTTCTTGCCGTGAAAAATTACGGTTTATTCGCCGTGTGTAAGCACGGGCGTCAGTGTTGTATGGATCACTATGGAAGTTTGTTGACGACGCGGCGCCGTCACTGGTACGCGACGTGTCTGTGCACGGCGTGATTCACATCAGCGTTGTATGGTAGTGGAGTCTGTCGACGGTACGATCAGCAACAGAAGTCGGTTAACACTGCTACTTTTAACATCATCTAAATTAACACAAAATGATTCGATTAACTGCTTTTTTTTCGTTAACTGTTAAGAGTTAATGTTCCTAAAATTTTTATTACTTTTGTTCCGATTTTAAATAAATATTTCGCTTATTAATTGAGATTAAAAAACTGCAAGTGTTAATCGACTTTTGTTGCTGACTGGACCAGATGTTTTCACGTATCGTGACGGTTTACCTACGCTAATTTTGTTTTTAAAATGGAGATAAATAAACAATTATTAATTACATGATCGAGTAACTATACAAAACCTTGTTTTCCTTTCTGAGTTTTTTCGTTATGATGATCTCTTTGTACAGAAAAACACAACTGAGCTGTAGGTACCTAACTGTTGTCACGATGAACCTAACTGTTGTGACGAATGATTGTGTTTAAATAAGTCCTAAATAATTGTGTAAAATATAACGTAGTAATAAGATAACATATGATAGAAATAAATTGTAATGCCTGTGTAAAAGGTATAAAAAAAAAAAAAAAATTGCATGGAAAATATATATATTAATCATGAGCATGTCTGTATGAAAAAAAAAAAAAATTATAATATACTCGTAAAAAATGGATGGATTCACTTAGATTTTAAGATTAGAGTAAGTGTTCGAGAGAGGAGTTTATGATTGTACCATAGATTTAAAAAAAAAACACACAAATAAAATAAAACAATAAAAAAAGGCGCGGACCACCGGTCCGCGGTAGTCGTACTCATACAAAAAAAAATATAAATAAACTGTTGTCACGTTCAGTTGTTGGCCGCGTCATGTACAAGCTCACGCGTTTTTTCTACGGCGCGGTTTATACGCCGTACCGTAAGGCCCGGCACCCACTGACGGCTCCGCATGGCACGGGATTTTGGTAATACACATGTTTTCGAATCTTATTTAACAATGTTAACACTCACATTTCATTGATACGTCACAGCCTGCTTTGGCATCCTTCGGCACGTTCTGGCATGCCGTGGCATCCCGAAATATAGATGCTAAGCTTGACAAAATGAGATCTCAAATCATTTGCACTTACTAAAATCCCTTGCCATGCCGAGCCGTCAGTGGGCGCCGGCTCTAATGAAACCGTGCCGTGTACAAAGGGCCTTATTTCTCAAAAATGTTTCTGGTCTAATGAATTCAAAGAAATGAGCATACCTTTGACGACATTTCAACCTCTTAATTATAAATGACTAAGATAAGCTTTGTATTTCCTTTATGATCAATAGTTACTCGTAGTTCCAGTTTTCACTTGATCGACTTTAGAAATAAACCCCTTATGTCATCATCTGCCTAGCCTTTTCCCAACTATGTTGGGGTCGGCTTCCAGTCTAACCGGATGCAGCTAAATACCAGTAACCGAGTAATACGATACCCCTTGGTAAGACCGGTTGTCAGACTTTCGGGCTTCTCACGACCCGTAACGACTGTCAAAGATCCACGAATGACAGCCGGGACCAACGGATAACGTGATTTCCGAAGCACGGAGGAGCCTCGCTCGGTATGTTACCCATCACCCGTTGAAGGACCAACCCCGGCAAGCGAAGCTTAACCTGATGGATAGACCCTGGCGGCTGTTATTACTTAGCCACGAGCTCCTCCCAAATAAACCCCTGATGTAACCAGACAATATTGCAACTCTCAAGATTTCGCAGCATCCGATAAAGATTTCATCTTCGACTGCTGCTGCTTCAAATCAGATTATCGTGAAACGAAGGCTTTATCGTAGATTTGAGCAACATAACACGCGGGTTTTGTACTCGTAAGACAGGTAAGTTCTATATGTCTGTCTGGCAGGAAATTTATGGATTATTTTATGTACTGTCTGAGCACAAATGGATACTGTTTGAGTATATTGATTTGTGTTGATTTTCTTAGGAAAGGATTGATGATAATTATGAGAAAATGGTCGCCGTAATACGAGTAGGTATATAGTAAAAGATAAATGTTACTTCCCTTTGATGCTGCTTTCGTAAGTAACATTTGGAGGTGAAAAAAAACCACAAAAAGAAAAATAATTTTAATGTATGAAGTCCGTGTCATTGGATCTGTATTTTAGTTATTTGCTACCGATTTTTAAAATTAAAGTTATTTTAACTTTGTACTTAGTTTTTTTTTTAAGTCGTTTTTTTTTTTAGTTATGGTAGGTACCTACCCCTCACTAATTCGTATACCAATACTTGCTATGTAAACAACAGTGACAGAAAGTATTAACAAGACATCAAGATACACGAAGTGGATTAAATACGTATTATCGAAGCTAACTTAAAAACTACCCAATCAAAGTTAATAAAATTTATATAGGAGCACCGCGCAAGCTTCCTCTACGAAATAAAAAAAAAAGAATTTTCAAAATCGGACCACAATTTTTGAAAATATCGAAGAAATACATAAAAGATAGATAGATAGATCGATAACAGATTCATTGCACACAAAAAACGACAGAACACACAAAAGCAATTAAATGATAGCAAATTACATGAATATATAAAAACAAGGTGCCAATATACAAAAAAATAATCGAGTGACACGATGACATACCTAACTAGTTCAAACCAAATAACAAAAAAATAAACATACAGAGGAACATAACCTCCTCCTTTTTTGAAGTTGGTTAATAAAAGAAATCTGTCGAAAATTATTGAAAGGCTCGAGGTAAAGTTGGTGGATGTGCATTGGTCGGCCAGAAGCGCTACACGGCTCCAAAACGACTTCTGGCTGTACAACCATTTCTTCTACTCGAAATCTATTGGATTAGGGATGAGCCGTCTATAAATTTGGCCGACAAGTCAAGCCAAGCCGACCATTCCTTTACAAAGGCAGTTTCTACTCCTAGATTAGAAGTAAGTAATTATTTTAATTAATGGAGGAACACTTATTGTGCGACTCAGTCTATCTGTCCGTCTGAACTACTAATGCTATCAACATGAAATTTGGAATAGTTTTAGATTAGAATTAGAATAATTAATTTACAAACACATCCACACACACACACGCACACGCACGAACGCACGCGCACACGCACGCACACACACACACACACACACACACACACACATACACACACACACACACAAGTTGTACAACAAAAGAACTAGCTGTGGGCCCCATATCTATCAGATGACGTTTGCCCGACTATTTTGCAAATAAGATTTTTTTTTTGTTACAGGTTAAAAATTTGACGTTTGCCCGACTATTTTGCAAATAAGATTTTTTTTTTGTTACAGGTTAAAAATTTGACGTTTGCCCGACTATTTTGCAAATAAGATTTTTTTTTTTTGTTACAGGTTAAAAATTTGACGTTTGCCCGACTATTTTGCAAATAAGATTTTTTTTTTTTTGCTAGGTACCTACTGAATGGGCATCTTAAAAATTCGAAGTGGGGCTACTAGAGCATGTGGGGTATCATATGAAAGAGCGTTGTTTGCACATTCTCAAACATTTTGTTATTTTTTTAGGACGCATAGTTTCCGACTTTTGATGAAAAATTTAAAAAAAATACCGTTATATAACCCCTTATCCCCGAAGTTTACATAAAGAAAAATCTGAAATTATTCTATGTGATAGAAATTTTTGTAAAGATTAAGTACAGGAAAAATAAAACGATGTCTCTAAATAGCACACTTTTTCAGAAATCGGAACTGAACCCTCGGTGCGCGAGTCCGACGAGCGAGTCGGACTCGGGCACCGAGGGTTCCGTTTAGAACGTTTTTTTTTTTTAAAATCTGTGCATGCAGATATGCTTGAAAAAGTTAAGGACAGTTTCCTAAGACCGTTTTCTTGTAGCGACAACGGTTAAGGTACCTGCCCTAATTGTCCCATCTCAAAAATTCACCCTGTATGGCCTGTAATAGACTGCTTAGCTCCATAAAGGCGAGAAGATAATCATTTAAAAGGTTAAACCTGTAACTATCTGCAATAATCTAACCTTTTGCCTCGTCTTTTTACAATTTGCGACAAAATATAAAAAATACGAACATAATGCAATATTGCTCAACCCCCATAGCAAATAGCGTGATAATTTATAGCCTATACGGGCTGACCAGACTTTTATGGAATCATCATCTTCCTGCCCTTATCCCATATTACTTGGGGTCGGCGCAACACGTTTTCTTCTTCCATTCTCCCCTGTCAACCGTCACGCTATCATTCACTCCCTTCTCTTTCATATCATTCCTCACACAATCCATCCATCTTATCTTTGGCCTTCCTCTGCCTCTCCATCCATCAACATGTATATTCATCACTTTTTTAGTCACATGCGTTTCGTCTCTCCTCATTACATGCCCATACCAAGACAAACGATTTCCTTTCAACTTTTCTGTCACTGGCGCCACTTTCAAACTTCCTCTTATATACTCATTTCTCACTTTATCCATTCTCGTCACTCCACATATCCATCTCAACATTCTCATCTCCGCTGCATGCAATTTTTTTTCATCCGTCTTCTTCACTGCCCAGCATTCCGATCCATAAAGTACGACAGGCCTTATCACGGACTTGTAAATTTTCCCCTTCAACTTGAGGGGCATCCGTGGGTCGCAAGTTGTTCCTGTAACCTGTCGCCATTTCATCCATCCTGAGTTGATCCGGTGCGTTATGTCTCGGTCTACTTTGCCATCCCCTTGGACAAGTGACCCGAGGTACCGAAAGTCGGAGCTTCCGAAAGTCGGACCAGACTTTTATGGAATATCTATGCAAAATTTGAGCAAAATCTATCCGGTAGTATAAGCGTGATGCTGGAACATACATTCAAACAGACAAAAATTCTAAAAACTATATTTTCGGCATTAGAATCGTTCCCAAACCCCGTAGCAATTTTTTTTAAAAAAATAATAAATGTAGGTTTTAAAACAGTTTTCACTTCACTACGATTTTATTATATTTAATGTACAGTCAGCAACAAAAGTCGATTAACATCGATAAACGCCAGGCTCTTCCAATTTTGAAACCATTTTGCTTGCAGATGTTTTGTGCCGTTCCGACTTTCTATTGCTGGACGAGAACAAAGGACTATAGGGTTTCTTCAAGTATACCAAAAGGAACTTTAAGGTGTAAAGGTGTCCGTTTTGTCGATAGTACCCATATTCGTAGGATACAAGGATGAGTCTAAAGGTTACGCTTTCGTTTCAATCACCCTATTTTTAAGCATAGAAATATGAATAAAGTAAAGAGCCGACTAGTCGGCGCTTTTTGCCGAATATAAATATGGCCGGTTAGTCCCGATAAGTCGGCGACTTATCGCTACATCTCTAATTGTCTAACTTGATAGTAATCGTTAAGTATTATATGTACAATGGACAAAACTTAAGCATGCTCACTAAAGAAAATATTTCTGCGGCAGCGCAGCTAGTGACAAACCACACCCCTTCCTGGTATCGCCCAATAAGGGATAATATGCATTTGTGTGAGTATAGGGCGAGTAACAAAAAATAACAAATAAATACAAGGAACAACTGCAAAACATTTGAGATAATCCTAAGATAATAAAATAATATACCTTAAAAATATTAGGTTATTTTTTTCGCCAACGTATGGCCCTTGTATTAAGCCTTGTTTAACCGAATTTCCAGACATTCCCACTAAATAACAGTGGGACTCAGATAATTAACTTATTTTTATTGCAGTTGCAAAAGTTGCAGCAGTTATAAACAAACGCTCTGATAACATTGTACGAACTGCTCCAAGTATTGGTTCAAATATTGCAATCATCATCTGCCTAGCTTTTTCCCAACTATGTTGGGGTCGGCTTCCAGTCTAACCGGATGCAGCTGATTACCAGTATTTTACATGGAGCTACTGCTTATCTGACCTCCACAAACAATTAACTAGGTAATACGATACCCCTTAGTAAGACTAGTTGTCAGACTTTCGAGCTTCAGACGACCCGTAACGACTGTCAAAGATCTAGGAATTACAGCCGATACCAACGGCTTAACATGCTTTCCGAGGTATGGAGAAGTGTTGGTATGTAAAGTCACCCATCCACGATTTATCGACCCGTGCGGCTGTTATTACTTAGCCACGAGGTCCTCTATTCTCAATACATTTCAAGTGGGTTCTGTCAGTTTAGTTTTCTTCTTCTTTTGTTCTAATGTCACAAATACTAAGAGGATACTCTTCATGTAAAGAAAATATAAACCAGTCAGCAAGGTTAGAGCTAAAACTGCCCAGGCAGCACTGGATATACTACAAATAGTGTCTTTTAACATTAATTTAATCTTTAATATCTTTAATCTTTAATAATCTTTATTTTATCAAAAAGCCAAATACAAATCGTCCATCTCAATCAAAACATAAAAATAAAAAGAACAAAAAAATAACAAACGCCATCATATAATTATTTGAGACAGAGCGAACGTCTGTGTCTGTGCTAGTATAAACTGTGTTACAGACACAGGCGCCTTCCTCTTACAGTTCATTGACAAATGGGTGTGCGCGGTGTGTGTGGTTTGTGTGGATGTGTGGAAGTGTGTGTGTGTTTAGTTGTGTGTTTCGTATGTGTCAAAGTATAGAAATAGATAATAAGGAAGAAATTTAAATCTGTTTTTAAACGTGTTAGTAAGCCTTTTTTGCAAAGAGTTGTTCAGTCTCATCGTACGTTAACTTTTGAAGAAAACTACTAACAACAGTTTTACATTTAAATTTAGGTAAAGAATATACGTTGCAGGCTACGTTTATAGTGTTATAAAGGTGACTGCTAAATCACGGGTAGCTTCGCCTCGCCAGAGCAGTTTTGGTGATGACAGGTGGGCATACAGGATCTTTACGGCGTTTACTTTGCTCTAGTAACCTTGAGTCATAGGTCAATGATGAGTATACACGTAAAGTGCTGTTAAGTGCACAGAGCTGCCGGACAGTAAGTACAGAAATGTCTTTATAAAGCTGGGTAGTCGGGTACCGGTAAGGTTTGTGTAGCATGACTTTCAAGACTGCTCTTTGTGCCCTGTCAAGGCGAAGCAAATACGTTTTAAGTGTACCACCCCAAACAGATATGCAGTAGGTGAGAAGTGACAGAGCTAGGGCAAAATAGATCGTTTTTAGCAGTCGGTCGTCAACTACTCTTCTTAGTTTTTTCATGGGAAACATTAGTTTACGAACACGCGTAACTGTCACACTGATATGCTTTTGCCAACTCAATGTGTTATCAATGTGCACGCCCAAGTATTTAACACAAGAGCTTCTATGTATAGTAGGTAAACTTCACAGTTTTGTGAAGTTTCGCCACTTAATATAAAACGGCCCTGAAGTATATTAAACTGTAAATTTACTTTTTTTTACACTTACCTTACTAAAATACCCGACAATATGGCACCCCTCGTGGTCGGCATTCGTCATGACGTAGAATAGGAACGGCTCAACATCGTAGTACAGCGTCTTGTGGTCGAGGAAAAACTTCGCTAGTAAGCACAGCTGTTGGCAATATTGCTTGTGCTTGCGGCCGTCAACTTGCCAAACGCTTAGGTTGTCTTTTCTGTATACCTGTAATGAATGTTTCATTGTTAGGTGGTATTGTAACAGTTTTAAATAACGGCTTACAAAATCTTAGGAAATAATTCTCATAGCAGTGACATAAAAAGAGTCGAGAACGCAGTTCAACCGCCAAAAGATTCGCCAGTGAAGCTGGACTTTAAACAACCTAGCGGCGAAGTCGTAGAAAGAGCTCATCCATATACAGAATGAAATTGAAAACATGCACCAAATCGAAATGGAAGATTGTACTCATCATTATGAACAACTTTTACTATGGGATCAAACCTGAAATCACGAAAAAAAAATCAGCAGTTCAGCACATTTATCTACATTAATCTCGTCAAAATGTAGGGAGCAGCTGATTTTTTTTCACAATTTCAGGTTTGGTTCCATAGTAAAAGTTGTTCATAATCAATCTGCCTAGCCTTTTTCCAACTATGTTGGGGTCGGCTTCCAGTCTAACCGGATGCAGCTGAATATCAGTATTTTACATGGAGCGACTGCCTATCTGACCTCCACAACCCAGTAACTGGGTAATACGATACCCCTTGTTAAGACTGGTTGTCAGACTTTCGGGCTTCTGACGACCCGTAACGACTGTCAAAGATTCACGAATGACAGCCGGGACCAACGGCTTAACGTGCTTTCCGAGACACGGAGGAGTCTCGTTATGTAAAGATGGTCACCCATCCACGGACCGGTACCGGACCCATGCGGCTGTTATTACTTAGCCACGAGCTCCTCAGTTCATAATGATGAGAACAATCTCCCATTTCGATTTGGAGCATGTTTTCAATTTCATCCTGCATATTACCCGTCTCTCCACAATTCCATTGCTTACTATATGGTGCATACTGGGTAGGCCCTTTATTCCTGCCACATCCTAAGGGCACGTCTTCCCTACCATTACCGCGCCCCCCAGTCTACTCCTTGATATGCAATGGTCTCTGTAGCAACAAGTGTGAATCTTTGGGTTCATTCGAGTAATCGAGTCTGGACAAACCACGCTGGGGTCGGTGCAATTCATTCATTTATTATTAATTAAATATTATTTTTAATATAATATGATTGAAGAGCCCTAGAGCGAAACTAGCAAAATGTCAAAGGGCGATGGAAAGAAGCATGTTAGGAGTCATAATAAGGAACATAATCAGAAACAGATATACGAAGAATAACCAAAGTAAAGGATATATTGGTTCGTATAGACCAAACGAAATGGGGCTGGACAGGACACATGCTTTGCTGCAAAACAAACAAATGGAGAATAGAATAGAATAGAATATTCTTAATTATGCACACCATTTAAATTACTGGTTACAATGTCACAATGGGCGGTCTTATCGCTAAAAGCGATCTTTTACAGACAACCTTTGGATGGAGTATGGAGACAAGGAGAGACAATTCTGTAGGTAGTCCGTGGTGTACCATATACATATACAACATAAACATACATTAATAAATTTATATATAAAATTTAAATAAATATAATATATCTATATAAATAATAATAATAATTATAATATATATATATATATATATATATGTATATATTTTATTTTAAATTTATATTTTTTTTTTATTTATTTTTTTTTTTTATTTACTTATACAATAATAAACATGAAACAAGAGCAAGGAACTATACATGTAATAATGACGTTTAAAGAGAGAGGAAGTGTAATTTTAACAGAATTTTAAAAGTGGCCAAAGTTTGAGCTCGCCTTATCAACACGGGCAAGGCATTCCATAATCGTACTGCTTGAACTGTAAAAGACTTGTCATAAAGGCTGGTGGAATGCATCGGCGGCATCTCAAGTCTCAAGTTTTCCGATGACCTCAGATATCTATTGTGTCATGAAGGAACTTGAAACGAACTGGAGCCCTGTGGTACCCAAGAGACGGGACTAGAAAACGGGATGCTCAAAAACCAGATGTATGGGAAGACGATATCCCTCCCCTGGGGCCATACTGGACCAGAGTTGCAGAGGACAGAGCACAATGCTGCAGGACATATTATGTTTTGCTTTCGACCCAAATAAACTCAAACAGACCCAAATATTTTCTGCTAACTATGTATACAAAGTTCTGAAATAAACGGCTTTATTATAATTATCGCCTCTGGCATAATCAGCCTATAATGTCCACTGCTGGGACTCAGGCCTCTTCTCGGTGAGAGGCAGTGGGCAGTAATCCACCACGCGGGCCTAGTGCGGATTGGTATATATCACATGTCTTCGAATTTTTGGTTTTAGGACATGCCGGTTTCCTCACGATGACCACCATTTTGAGAGCAGTGGTGATTAAATTATTTACAACAACCATCAACCTCTGGCATCAAGCTCTGGCAAGATAATGTCGAATGTTGCTTACTTTACGACGCGCCATTGTATTGCCGCCATTACCTATATAATGTACGCGTTAGCCGACGTTCGCACGGACGTAAAAATATCGCAACGATTTTTTTTCGCGCAATGTATTTCCAACGGTCTGCTTAGCGCCGACAGTTGAAAATCCAACAGTGTGTTTTTTCGACGCGCTGGGATGCACTCTGTTGGATTCTCGAAGCTCGGCTCAACACCGAGAGTTGAAAATCCAGTGCGCGATAAAATTCCGCCGCGATATTTTTATATTCGTGCGAACGTCGGCTTACAGTTGCAACAACGGGGACTAATGTGTTGTAAACAGTCAGTACTACCCAGTTATGTCTGTACCCAAGCTTGATCGTCATCATCATCATCAACATAGCATTAAAATACTGGACATAGACGTCTCCAATCGCACACTATTTAGCTCGATCCTTGGTTACTGTCATCCAGCACTTGACGGTTTTACCCCTTACAACCCAAAGCGACGTGGCTATCTCGTGACATATCAGTCATTGTCTTTGCTATATACAGCAATAATGGCGATGGTTAAGAGCGCTGATCGCGCGCGGACTGGCAACGTCGCATTTCTAGAGGTTTTTCGTGATTATTTCATTAAATTTAAATCAAAGGTCAATTTCCTTTGAAAAATTCTTAGATCGTTGATATATAAAAGTATGTATGCTATTTTTGACAGTTATTTTGGTAATTACTCTTAGAAAATAGAAAATAATTGACAATAAATAGCATACATACTTATAAATACCAACGATCTAAGAATTTGTCAGAGGAAATTGTCCTTTGATTTAAATTTAATGAAATAATAACGAAAAACCTCTAGAAATGCGCCGCGCGCGATCAACGCTCTTAACATGTTTGACTTTAAATTACTGAGAAGTGATTTTTGACCGACTGCGTCAGATGGAGGGTTATTGCAGCTCTATAAGCTCACCTCATCTCCTGGCGGATGTCTCCAAACGCACTTGACCTTATGCCTCTGGGCGCCGGTCGCACTCTTGTGATGGTTGAGACAGAACTCGCACACGAACAAACGAGGCACCCGCGACGCGTCGCCCGGGTAGGGAGACTGGTACCATACCTCCATCATGAATTTGCCCATCACTACATATCTGAAAGCAATATAAATATTTTGTTTAATAAACGATTTATGTAAACACAAAAAAATAAGATACTCAGAAAGACAGAAAAGTTAAGTTATTTGCAAATGTTTATTCAAGATTATTTTTATCCATATTACTATTTATGAGATTTGGAACATCTACTCGCAAAATTTTATGAGCCCTCTGAACCCGAGTACGAAACCGCGCATGGTACAGTTGAGTGCACAATCATGTGAACCTTTTTATAGGACCCTATATGCCTACCGTTATGACATACGGTGCTGAAACGTGGACAGTGACGGTCGGGCTGGTCCACAAATTCAAGGTCGCTCAGCGCGCTATGGAGCGGGCTATGCTCGGAGTTTTTTTGAAGGATAAAATCAGGAATGAAGTTATCCGGAAAAGAAGCGGTGTAACCGACATAGCTTTCAAAGTAAGCAAACTGAAGTGGCAGTGGGCTGGCCATGTTTGTCGAAGGACCGATGGCCGGCGGAGCAGACGAGTCCTGGAGTGGAGAGCGCGTATCGGTAAGCGTAGTGTGGGACGCTCCCTAGCTAGATGGACCGACGACCTGAAGAAAGTGGCTGGGACAAACTGGATGTGGAAGGCGGAGGACAGGGTGTTGTGGCGTAACCTTGGAGAGACCTATGTCCAGCAGTGGACTGCGATTGGCTGAGTTGATTGTTATGCCTACCTACAACATTGATTTTTTTATCACAGAAATAATTAGCTAATTATATACTTTTAGGTCACTCGCGTGCAGCTTCCGAGAGTTCACAAGGTGTTGCGCAGAAGAGAGATATTTTTATTAAAGTTACGTTTACTTTAGCAAAATACGGGAGTATTTGATATTGGACTTTAGGTCGAAAATCGAATCAAGATAAATAGAGCAAAGTTGTCAAACGAATCATGAGCTCGATTTTGGAGTACAGTTTAAACTGCGTTTATAGGTTTGTGTATTTTGAATAGCATACCTCGTGCCCTTATCAGTAGGTATATCCCCCAGTTCCTCTTCTATCTTGATGGCCGCCAACGCCTGTGCTTCTCTGAACAGCCTCAGGTCATAATCTGGTGCAAATCCTTCGAGTATAGGCTCTCTGTCGTCTGAGATCTCTTCGTTACCTGACGCGGCTAGCTTCTCTCGTAACTCTTGGCTGCCTTTCCATTTTGAACGCATGTCCTGGGGAATAGGGTTTATTTTAGTACAAGCAAATATAGTTTTTAGTAGTTACTAAAATTGCTGGAGCCCAGATAACTATACTTTATCCTCCTTATTTATAAACGTGTATTTTAAAGTTACAACTTCAGATTAACCATACATTCGCTGATGCAGCTGGTGCAAGGCTTTGCGTCTTGCACCATACATACCTCCACTTTGAGCTGGTAAGCCTTCTACTCCAGCGTGGTCGTGGCTCTGGGTCGCTGGTGCAGCTGGTGCAAAGTTCTGGGTATTGCTCTATACATACCTTCACTTTGAGCTGGTAAGCCCTCTGCTTCAGTGAGGTCATGGCTCTGGGTCGCTGGTGCAGCTGGTGCAAGGCTCTGCATCTTGCGCCATACATACCTTCACTTTGAGCTGGTAAGCCCTCTGCTCCTGCGTGGGCATGGCTCAGGGTCGCTGGTGCAGCTGGTGCAAGGCTCCGCGTCTTGCACCATACATACCTTCACTTTGAGCTGGTAAGCCCTCTGCTCCAGCGTGGGCATGGCTCTGGGTCGCTGGTGCAGCTGGTGCAAGGCTCGGCGTCTTGCGCCGGCGGCCGCAACTCTCTCTTCGCCAGCCGCCACGCACCAGGCGGCCGTCACGTTGTGGTATAGTGGACACGCGTCCCATGTCATGTGCTTGTTGGATTTGCCGCCTGGGAACAAGTGTGAATGGTATTATAGTAGATTATTCACCGCGGAGATACGTGTCTATGTCAAAGGCGCTAGTTTGAATCCCGAGCGCAACGAAGGATTCTAGTTCAACTCCTGATCGAAGCAAGGGAGTTAAGTAAGACTAGAATCTTGAATGCAGGGATTCAAGCTCGCCCAAGACGAAGTCACCTTTATTCCGAGGAAAACACATTATTTTTCACACTTTCTGCGAGTTAATAAAAAGCAATTCGAATTTTTTATGATTTTTTTTTACGAATTTTTAGTTAATGTTCCCAAAATCAAATCTGATTATTGACCAGCGGGTTATTATAAAATCCAGTATAAAAATATTTCCCAGATAGCCGCAAGGCTATAATGACGAACTTTAAGTTAGGTTTGCATGATATATAATTTGACATTATCGAGTGTGTAAGCAGATCTCCTCGATAAACTTGACCGTCTTCTCAATGACTGCTTTCCATTCGTTTTTAATCTGCGTAAGTATGATCATGTCTCTGCGCATCAGTCGCTTTTAACGTGGTCGCCAATACGCCCGCCAGCGCAGACAGCAAAGGGAGCTGGTCACCTTTTTTTCAGTTCAAAGATGAGGAAAAGCCATTCTTCCTCTTCCCTTAGTTATCTAGCCCCCCACTTTCAGTACCCTTGCGCCAACCACAATAGAAATCTACGTTCATCTCAAAATCGTCTTCTTCAATGTCTCACTCACAGCACAGACTTCATTCACTCTTCCTTCTTCATTCAGTCCATCTCTCTGTGGAATGCGCTCCCTCAGGAAATCAGGATCAACCGGTTAGTTTTAGTATATTTATTTGTATATATAATATATAGTTAGGTGTATATATTACATTAGCTGCGCCCCGCGGTTTAACCCGCGTAGACCGGGATAAAAAGTATCCTACCTGTGTGTTAATCCATATAAGCTATCTACATATCAAATTTCATCCAAATCGGCCCAGCCGTTTGAGCGTGAAGAAGTAACAAACATACAAACACACACGCACACACACACACACAAACTTTCGCCTTTATAATATTAGTGTAATTTTACAGTTTTAATAGGTCTACGTATACCATATTTAAATAAATATTTATTCCTCAATTGCCGCTATTGCGCCTACCACTGTTTGTCTCTGCTACTGTTTGCTCTCCATCATCCAAAGGTTGACTGGTAGAAAATGCCGATGGCATTAAGTCCGCCTCTGTACGTTTTTGTGCATAAAGTGTTAAATAAATAAATAAAAACTTCTTTTTCAACATCATCAAAAGCTAGATTTACATATTCTTTTTATTATGGCTACATCCATCAATGGATCACTTACCAAGATGTCCGCTAGAGTCACAGCCACGTACAGGACATCGTTGTCGCGCCGGTTCCTGAGGGGAGGGCAGTACTACGGGAGACCGCGCGGGGGGGGCGCGGCCTCTGATTGGCTTCTTCATGTCTTTGCTGTTGCTTGTACTGTTGCTTCTGGAAATTCATTTTGCTGGTTTAGTTTTGCAGACGAAGTGCGGGTCGCTTAACACGGCACGCGAACATTAATGACATCATTCCATTCGGCGAGACGCACTCTGGACATCAATTGGCAAGGTGTCACCATTGAATACTGTAGTAACCCTAACTACTTGAGAGTCACCCTTGATAGAGAGCTGACATTTAAGAACCATAGCCTCGAAACTAAGAAAAAAAGTCGGTTCCCGTAACATCTTGCTCAGACACCTAACCTCAACCACCTGGGGTGCTTCACCTCAGGGACTTCGAAT
This sequence comes from Cosmia pyralina, assembly GCA_946251885.1. Taxonomy (NCBI): domain Eukaryota; kingdom Metazoa; phylum Arthropoda; class Insecta; order Lepidoptera; family Noctuidae; genus Cosmia; species Cosmia pyralina. Next base: position 4,702,780 of record OX276346.1, on the reverse strand, counting down.
TATTGGCCTAGCACTCTGCTTCTCTGCGGGCGAATATGCGTGCCCAGTGTGGCATCGTTCCAACCACGCCAAGGAAGTAGATGTTGCTCTAAACTAAACTTGCCGAACTACAGGCTGCCTGAAATCGACCCCAGTCAGCGCATTATATCCCACAGCTGGCATAACACCACCAGAAGTCCGATGAGAAGTTGCAAGCGCAGTGGAGAAACCCAAACAGGAATCTGATACTAGACACCCACTATCTGGCGCACAACTTCCAAAGCAGCGGCTAAAACGCAGGCACAACTTTCTAAAATCGACAGCGTCTCTACCAGGAAACCCGGCCAACGCCCTTCGCAAACTGTGGCAGGATACTCTTCCCCCTCCGACTTACTATTTACCACCAAAGGACCATATCCCTTTCGTGGTCCACTTGGAAGTCCCTGAACCGTCTCCGGACACAAGTGGGAAGATACAACTCCAACCTGGTAAAGTGGGGCTGCTCGACAGAACGGCAGCAGGGTGGATGTGTAGCTATGTCGCAAACTATGCACTAGCCGCTATCCTGGCCTTTGTGACCCAAAACATGCAGCGAAACTAATCTCTGGGCTACCATCGACGACGCCACGCAAGTGGCGAAGTTTTGGGTCAACAAGGTCTAAAATACAGTCGTGCCAGTGACACGAAGATCATCCAACGACCTCTTGTTACCGTTGGTGTTCCAGCTGTATTAGAACCCAATGGCTTGGCACGCGACGATGGCAAGAGACCGGACGGCATGTCTTTATTTCCATGGAAGGTGGGTGGCCTTTAGTGTGGGACGCAACGTGTGTCCATACTCATGCGCCATCCCATCTTCCTGGCTCAGCGTGCTGTACTGGTGCTGCTGTTGCGACTGCGGAAAACCTCAAGCGGCGAAAGTATAATAACCTTATCGATCGGTAATTATATTTTCGAGCCGTTTGGTGTTGAAACCCTCGGTCCGAGTGCTCATGGTTTGTTCAACGAAATCTCCAAACGGCTGGTTGACACTTTCTGTGACCCAAGGGCTGGCTTTTACCTTGGCCAAAGGCTAAGCATTGGCATACAACGTGGTAATGCCGCCAGTCTCTTGTCACAAGTGTTCGAGGAATTTTTCGACGCCATATTTTAGTTTATTAATAGTTTTAGTTAGATTAGGTTATTATATTTTAATTTTAATAGTTTATTAGTTAATTTAGTATAAGAAGTTTCCAGTGTACATATTTTTATTTTATCTTTAGTTTTAATGTTGGGTTGGTTGTTTTTATTTTAATTCAAAGTTGTCTGAAGTTACGGGCTTATTAAAATAAATTGTCGAAACGAATAAGAACATTATTGTACAAAATTATTTTATTAAGGGCTGATTTTTCAATAGTCAGGTAACTTTTATCTGATGAATAAATATGACAGTTTGACATATTTTCCATAAATAAAAGTTAAGTAAATTTTTCAATCGTCAGACGATTGAAAAATTAGCCCTAAGACTACTGTCTATAAATTATGGGTGCAGCCAGACCGACTGCTGTCGTCTCAGTATATGTCACCTCGTCTAAGACTCTATGTCGTATTAAAAACTGCCATAATGGTGTCTACCGGACCACGGTCTAGTACTCTCTACCAGTGAACGAGAATAAACATGGAAGCATTACCTACTTCAACGAAACTAAGCGCGCATCTTGACACAAAATCCCAAACAAACTCACACATCGAAACTCCGTCGCTGATTCGCCAAAAAATTATTAAACGGCTGCTGGAGCTGCCCGCCGCGCGCACCGAGCGCGGGCGACACGCGCCCACCAACCGCGTACTCCGCACTATCGGGGACATACTTGCTCAGCACCACGAACTGGACTTATTTGCCGATGGATTAGGACATTTGTATAATAAATTTCGTATTATTTTAAATGACATATTATAATCATACATAATAACTGAGTTGAATTGATCACTATTAATTGACACTAAACTGACATTATATTCTGCTGCTGTATTAATTCGTCCTTGTAATCTAATTTTTATTATTATTTATAGACATGGGCATTATTGCTATTTTTAGAAAATCTATTGTATAAGGAGACGAGTGTGTGTAGTCACAATTGAATTGTTGGTTAATCATATGAGCGTTTTGGATATTTTTTTTATTTTATTTGTCTGTTAGCTCGTAAGACCAATTGAATAAATAAATAAATAAATTAACACTCAGGAGGCACAGTTAAAAATCGACCTTATTTCCTGATATTTTGGGTTTAAATTACCATCTAACGTATAGGCCGCTAACAACATTTTTATGACGCCACTGCGCCCACCATTCGTCGCCCCGGATGTTTTATGTAATAAGGTGCAACGCATATAATTAATCGTGATATTGATGGTATTAACATATAGAATTATGATAAAACAGATGTTTTATGAACTGTTTGGCAACAGCTGTTCCGAGGTCTGTAAATAGAGCAGTGTTTAGGGAGTAATAGGTATGTATGCTAAAATTATAAGGTAAAAATTAAAAAATGTGTGGTCGTTTTTTAATTTATTATTATTCACAATTTAGATACTTATACATTAATCAGTATTTCACGTATTATATTGCCAAATAACATTATATCACTGTTTATTTGATTACTTTTATGTGTCTACAATAACTTAGCATAGTTTGCATAGTGCCGTCCCCATAGATAAAAAATGGTGCGTATTGTATCTTTAGATTATAATAAAAATAATCAAATTTGTCATTATTGTCAGGTAGAAAAGTAAACTGTTTGGTTGGCATAACATCATCCCCATAGACTTCGTGGCCGACTTAATTTTTTATTGAAATATAATAAATAGCGATGTATTCGATTTAATGACACTTGGAAACTAATTCCAACATTATTTTTATGCAAATGTGATTGGTTTATACACCACTTCACTGCACAAGAAGGCATTTTTAAATATTTAACACGCAAAAACCGGTAAATAATAGTCGACCGCCGCTGTTGCCAACTGCGGACGAACTAAAACCCCGCCTACCGGAGCGTAATCTGATTTGGGTAATTTTCTAGAGCTGGGAATGCTTCCATGTTTTATGTTCTTTCACTGCTCTCTACCTATAACAATGGATTTTATTTCTGTACTTTGGAAATGCCCCTAAAAGATGTTATCGTTATGTATGGGTTCACACGTCATTACATTAGTAACTTAGCAACAAATGGGTACAACAGTAGAAATTAAATCACATAAACTTGTTATTATAAATACAGGCAAATGTAGGAACTTTTAAAAGTAAAAAGTTCCAAAGAAATGAGAATATCGATGCCCAAAAAAATGTTTCACTGATCAATCTCTAGCGATGGTCTATCATATAATACCTTTGTAATATTGGCAATAGTGTGGTGTCTCTTCAATAAAAGTCATTAATTAATGAAGAGTTAAAGTTGGAAGAAGTGCCAATTTCAAAATGTAGCGTCCTATGGAGAAGAATAGGAAGAAGAAACGCATTCTTCTCCATACGAAACTACTTTTTGGAAGTGGCAACTAGTATCAACTATTTTCTTGTAAATTTTGATGTTCAAAAGTGCCTTTTATGTGCTTAATTGAAATAAATTATTTCAAAATGTAGCGTCCTATGAAGAAGAATAGGAAGAAGAAACGCATTCTTCTCCATACGAAACTACCTTTTGGAAGGGGCAACTAGAATCAACTATTTTCTTGTAAATTTTGATGTTCAAAAGTGCCTTTTATGTGCTTAATTGCAATAAATTATTTCAAAATGTAGCGTCCTATGAAGAAGAATAGGAAGAAGAAACGCATTCTTCTCATACGAAACTACCTTTTGGAAGGGGCAACTAGAATCAACTATTTTCTTGTAAATTTTGATGTTCAAAAGTGCCTTTTATGTGCTTAATTGCAATAAATTATTTCTAAGGCGTCGCGTCGTACTAATTGGCTAACCATCGTACGAGCAAACGATGCGATTTCGTCGCGCGATGAAAATATGTTCCTGTGCTCGCGCGATTATTTGCAAGCTTAATTAGGAATGTGTGTTTAATCCCGACGTGCGATAAAAACGCATCGTTTGCTCGTACGATGGATAGCCAAATAGGACGATGCCGACGAGACTCCAAAATCAAAATTTATATATTTCACTTTTCGAACGTCAAAATTACATAAGACAATCACCCAAAACACCCGCACTTCACTACTTCCTAGTGCTGGGAAGAAGTGGCGCAACAAACTCTCCAGCAGCACAGCTGTCTGTTCAGTTAAAAAAACTTGATTCTATACAATAGTATGCAATATAATTTACATTACGCAACACAAATCATTAAATTAAATTATTTGCCATACTGACATATGGCGATTTCATGAAATCATGAGGTTTGAGATCAATTCTAACTTATGGAGTTGTATTGCCGATTCTAATGATTATAATTAGTTACGGCCGCGTCTCATATTTTAATCAACATACAACCTGACACTGACCTGCAAATTACAAAAAACTTAAGAAAATTTGAATTTCGCGGGCTACCTTAGCGCATCCTCCTTAATCTTGAAGAAATAAAATAAAATAACTAAAAACATTTTTGTCTTGAATTTTTACGAAACTATGATTTAAATTTTCTTTTTTTTTTCCGCGCTTTGCTTTCGCCAGGTTGAAGGAGAAGCAAAGGTATAAAGCCGATAAACAGCCAAATATGAAAAATAGAAAATTCAAATATTTTTGAGATTAAAACAAATAAATGTTAATTTGCTCTACGTTTTTTTTATTGTAATAATCATGGTTTTGAAATCATGATTTCATGAAATCATGAGGTTTGAGGTCAATTCTAACTTATGGGGTTGTATTGCTGATTCTAATGATTATAATTCTGTAAGTTAGAATTGATCTCAAATCTAGCGATTTCATGAAATCATGAGGTTTGAGGTCAATTCTAACTTATGGAGTTGTATTGCTGATTCTAATGATTATAATTCTGTAAAACCATATTAGTTACGGCCGCGTCTCATATTTTAATCAACATACAACCTGACACTGACCTGCAAATTACAAAAAACTTAAGAAAAAATGAATTTCGCGGGCAATCTTAGCGCATCCTCCTTAATCACACTAATATTATAAAGGCGAAAGTTTGTGAGTGTGGATGTTTGTTACTTCTTCACGCTCAACGGCAGGTCCGATTTTGATAAAATATGGTATGGAGGTAGCTGACACCCTGGATTAACACATAGGCTACTTTTTTTATCCCGGTCTACACGGGTAAAACCGCGGGGCGCAGCTAGTCGCACTAATATTATAAAGGCGAAAGTTTGTGAGTGTGTATGTTTGTTAATTCTTCACGCTCAAACGGCTGGACCGATTTGGAGGAAATTTGGTATGTAGATAGCTTGTACCCTGGATTAACACATATTATTATGCTACTTTTTATCCCGATAGTAGGTTCCCGTGGGATAAATTCCGACATCCACGCGGGCAAAGCCGCGGGCAAAGGTTAGTACTTTTATAATAACCCTTCCTTGGCAGTCGGGTCAAAAGAAAAGTCCCGACGGACTGACTCATCAGCGCCCAGCCCAGCCATTGGATCTAGAAAGCTGACATTTTGTACAGAGGTTCCCTTTATAATGAAAACAAGGAAGGAAGGATTTTTGTTCCCGTGGGATATTTTCTGACATCCACGCGGGCGAAGCCGCACGGGAAGTGCTAGTTACTAATAACAATAACAAAACCATGATCAGCAAGCCGACCAGTCACTACAACCAGCACCCGTTCTTGAGCATAACGCAAAGATTAGCCGCTATCTACATATCTATAGTAATAATAAAGTGAAGAGTTTGTTTGTTTGAACGCGCTAATCTCTAGAACTACCAGTCGGATTTGAAAAATTCTTTTTGCATTTGATGGCCCAATTCTTGACAGAGGTTATAGGCTATTTAACATCACGCTACGACCCTTAGGAGCCGAACAAAAAGAAAAAAGGTCAGAAATACTGCCAAGCGAAAACGAAGTAATAGCGCGGGAGGGTGATGGGTGCGACGCAGTGGGTCGATGGCCGAAATTTTACGCGGACGAAGTCGCGAGCAAAAGCTAGTACAACCATATTTGAGGGAAGGAGGCAACCCGACCCCCGACGCAACCGCAAGCAGTGACGAACTTGCTGCCGGTTGCTCAGGCAAGAATAATATGATTAGTTTTTCGAGGTTGCTAGCTAACCACCTATTGCAACACAACTCATAAAAAACCGGCCAAGTGCGTGTCGGACCACGCACAATGAAGAGTTCCGCAGTTGGGATGAATTTATCCCAAAAACAAACTTAACATTGCAATTGAAAAACATGTTCTCCCATACATCGATGTAACTCACGTTCAATTATTCAACTGCAAATTCAAAGCTCCAAGTTTGTAATCGCAAAAAAAAAATAATTACGTAATAAAACTACAAATGAACGATTTTCGGGCTTTTTCCTTTACTTGTGCTGTGAGTCTTTCAACGAAAAGTACCCTATAGGTTATGATATATTTGCGAGTATCAAAATATGTATGTGCATAAATAGCCGTATTATTTCTTGCGTTGACTTAGAAGCTTGATTATTTTAGAGCTCCAAGGGACCATAGACCAACGTATTCAATTTGATACCTCCACGCGTACCAGAGAAAAAGGGTCTTGACAGACGGACAACGAAGTGATCCTATAAGGGTTCCGAATTTTCCTTTTCAAAAAAAAAAAATAATAATATTTTATTTCACATAAACCTACATGGGCACTTATGAAACGTCAGAAGTACGGAACCCTAAAAAACATTCCGATGAGTAGATTATGTCAATCTAAGTAATAAAAGCCGCACGGGTCGATCGATCAGGGCGCTTGCCGCGGTTGGTCCTTGGATGGGTGACCATCTTTACATACCAAGACCAAACACGAACAAGAAAACTTACGTCTTATCATTGCTCTTATCATCGACATCGGAGTCAGTATCAGTGTTGGTCCGTCGTGAGACGGTCGCCATTCTCGACACCCGTGCTGCAAGTGCCCTAGTCAGCTTCCTTGGCATAGTAGCTACTGCTGAGTCACCGGAATCGCCGCTTTTTGATGCCTGATCGCGTATTTCTTGCTGTAATGTTGAGAAAAACAATAAATTACTAAATTTTCATTTAAAAAGCAACTATTTTCGTATTTATTCTCTATGTGAGCTCATTATTGGTGTCAAATTTTCTGTGTTTGCTACAAAAATGCTGAAGGATAAATAAACATTTTGGAAATAATATTTCTTAAGACAAGTACTCGTAAAAGGGTGAACTTTTGTTTATTCTACTATTTTAAATACAGATAAATATTTTAAAATGGTAGAATAATAAAAACAACACAAAATATTTCCAAGAAATGGTAAGGACTGCTTTATGTCTACCTACATACTCATTACTTTACTTGCCGTCACAAGGCAACTAGTGATGCAACAAAAATACTACTTTTACGAAATTTTCGAATACCGATTGTACTATTCGCCGAATACGAATACGACGAATACCTGGTCCTACTTTAGCTGCAAGGAATTATTAGTCAAAGAAGGTGAAAGGAAATTAACTAGGCTTAGCAATACAAATATTTACATGTAATTTAATAATTAAAATTAACTATAGGTACCTAAATATTTATTTAAAATAAATAATAGTTGCCAGTTTTTTGGCGATAAACGACTCCTTTTTTCTGTCTGTATATTTTCTGCTGTTGAAAATAGCTTAGCTAAATACAGTCCGAGCGCGAGCTCCGAGGAATCATATAGAATGTTGACGTAATGAGTTAGAGTGAGAGACAGCGACGCGACGGACGGGCGCAGCGCACACCCGCACGCTTCCTCAAAAAATGCTACAAACAAAAACTGAAAGGTCGCTACAATTGCTGACCATCTGTGGTTGTAAATAAAAGATAAGAAAGTTTTATGATTTTGTCTGTCAATTCGGTCACAACGCAATATCTATACGAGATTTCTAGGAAGTCACTACTTAATTACGATTGTCATGAAAGTATTCAGCGAATACGAATATTCGTATTCATTGTATCACTACAGACAGCATTACCCCAATCCAATAACATTAATTTTAGAGTACCTAATCAAGTAAATTAAGGCACTTTCTATGCCTACACCAAAAAGTTTAGTTTTCAATATATTTATTGTCAATTTCAATTTAATTGTAATTCTGAAACTAACTTAATTTACACTGACATATATGTAGTTGATATTAATTTGTTTAAATGGAAATAACCGACAGAAACAAGGATATGGATAGACTCTACATTAGTGAATACAAACCTTAGTAGCACTTGATGGCGGTTTAGTCTTCCCAGTCTTCAACTGCTCCTTCTTAGGAGAAGGTTCACTGTCACTGTCTGAAGAAACGGACTCTACCGATGACTGACTGGACGTACAGGATGATGCACTCTTGTCCTCAATGGACTTCTTTGGAGGAGGCCCGCTAGGTCTGTTCACACTTTTACGTTTAGCGTTAGAATCAGATTTCGAATTAGAATCATCATTGTCAGCGCTGTTGTTACGTGTAGTTGCAGGTGAAGTATCTTTTTCATCACTTGATTTTCTAGAATTGCGTTTAGGTCTTGGTGATTCTTTAGGAGATTTTGTCGTAGAAGATTTACTTTCAGATTCAGATTCAGAACTGTTATCAGGTGAAAATATACTCTTTTTCTTTAACGCTCCCGTATCAGGCTTTGGCGGTGCTTTTGGTATTGTTTTTGGAATGGGCTTAGGTGTTTTTGCTCCAGAGGACATTCTTTGGACAGTTTTTCCCCTAGCAAGGACCGCGGCAGCAGATTTAGGTTTCGCTGAGATACGTCTCCGGGGAGGTGCTGGCTTTGGGCTTGTAGGTTTGGGTGCGTCATCATCACTTGATGAGGATACTTTAGCTTTTGAAGGTCTTCTTGGTTTTGGTTCTTCTTTCTTTTTTACTTCTTCTACTTTTTGTGGGGATTTTGGTGCAGGTGTATTGTTGGTGGTGTTGGTCGCTGGGGTGTCTGAGGTTGAGGATTCAGAGTCGGAGCTGCTGGAGGCAGACCCTGAGCTAGTGGAGGTGCTTCCACTACTGCTTGAATCCGATGAAGACCCTGAGCTGCTGTCTGTACTACTGTTGCTGACCTTAAATTTAGACAAAAATTTAACCATAACAATCTTCTTTGAAAATGATTAAGTACCTACCTAAGTATAGCTTTATCAGTACTAATTAAATACAGGCTATTGGTGAATTAGACTGGAAATAAGCCTGTATGTCAATCACAGATACAGTTTAAAGGTAATAATCCTGTTAACTATTTATGAAACATTCACAATAACTCAGACAGATAGAGCTATATTTGGTTAGCTGTTATGAGGCTGATTTGATAGGTTTTACCACAAATAAAATGAATTGTAACGGTCACACAAGCTTCTAGTTAGTAACAATAAGTTATTTTAAGAAGTTTATAGTCTCTCTTCACTCATAAATATGTAAAACTTTCAATACAAATCGTTACTTACATCCAGGTTCGTCATTTTGGTGTTTTGTGTTTTCAAAGGAATGTATTCACGTAATTTCTTGGCACTACTGTAAATCTAACAACGTGACTGTTTATTTAACACTTCATTATTTGTGAAACAACAATTCTATTTATTTATTTACGAATATTAGAATGAAAAGTATAAAAATTACAAGTGTTTGTAACTTTTGACAACTAGCACACACATCAATTCAGAGCACAGAATATACCACACCCCCACAGAGTACCACAGAGTACTTTTTGACTTTTATAAATATACCCTGACGTGATTCAGAGTAATGTACAGTCCTACCACAGACATACAGGGTGTCCCGTAAATAATGGATCAAACGTAACGGGTAGGTAGCTTACCTAATTTCCAACAACTAATTTGAATATTAAAAAAAAAACCGTTACAGTAACCAGGATATTAATTTTTTTTCGAATTTTACGATTTTGTCTTCCAGAATTAAGCTTTTTTAATGCTGTCGCTGCAAATGATGACATTTTTAGGTATGATTTTTATTTAACATTTCTGAATAGCTTACTAATGTTATAAGATACCATTTTTTTTGAATACCGTTTTATTTGCCTTAGAAAAAAAATCTTGAGTTGAAAAGTTTTTTCTTTACGATGTTAGGACCAAAATTGAAAAAATTCTCCTGTAAAAAAAATGTATGACACCGAAGACCACCATTATTTTAAAAACTTGTACATTTAATAAGGTTTGCAAATTGGTATAAAACTTACGTCTAGTCCTTATCGTTACAAAGATATTGCTATGAATGTGATGAAGAAGACAGAAAATAAATTAAATTGGTACTATTCCATTTTTTCCTTTTCGTAATGGCTTATGCTTGAATGCTTGTAATCGAAGCAGGTAGTTAAGCGGATAGCATAATTCCGACCCGATGACGTCATCTGTCCGGAATTTGGGACCGCTACCTGTGGCGGAGTTGCACCTCAGTCAGTGTGAAAGGGATAGATAGCGCCGCTTTTTGGTAAATCGGTTAAATCGGTATGAAGTTGCGCAGGTTCTTTTGTTCTTTCCTGCGCCCTTCACTCGTACAGGCTTCATTGTTGCTTGATTTTATTAGTTTAGTTGTAACTAGTCTCTCTTCGAGTTGCTACGTCAGACAACTTTCGCTCCCGGTCAGTGGCTCGGTGTTTTCTTCTGTAAAATTTGACTTGTGCTGTGTTTTTGGACTTTGCTTTGCCTATCGATTTGGAACTCTTTGCGTATTGGACAAACGACTTGGCGATCCTACGGACTCCGAAAACATTCGTTTGTGTGTGCTTGTACGTGTGTGCAGTAGCGCTGAAACCTTATTCAGCCCAATGCCTCGTTATGAGTACACGCCACGGCAGTACGCCGAAATGCATTTTATCTACGGAGAAGCAAGAGGTAATGCCAGGGCGGCTGCAAGATTGTACCGTGAAAGATACCCGAACCTGGTTCGTTATCCCGATTATCGCGTCTTTATTAGAGTGCATAACGCGCTTCTTGAGGGAAGAATTCTTGGCACTGGAGTTGGTGGTACCCGTGAAGGACGACCGCGACAAGTTAATGACGAAGTCATTCTTCGAGAAATCGAGGAAGATCCGTCAGTCTCCGTTCGCGTCATAGCGCGACGCGTAGGAATTTCTAGATCGACGGTGCATCGAGTGCTACAACGGTGCCGATTGCACCCATATCACGTGCAACGTGTTCAAACGCTGACGTCGCGTGATTACCAGCCAAGAATAGAATTTTGCCAAAGGATGCTTAGAATGATTCGGGCGGACCCGCAGTTTTTTAACAAGATTTTATGGAGTGACGAGTCTTCATGCCGCCGAGATGGATATTTAAATTTGCATAATTTGCACAGTTGGCCAAAAAAAAAAACCCATATTTGATGCGAGAGGACAGGAGCCAACATCAATTTAAAATAAATTTATGGGTGGGAATAATCAATGGGCAAATAATAGGGCCCTTTGAACTACCAGCTACTCTAAACGCCGAATATTATCTCCATTTTTTAAGGAATGAGTTGCCAAGGTTATTAGAAAACGTTCCAGAAGACGTACGGCAAGCAATGTGGTTGCAAAATGATGGGTGCCCCGCTCACTATGCGACGGCAGTAAGGGCGCACCTTGATGAAAGTTATCCGGACAGATGGATCGGCCGATTAGGACCAATTTTGTGGCCTCCGCGATCTCCGGATTTAAATCCCCTAGATTTTTTTTACTGGGGATGTTTAAAAGACAGGGTCTACAAGAATCCAATAACGTCGGAAGAAGAATTACGACAGCGCATCCAATCTGCTGCATCAGAAATAAACCAAAGCCGTTTTGTCCGTCGGATAAGAGCTTCCTTTATTAGGAGATGCAGACTTTGCATTCTTGTAGAGGGAAGGCAATTCGAACATTTATTGTAAAAACCAAATAAAACGATTTATTTGAACTAACTGTTTTTTTTAGTACGGCCTCCTAATTCTTTTCATACGCCTCAATAATTCAATGAACATTGCCTCTGAAATACTACAGTTACACATTTTAAAGAAAAAGTTTAAATGTACACACTTTTTTATTTTTTTTATTAACGTTGATTTGGAGCACCCTCAGATTCATAGCAATTATCTTTGTAACGACAAGGACTAGAATGTACAACTTCATACCAATTTACCAAAAATACAAAAGCGGCGCTATCTATCCCCTTCACGCTGACTGAGGTGCAACTCCGCCACAGGTAGCGGTCCCAAATTCCGGACAGATGACGTCATCGGGTCGGAATATGCTAGCCGCTTAACTACCTGCTTCGATTACAAGCATTCAAGCATAAGCCATTACGAAAATGAAAAAATGGAATAGTACCAATTTAATTTATTTTCTGTCTTCTTCATCACATTCATAGCAATATCTTTGTAACGATAAGGACTAGACGTAAGTTTTATACCAATTTGCAAACCTTATTAAATGTACAAGTTTTTAAAATAATGGTGGTTTTCGGTGTCATACATTTTTTTTACAGGAGAATTTTTTCAATTTTGGTCCTAACATCGTAAAGAAAAAACTTTTCAACTCAAGATTTTTTTTCTAAGGCAAATAAAACGGTATTCAAAAAAATGGTATCTTATAACATTAGTAAGCTATTCAGAAATGTTAAATAAAAATCATACCTAAAAATGTCATCATTTGCAGCGACAGCATTAAAAAAGCTTAATTCTGGAAGACAAAATCGTAAAATTCGAATAAAAATTAATATCCTGGTTACTGTAACGGTTTTTTTTTTAATATTCAAATTAGTTGTTGGAAATTAGGTAAGCTACCTACCCGTTACGTTTGATCCATTATTTACGGGACACCCTGTATAATAAGAAGAGTCCTATCTGTGAACTGAAAGAGGACGCCACCGTCGATGCGTCGACACAATCGAATGACATGCGTCGACACAATCGAAGATATTTCAACATGACGGGGCCGTATTCCAATTTGTATGTAGGTATTTGAAACTTTTTAATTGTTAGCTAATTTTGTGAGGGATCTAAATTACACAACATACATAATGATACATAATGTTTGAAACACTACTTCATTTTACATAATTTCCGGTAGCCTGCGAAATTAAAATTTTCTTACGATTTTTGCAGTAAGCAGCTCAGTGTCATAAATGTCGATTAAAGTTTGATTCGTGACCGTAACAAGTAGGTATGTATTTACATAATTAAAATCATTAGAATCAAATACAACTCCGTAGTAAGATAATATTATAATCCTTAAATGTCAAGATTTCATGAAATAGTCATTCAATAGGATTATAATAAATTCTGGCTGACCCAACAGACGTTGTCCTGTCCAAACAATAAACTATACAAAATTCCAAAATGAAAAAAGCACTCTTCGTCTCCTTGGGTCTCCAATCTTCGAGAATTCCTGTCCCTCTTTTGTTGGGAAAAAAATACAAAATTTCAAGGACATTTCGGAGAGATTGTTCCAAATTAATACACATTCAGCCATCACCTTAATTCATTACTGCTGTTTCGGCCCTAAATTAACATATTATATTTCCTTCGCGCTTTCCATTTATGGAAGCACACTCACCTTTTAGACAAAATGGACCAAATTATCCGGCACACATTAGTCACGATTTTAAATGTGGCCTTGGACGACCGAGCTTGGACACAAGCTACTCTTCACATTCCTATGGGACGTCTTGGCGTCCGCAAAATTTCTAGTATTAGTTTACCGGCTTTCATATCCTCGGTCCACGGTACTGAAAAATTAATCAGGAAAATCTTAGCCTCCACACTGATTGATTTCGATGTGCCGTGCTTTACCGAGGCTATGTATGCTTGCAGACTTACTTGCCCGAACTCAGACTTACCCGATAATCCAACTTCCCAGAGACGGTGGGATGAGCCGCTCTGCAGAGTAGTACAGAACAATTTACTTAACACGTCTGCTACTACTGCAGAGCGTGCGCGCCTGCTGGCTGTGGGTAAGTGGGAGTCGGGTCTATGGCTTCATGCACTACCGGTCGTCGAGCATAGGCACTTTGTTCGACGATACTACTTTCCGCCTCACTGTTTCCCTATGACTTTGAGCTCCATGTTGTTCTCCTCATCGCTGTAACTGTGGCGAAGTTGTCAACAGCCTCGGACACCACGACCTGTCTTGCAGCCGAAGTGCGGGTCGTTTAGCGCGGCACGCGAACATTAATGACATCATCCGACGAGCTCTTGTTACCGTCGGCGTTCCAGCTGTATTAGAACCCAATGGCTTAGCACGCGACGATGGCAAGAGACCGGACGGCATGTCTTTATTTCCATGGAAGGTGGGTAGGTAGGCCTTTAGTGTGGGATGCAACGTGTGTCGATACTCTTGCGCCATCCCATCTTCCTGGCTCGGCGTGCTGTGCTGGCTTCGCTGCTGTGGCTACGGAAAACATCAAGCGGCGAAAATATAATAACCTTATTGGTAACTATATTTTCGAGCCGTTCGGGGTTGAAACCCTCGCTCGGTCCGTGGGATCGAAGTGTTCATGGTCTCTTTAAAGATATATCGAAACGTCTGGTTGACACTTCCCGTGACATACCTATGAGCTGGCTTTTACCTTGGCCAGAGGCTAAGCATTGCTATACAACGTGGCAATGCCACCAGTCTCTTGGGTACTTTACCAGTCGACAGCGATGCGGATGAATTTTTCGACGCCTTGTTTTAGTTTGTGATTAGTTTTAGTTATGTTAGGATATATTTTTGTTATTTTTAGGTTATGTTTTTCAATGAAATATAAAATAAATTCCCACAGAAAATGCACTTTCAGTTTTCCCGAATTTTCAAATTTTCCCGGCAACTTTTCCAATTTTTCTTTTCTTCACCTTCCTCGGACTTAAAGAATATTAAAAAAAAATGCCCGATTGGTCCAGCCGTTCATGAGTTTTGCGCATAGAATCACATTTAGCCATTCATTTTCATTTAAGAGCTTGTAATACCTCAGCTCAAATTCATATTTTGCCCCCACTTCCCCGCGCCGGGTATCGCTCTATCCCACTCGCACCGTCAAACTGATTCAGTTAGGGTGAACTACGCTATTTATGGACTAGGCTTGGTAATAATTGATTAAACCTATAATATATATTATTTTAGAAAATATTGCAAATCGATTTCAAAGTGCTATTACAATCGACGTCTTCTGGAAAGGTAAATGAAAATATTTTGGAAGTTTAGTTAATTAATTTATAATTTAACACAACACAACATCACGCCTTCCCCGAAGGGAATTTATAATTTAGCTTATTTACCGAGGTTGGTATCGTACGTACAGACGTCCAACCAAAAGTATGCGCTTCGGCAATCATCGTCTATCTTCGAAAATATTAACGCGTGATAATGAGAACTATTATAGAGCTGTTGCAACCATGGAAGTACTTGTCTACTTTGTATTACCATGGTTAGAAAATTAAAGATGAACGCCCTATGGCTATCAGCGATACTCGGAGCTTATGACGTCATCCTAGTTAGTCACTGAAGATAGCCAATACGAAACTGTTTGACAGTTAATCGTTAAACACATTGTCAAGTGATCATCACTATGAACAAAATATTAATTGCATAATTGCTACGCCATGTTTAAAATATTATGTAATGTCTAATGTTTCCGGCCGCTGACAGCTGCGCGCACAGATAACGCATTCTGCGGCGTGGGAGTCGGTGCTGTCGCGGAGCGGAATGCGGGAATATTGTCATTTTCTGTATATTTTATCCATACCTATAGAATTAACTTTATATTTTATTTATTTTTTAATTGCATAATATTTATTATATGCTGCACCGGTCGACGTCATCGCGTCAACGCCGGCTATCGCTGAAAACCAGCGCTGGGGCTCCGTTTAGCATGGGGTCGCGGCATTATGCTGAGCGGTAGCCGTTTTGCGTAGATGTGACGCATATTTTCCCCAAAACTTGCTTTCTACATTGCTTATTTTATTTTTTTTGTCCTTTGCGTCATGTTTACCGCAATTTTTTTTTTTTTTTTTTTTTTTTTTTTTCTCTGTGGCAATCCGCGATCAGTTAGTACTTTTAGCGGATGAGTTGTAGGTAACATTGGCGGGAAGAGCGTGACCCCAGCGAGCCATCTACTCCATATTCGTGCTTAGTTCCACACACAGGTGTGGGTGGACTACACAATGTCTTTCCTTTTAAGCCTTTTCCTGTAACTTCTTGTTTTCAGTGCAGCAGCCAGATCATTGGGGTGCCTTTCCAGTCTTTCCTGGTATTTTTTTGTAACGTTTTTGATCTCGTCCATGACGGTATTCGTTGATAACTCCTTGTGTATTTCAGCGTTCGTGACAAGCCAAGGAACGCCACTAATTGACCTCAAAATAGAATTTTGCATTCTCTGTATGATGCTAATGCTTGAGTTACAGGCGCTACCCCAGAGTTGAATTCCATAAAGCCACACTGGCTTCAAGATCACTTTATATATTAAAAGTTTGTTGTCAGTACTCAGTTTACTGTTTCGCCCCATGATCCAGTGTAAGTTCTTGTAACGGATATTAAGCTCATGTCTCTTGGTCTTAAGGTGTTTCTTCCACGTTAGACGTCGGTCGAGATGTAACCCTAGGTATCTTACGCTGTCGTGGTGAGATAGTGTGACATTATCTAGATGTACAGGTGGACAGTCACCTTTTCGCAGCGTAAATGTGACGTGGACCGATTTGCTAGCGCTCGTCTTTATCCGCCACCTATGCAGCCATGTCGTTATTTTATCGAGACTCCCTTGCAACATGTGTGAGGCGATAGCAGGATCTTTGTGGCTTGCCAGTATTGCGGTGTCATCAGCAAATGTTGATGTTTACCGCAAATAAACGTATTTTCTTTCTTTCTTTCTTTCAACTGTCAACAGAGATACGCAATAGCCCTGGATATACAGGAGCACGTGCCCTTTACTTAATCTCTACCTGACCACACACCCAGGTAACTATTAATTAATTAATTTTAACCAGGTGGCGATTGATGAACCATTACATTTTTCTGATCCTCGCGACCCGCAGGGCTATTGCGTATCTCTGTTCTTCTATTCCACAGTTCTACCGTAGAACTAATGGGAGTTTTGGCTCTCTATTACTACGTGTCGATTTATTCCCGAATAGTAGAACTAGTGAAACTTTTGCTTCCAAGTAGTTCTACTGTGTTAAATGTGTTACCAAATTTACTAGTTTTGCCTCACATTAGGTTTAAAGTACCTAAACTTAAATATTATTGGACAACTAAATAAAACACTGTTAAGTAATTAAATTATACATAGTCTATGAAAAGATCATTATAGTTACATTCATGGGCGTACCCAGGAGGGGCAGGGGGGGGGGGGGGGTAGCTGTCCCCCCTGAATTTTATATGCCTAGGCTAAGTTGGCGAAAAAAGGTATGTTAGAGTCATGTCACGTTGTCGTCATCGTCGTCGTGTACTTACTTTACAATTAAGTACAATATAATATATTATTAATATTATGCATTAATTTTAGAAAAAATCGCGCTGTGCGGCTATAAACCTGGCTTTATTAGTCTATGAATTAAGGGACTGCAAGCTGAGGGCACCCCCTGCGGTGTACGAACATCGGCTTAGGGCGTCACTGGCGGGAGTACAGCAAGGAGGGACAGACTGGATCTTATCTGGTCAGTTATTATCTGCTACAGGCTCAGTTACGCCACCAGCTGGCACTCCTTCACCGAGGGGAGAATTACGTGGGGGTCGTCGTCGCAAGGGACTTCGGCGGCGAGGTCGAAATGTAGATTTGTGTTTGTAAACTGTACTGGTGGCCCTACTTTTCTGTTGGAGGAGGGTTATGGGGTCATCAGGGTCGGTAAGAACGTGCCTTGGACAGCGGGCTTTTCTGATTTTAGAAGGGATATAACTAACGGATTCAACAACCAGAGGGGTTGCGATGTTTCGCGGGGGTATCGAAGAAACGCTTTTTTTTCTTTTTTTTTTGTGGATGGGAAATCATCAGTCAGCGCGAGTCAGAATTTTACTGACTAAAACCCACCAGTGTTCCTTCAGTTGCCTGCGCAAGGGCCACGGTAACTCTTTCGAACAACCCGCGACCCCAGCGGCATCGGCCCTATCGGACCTTATCATTGCTGATATCTCTTAGAGGCGCGCGTGGAACACGACGCGCCGTCGATCCGGGCCCGGTTCTTACCGGACGGCGAGCTACCCATTGCTCGCATTCCGCAAGTCCACGCCTACGGTGGCCGGGAATCGGCTACGGTTTCCCGCCGCCCAGGGCATCTCCTGCGGCGGCTAGGGGCGTGAGGGCGCGACAGTTGCCTCTCCCTCACGCGTTCTGCCTCTCCCTTCGCGAACATTACTGCTTCGCAAATGTAGGTGACGGCTTCCCATGCACTTTCGCTCCGTACCATGGCTTGGATCAGGTTCGGGCGCGAGACATCGCCGCCGTCGATTGCCTCCGCGAGAACACGGCGGTGCTCCGCCCAATCGAAGAAGCGCTTGGAATTGCGTTTCAAGAATTGATGGATAGTTGGGATTTTAAGGTCTAGGTGGAAGATTTCATTCCGAACGAACCAAGGGGATCTCGTCAATCGTAGCCTATCCTATAGATGTGTCGGGATTTGCATGTGTAAATACTGAACCCGCATAAGTCATGATTGGGAGAGAGACGCGGTTTCAAAAAGAGAACCGCTTGACTTTTGTAGGGATTGACTTCGATTCTCCACTTTCGAAACCACGCGCCGAGCTTATCGACTGCGGTTTGGAGAGTGCAAGGTCTTGGCGTTGGCCGGAATAGTAAATGGCCGTACCGTCTGCGATCATAGTCAAGTGTGCCTTTTTACTTTCCGAGATATCGCTGGTAAATAACGTGGAAATGAGTGGAGAAAGCACAGAGCCCTGAGGGACGCCTGCGCGAATTGGGTCCCACCCAATATAGCGCGTTTAGCGCTCCTTCGATACGATAGCGAAAAGTGCGGTAGGACAAAAAGTCTCGTAAGATGAGCACCAGACGATCTGGCACACCGAGATTGTAAAGCTTATATAATTTATTTATTTATTCAAAACCCGTAATAAACCCGGTAACCCGTTTATAATAAACCGTTGTGCCAGACTTTGTCAAACGCTTTCGCTATATCGAAGAAAACAGCACCCGTCATCATACCACGTTGGAAACCAACGCTAATGTGTTCGTTGATGTGGTGGACCTGTACGCAAGAGTGTTGGGTTCGAAAACCAAATTGCTCGTTAGGAATTAGGCCCTTTGTCTCGGCATAATCTCTGAGGCGCTTATAAATAAGCCTTTCATAGATTTTGCCGAGGACATTGAGCAGACTGATGAGGCAAAAAAAAAAAACATGTCGACCCAGCTTAAGAAATTTCTGATTTCCAATGTTGTCGACGTGTGTGTGTTGTTTTACTAGCGATCAGATTCAGAAATGATACCAAATCAGACCAGTATACAGTATACAGTGTACTAGGGTTGGGGTATCCAGATGCTAAGAGGAGCTTGGAGGCCACCTGGGGGAATAGCCCCCAATATCATGAGCCTGCCGGGGGAAAAAACTCCTCAATATCATGAGGCTACCTGGGGGGAATAGCCCCCTAACATCATGAGGCTACCCGGGGGGAACAGCCGTCCAATATCATTGCGGTGATAATTGGGTATCGGTTATTATGTGTTTCTATCCAGCTGGGCCCCGCGAGCTAGGCTCATAAACCTAATAGCAATGCTTTGTTTGTTCAATGTATAGACAACAAAAGAGATATCTAGGCAGGGTATACTAACATATTTGTATGTGTATTGCTTCATGTTCAATTTCCTGACAATATACAATTTTGTGTTAGTGTGATCAATATTTTTTTTTCAATACACTTCTTCCTCGAAAACTGTTTCATATCGCACTACGATTAGATTCACAATGCAATATATTTCACGTTTATCAATATATTAATCGTTAAAACAGAAAACAGTGTCCACTTTTTTCCGTTTTAACCAAACAAACGATGAGGGCGCCACTGAGCGCTCGGTACCCTTACCCCAATGGCTAAAATTCTACTTAATTAGATAAAACAGTCGTAAATTTTTCGGGTTTATTCGATCATACTATTTATAAAGCAAGATAACAATATGCACAACTTTGTTTGCTCGTTATTCTTTACCGATTTTTAATGTTGGTAAAGTTTTAATGATCGTAACTAAAATACTTAGTTAGTTGTTTTCTTTTTTATTATTATGTCTTCTTTAGGTTTCCCACTATTTCCCAGATCATAAATCTGATACATTTAATTTATTTTGGTTAGGTATTTAAATTTAAATTTCGGAAGTCGGTGTCTTTGGATTTGTATTTTAGTTTTTCACCACCGACTTCCGAAATTAGTTATTTTTTATTTGCCACAAATACACCATAAGAGTGAACAATAAGTTAATAACTGAAGGCTTAACTTAGTATATTTAATTACTTAACTAAGACACATGACCCAATAATTTTATTTGGTTTCAATGTTAACTTTTTGTAATCGTTTTCAACTACTTGCCCGCACTACAGGGCAAACTGGCCCCGAAGAGGAGGACGGTGTCACAACTGCGAGGCGGCGATTGATTTTGAGTAGGTACAGCGTCTGCGGGGTGGAAACGGCGCGGGCCCAGCGGCTCAAACGAGACAAAATCAAAATCCTGTCCCACCGCGCAAAACTCCAGAAAGTGACTCACTCGCAGGTAATGCCGCCGCCGCCGTGTCTCAATTCAAGTCGCCGGATCTCTTCGTGCAGAACCCTGTTATTGAGGAGTTATATTCAATTGAATCGACGATCTTGTTGAATAGTTGTGACCAACAGTCGAAAAGGACGCCAGCAACCGAGTCCACGAATAGAAAGTGACGACATAGAAATTCATATCCAATCAAATGAATGAAAAATCAAAAAAGTCGTCTTTCCAACTATGGGAAGACGACTTTTATTTTGAGTTTTTTTTTTTTAATTTTCCAGACAAACTCAGTCGGCTGATCGGTCCACCTGTTAAGTTATTAAGAAATTTAAAGCCACCCAAACTTTGTAACGGCACTAGGTTGCATGTCAAGGCCATTATTTTGACCGGACTTGCTCAGGGAGAAACAGTGTTTTTACAGTCAGCGTCAATAATATCGGGACGAACAGACAGTTCAAAATGATTACTTGTACTTCACCTGAAAGTTTGGTTTTATTACTACCACCTTCAAACATGGCAAAAATGTTGTTTATAAGGAAGTACTTTAACAAGCATAAGGTTGTTGAACACTTCATCTGTTTAATTAGCATCTTCTACCAGCAGTGGCGTGCACTCCATACATGCAAATAAGCTCTGCGTTGCATTTATTTACATGTGTTGTGAAATAGCATATAAGTTTTGATTCTGTTTTCTAATCGTGTTAATTGCTTGTAAAAACTAAAGTACATTAAAAGTCTAGGTTACGTGTTGTAATATATAGTACATTCATTCCAAACCAAATGTTTCTATGTGTTGTACTTCGTAGCACGACCATGAACGCATTCATTATAACTTTAGATGGTAATAAAACCCTTATAATTTGTACTATTTTATACCATTAATTAGGAAATTTATACCTCTCAATTATCGTAGATAGACAGGTCGTGCTGGCAATATTCCTTCCCAACATGACCATGCTAAAATTCCAGCTGGCATTGAAGTTGATGAAACGGGAGCATGACTAAAAACTTGTACTCAATATGTACTCCTATTTCATTACTGATGAATTGTAAGAAAAGCCAAAAAAACATTTTCTGCCTGCCTAACGCCATCTAGTGTCAAGTATAAAAATCATATGCAGGCTTATAGCACATTAGCCATGCTCCCGTTTCATCAACTTCTATGCCAGCTGTAATTTTAGCGTGGTCGTGCTGGGAAGGAATCTTGCCAGCACGACCTGTATATCTACGATAATTGAGGTATGAATTTCCTAATTAGTGGTATAAAATACATTAATGAATTCGTTCATGTTCGTGCTACGAAGTACAACACGTTTCTATTGCTGCAATATTCCCGTTCGCTGTTTTTATAGGTAGGTACTAATGTTAGAAACTGGCATTTTCTCATAAGTTAAGTTTAATGGCTGTTTATCCGGGTTTGAGTTAAAATCAGATTTAAACGATTTATTAGTAGGTACCTACTAGGGCATCCAAAAAAAAAAAACCACGTTCACCGCTTACGATTTTCTGCACAATAATGATCAAAACATTAATAATTTTGCACAATAATAACCAACCGATCGTTAATTTCATTCACGCAAAGACCGATTTCTATTAAGACACGGGGCTATCCTTATGGATCGAGCAGTAGAGCCTTTGGTAACGACGAGGGAATATCCATTAAAAAACTGGTAAGTTTAATAACATCTTTAATTTGAAAAGTTGTTGGTTAACAATATAATAATAGATACGAGTTACTAATTTAATTTAATTAATTCCTCCTCTAAAAAGCTTATTTTAATCACTGAAAACAGTGAATTAAAAGCACTTTTAATCACTATTTTGGTGTTTGAATTTAAAACACTATATTGGTGTGTTTTCGACGGTTCGACCTATAATGGTGTATTCTAAATTCAATTTCGACATTTTCGACAAGGAGAATATCATTAGAATAAAAACTGTTTTGTGTTCTTTGCTGTCATTAGTAAATAAGCGCTATTTTGAATACTGTAAGTTGTACGAACACAAAGTTTAATGTTACTTAATAATAAAATCGACTAAAAATGTATTAAAATGATGAAAAAGATGTGTTAACACCTGAGTTTATGAAAGAGGGCGGCCGATACAGTAGAAAATCTTGAATATGCAAATCTTGCAAATCTTGAATAAAACTGATTTATATCGAGGGCAATGAAGGTTTTCTTTCCATTTTTCGTATTTAAATCTATTTTTAGGTACGTAATATTATTTTATTAGTGTTATGTTTCTAAAGCTAACAATATTGATGCTTTATCTTGTACAGTCAGGGAAATTAATTGTTAATCAAATTGTCACCCTACGTGAATTTGCTATGATAAAGCCAGACAAGATTGACAGTTTTATGATTTGAATATGCTGCGGCAATTTAAGATAATAGTCAAATAACTTAGCAATTAATTAACTAATAATTATAAATAAGCAAATAATTAATTTAATAATAAACCTACGAAATGTTTTCATTCTCCACCTTTATTATCAGAAAACCTCTAAAATCATTTTCTCTTCTCCAAAAACTGCCGAACGCCCCAACAGTAATCTCTGAGATAGTCTGTCCAATCTATCGTGGCAGGATCACAGGGAAACATGTGTTTTTCAGCGGGGGAAAGAGAGGCAAACAGCTCTCTTACTCTGTCTGCCTTCATCACCCAGGAGTGTGATGTGAAGAAGTATATTGCTGTCTGCGTTTTGGCGACCAGAGACTGAAGCTTGACGTGTCTGTTTGAGGGATAAGAATAATTATAACATAACATAGCATCACGCCTACAATCCCCGAAGGGTTGGGCAGAGTTGTACCTATAGTACACTCACATTTTGCCAGTTTATTTAAGAACCATGTGGCGAGGTGGCGAGTCTTTTTTTGCCATCAACCGGCCACAAATCCGGACTCCAGGCAACTACTGAGAAATTCCAAAAGGAAAAATGCAATTATACTTTTCCCGACCCGGGAGTCAAACCAACCACCACCATGCTTAGCAGCAGCGCTTGTCATTTCTACACAATAAAATAAAACAATTAAAGAAAATTAAAACTAATTAAGAAAAAAAAATTAAAGAAAATAATAATAATCATCATCATCTGCCTAGCGTTTTCCCAACTATGTCGGGGTCGGCTTCCAGTCTAATACCCCCTGGTATGACTGCTTGTCAGACTTTCGGGCTTCTGAGGATCCGTAACGACTGTCAAAGATCCACGAATGACAGCCGGGACCAACGGCTTAACGTTCTTTCCGAGATATGTAAAGATGCTCACCTATCCACGGACTAACCCCGGCAAGCTTAACCGGATTACTTAGCCACGAGCTCCTCCACTGAAGGGCAAAGGCCTCGTCCATAGAAATATAAAAAACACACTTCTTTCTTATATCTATGGCCTCGTCTCATATTTTTGGGGTCTCCTAGTACAGGTATTTATTATACTTAAAAGGAAGCCTCTATGAAGGATTATATACTGTAGAAGTTTGTAAAGTTAATTAAAATAAAAAAAATAAAAGAATATTTAAAATTTATATAGAGAACACATGAGCATTGATCACCATTAGCAATCAGTCACCAATTCAACAAGAAAATAGAGACACTTTTACTAAAAGGCTACAAATAACTGAAGATATGACTGAAAAAAAAACCGGCACAGTGCGTGTCGGACTACGCACAATAATCCGTAGTTGAGAAGAATTTACCCCAAAAACAAACTTAACATTGTGATCTCAAAAATTTTTTTTTATGTGTTAAAATTACAAATTAACAATTTTCGGACTTTTTCCTTTATTTGTGCTGTGAGACCTTGCATCTTGTCAAATTTAATTATTCTTGGTCAACGGGATGTACCCTATAGGTTTTGATTTACTTGCGAGTATGAAAATATGTAGCATAAATTGCCATATTTTTTTATTGCGATTTAGAAGCTTGATTTTTTTAGAACTTCAAGGAATCATAGACTTATGTATTTTATATTAATTTCAACTTGAAACCTCCACGCGTTCCTGAGAAAAAGGTCTTGAAGACTGACAGACTTGAAAATATTTTTTATGTGATACCTACAAACAACCTACCCACAAATGAACAATTTTCGGACTTTTGCCTTTACTTGTGCTGTGAGACTTTGCTTGTCAAATTTCATGATTCTAGGACAACGGGAAGTATCCTATAGGTTTGGATTTACTTGCGCGCATATTGCGTTGAGGTAGAAGCTTATTTTTTAGAACTCAAAGGGACTATATACCTATGTACTTATTTGATATTAATTTCGATTTGATACCTCCACGCGTTCCTGAGAAAAGGGTCTTGACAGACTAACAGACAGACAGACAGATAGACGGACAACGAAGTGATCCTAGAAGGGTTCCGTTTTTTCCTTTTCAGGTACGGAACCCTAAAAATAAATAAAGAAATTATACAAGGTAAAATAGAAACCCTGAAGAACGAAAACACATTCAAAAACAAGAAAAACAAAACTAGGCAAGAAAAGGAAAAGTCTGAGTAAACTGTAGGTCAATACATTAAAAAAAAAATAACCAACGGAATTGTTTGGAGGAGGATTTCACCACAAAAGGTCCTGTAACCTAACAATACTAACCTTATACGAACTAAAATTACTAACAAATAAATAAATACGTACATAAAACAGTAGATAAGATAGTTCTTATCTACTGTTTTATGTCCGTATAAGGTACTTTATTAGTCAGCATTTTTTTATTTATTGGCTCTACATTATCCCTTACATGTAGTCATGTAAGGGATAAAATAGAGCTAATAAATAAAAAAATGCTGACTAACAAAGTACCTTATGTCGTGCTGGCCCATTGGTTAAGGCCTCGCCTCTCATGCACGAGATTGTGGGTTCAAATCCAGGCAAGTACCAATGTGACTTTTTGAATGCATATGTAAGTACTTTCTAAGTTTATCTTAGAAATCACTGACATCGGTGATGGGAAACATCGTGAGGAAACCTGGATTTATATTTAAGTAGTGGGACAGTTAGGTACAGGCTGGATTGAATAGGGATGATGACTAAAATATTTTTGTGTCATGTAGGTTATTAAAAAAATATAGGACACGTATTTTTTTTTTTACGTTTTCTAAAGATTACAGCGATACATTGAGTTAAAATATGGCATGACGTCACGCCTAGCTAGGTTTTCTACGTAGAAGCACAGATTAATCTGTGGTAGAAATGACGTAGTCAGCCCTTTCCCCAACTATAATGCGTGTTAACTAACTTATTTTTTAGAGTTCCTTACCTTAAAAGGAAAAACTGAACCCTTATAGGATCATTTCATTGTCCGTCGGTCTGTCTGTCTGCCAATCTGTCACTCAAGACCCTTTTTCTTAAGAACGCGTGGAGTTATCAAGTTGAAATTAATATCAAATACGTAAGTCTATGATCCCTTAGAGTTATAAAAAATTCAAGCTTCTAAGTCAACGCAATAAAAAAATACGGCCATTTTGCGACGCATTCTGATACTCTCAACTGTCGCAAGTAAATCAAACCCGTTGACCTAGAATAATGAAATTTGGCAAGAAGCAAGGTCTCCCAGCACAAGTAAAGGAAACAGTACGAACATTGTTAATTTGTAATTTTAAGACATAAAAATATGTCATAAAACTACAAATGCCATTATGGCCATTTATGCGACATATTTTGATACTCGCAAGTAAATCAAAACCTATAGAGTACTTCCCGTTGACCAAGAATCATGAAATATGGCAAGAAGCAAGGTCTCGCAGCACAAGTAAAGGAAAAAGTCCAAAAATTGTTATGTACTTAATTTGTAATTTTATCACATAAAAAATATTTTTTTGAGATTATAATGATAAGTTTGTTTTCGGGATAAATTCGTTTCAACTACGGAACCCTTCACTGTGCGGTGGTCTGACAAGTACTTGGCCGGTTTTTTATTAATACGTTATAGCAAAAAATACGTGTCTAATATTTTTTATTATCTGACTGAGGGACTATAGAATTTCTTTTTTTTTTTTACTCGGGCATCATCCCTATTTATAGGTACATACATAATACTTAAAAAGAAACATAAAACGATCAACTAAATTCTTACATTGGATTCTTCCCAACTAGTAACCTATAAGCATCTGCTATATATGCTGGTATCATTTGAAACAATATCGTCACCAGTGTCATCAGCCATTTGTGTCTAGTAAACATGTACCAACCAGGCAACGGCATAACATCTGCAAAAAAAATGAAACGTTAAATTAACCAGTTAAGAATTTTTACCCTGTAGGCAAATACAGTAACAAGACCCATCACATATACGCATCTGTACAGCAAACTATAATTTATTTTGTAGGTAACATTGAGCAAAACTTATTTCTGTGAAACTACTTTTATTTTTGGAGTGAAAACTCCCTGTAGTGCGCAATGTAACGCACGCAAAACATTGTGATTATGGGTGTATGCGACGGTACTGGAGTTGGAGAAGTTAAAACATACAAAACTAGTTTACGTAAATGCGGAAAAAAAGGTACCACTTTGATCTTCTATATCTCCGTAACAACAAGGTTCCCAGCACAAAAAAAATCTACATTACACCAGGTACAATAGAATAATAAAAATTATTGGAAAACCAAGTAAGTCTGCGCCACTGTATTCCTTGATGTCGCTCAAGCTTTTGACAACGTTTGGGTTGACGGTCTGATTTCAAGATCAGACGCATGCTGTATCTCCAGAAATTGCCGATATTCTAGAGTCTTAAATAAGTAACAGAATGATTAGAATAAGACATGAGGATGCATAATCCGATCTAAACACTATAAAAGCTGGGATATCACAAATAACTGTGTTAGGCCCAATCTTGTATTTGCTATACACATGAGATATCCCAGAGCTAGAAAACAACAACATTGCGACCTTTGCAGATGACATAGCTATTATGACTACCGAATCAAGCCACAAAGAAGCAGTAGAAAAAGTTCAACTTGCTGTGAACTGTGTATGATTGAACACAAAAGTGGAAGATCAAACTGAATGAGTCAAAATTGACTCCAAACACATTGACTTCACTAACAAACACTGCGATTACCACCCAGTACAAAAACCGGCATGCACGTGCCCTACGCTAATACATCTACCTTTGCATAACTCTTGCTTGACTCCAAGTTACATTGGAAATCTCACGTCAAAAAGAAAAGACAGGAACTCGACATACGAAAGTATGTTACTCGGAAGGAAATCTTGTCTATCAATACATAATAAAATTATATTATGTAATTCTAAATATATAAAAGAAGAAACTGACTGACTGACTGACTGACTGACATATCAACGCACAGCCCAAACCGCTGGGTCTAGAGATTCTAAATTTGGCATGTAGGTTCCATATGATGTCTAGGGGTGCATTAAGAAAGGATTTTTCAAAATTCACCCTCTAAGGGGGTGAAACGGGGGTCCAAAGTTTGTATGAAAAATCTTATTCCTTGAGTTAATAGACTCAAGTCTCTAACTAACTTGTAACTTGTTGTTCTTGTAACTTGGCACCAATATTTATCTAAGTAAATTATAAAGTTAGTCATTTTTAGTTTTCCTAAATTACCCCCTAAAAAGGGATATAGGAGGTTTCAGTTTGTATGGAGTAATTTTAACGTGCGGTCCGATTAACTCGAAATTTAGTATTTATACTTGAGATTAATGAAGAATAACGTGTATCAGGGTTTTTCGAAAATCTACCCCTAAGGCCTCTGCCTCGAATTTCGCGGGCAGCGGGGCGGCGGCGGCGGCGGCGCGTCTCGCATTGTCCCGCCCCGCTACCGCGCCGCTGTTTTGGAGGTCCGGTCCATTTGTTTTTACGCTTAAAATCCTGCCGCTCCCGCTCCGCCGCCGCTGCCGCCCCGCTGCCCGCAAAATTCGAGGCAGAGGGTTAAGGGCGTGAAGAGGGGTAGTCAATTTTACAGGGCAAGTTTTACTGTGAGGCTTGATTAACTAGAAAATTGGTGGTAATAATCTTTCAGTCAAGTTACGGAAATATCCCAAGCGGTTTTTTTAAATTCCACCCTTGTGGGGGTGAAAACAGGGAATATGGTTTATATGAAATATCTTATTCATTATCATAATCATCATTTATTGCATTCATGTAGTATACAATGTTGTTATAAGTATTTATAGGTTTCATACATGAACCCTGCTAGAGCACAGCAATATAAATAGTTTGGAGAGCTACAGAGTCACAATAATAAACAAACCTTCCGTGCTTAAACAAAAATACTAATTTTAACATATTATTAACTGTCATGATGATAAAATACAGGATTCTCGCCCTGAGAATAATTAATTGTTCATCATTTCCATTCATAAATTAAAATAAGATAAAAATTAAATTAAAAACAAACACTGATAAAAATAATAATCATAAAATAACATAACATCTATGTTATTTTAATTTATGACCTACCGGTCGTAAGTCAAAATTCGGATTGCGAAGGTCCTTAGATTCCTTAGTGAGTGGGAATAGTGACTGGTGTTTTCTTACAAATTTGCTAACTTCTAAAATGTAGATACCAGTCAGTGTAAGGACTTTGTATTTTACAAATAATGGTTTGCAGCTTTCTGTGTTACCTATATTGGCAAGAATTTGTATACATTTATTTTGTAGAATAAAAAGTCTTTATTAGTTAATTAACTTTTAATTCATATAGTTAATTAACGAAACTTGGCACAAATACTTGCCAAAGCAAGTAATAAAATTTGTCATCCATAGTTTTTCCTCCAGAGGAAAGGATAGAGGGTGAGGGGAGCAGGGAAGGGGGTGGTGAGGAGGGAAAGGGGGAAGAGGACGGGGTACTGAGGAGGGCAAGGAGGAAGGGGAGGGTGTGGTGATGAGGGAGAAGAGGAGTATGATAAAGGGAGGAGGAGAGGGATAGGAGAGTAATAGGGCTGAAGCCCGCTATATTTAAAGCTCAGAATAAATTATAAAGCACTCCTACTAGGGCCGAGTTCTGATCAGATTCTCTCCTCTGTCATCCTGTCAAGCAAACCAGGATTGTTTTCTTGACAGAAGATATTCCGTATTTGAATGATTGAATGTCAGCCAGCATTATATCAACGAGGCTTGATCATAGCATCTATCCTTACAGCCAGTCTATTCTGTAAAAATCTCACCGTGAAAACTTAGGTGAAGTGATCTTAAAGTGAGCTGTCAATAGTGTCAACCCCTAGCATCAGGTGGAACGACGGTTCACTTCACGCTCATTTCATCTAAGTTATCACGGTGAGATGTTTACAGAATAGCACTACAGTACATTAGAAATGACAACCTCTACCGCGACCTTAAAATGGAACTCGTCACCACCATCATTCAAAAATTTGCTGAAGCCCACTAACACAGACTTCACGGATATGTGAATGTTGAGGCAATACAGCTGCTGGAAAACATGGACATAGGACATAGTGCGTAGGCTAAAGATAACTATATAATTTGAGTTAGTGTAGTGTATAGGTAAATAGTGAATGAATAATAGTAACAATGATGTCAAAGAAAACAAAAGCTGCTGCTGTAACATGTAACACATGAACAAAGTGTTTTTATTATTATTATCAGATCTTACGGAATTGTGTAAAAGTGCAAATTGACAGTATTCTTAGTTCTATCAAAATCTATCACGTAAAATAATAAGTTACGAGTTAAATTGCTCTGTTAGGCTGAATAGGTAAGTTATATTGATTATAATTTTAGGATCACCAGGTTGTGAAAAGGTGGCCTACTTTTATTTAAAAAACCTTCAGGATAAACTCACACGACTGTTGTTTGACAGCATCTTCGGTGAACAGTTCCATAAGCCTCCCAACTGTGATGGGATTGCAGGAACTGCTGCAGCAATTGTAGACCTTCAGTACACTTGACCTGGAAATAATAAGTCAAAGTCAGGCCCCGTTCATGGCCCCAAGGGATGCGACCTACGACGAGACTTGCATCAAGCGACACGGACGCGCCTGTTTCTTTCCTTCGCTACACAAGTCGCGTCGCGGTCACTCGTGGCATGCTCTAAACAACTTCTTTAATTTGTTTTCTCCGTAGTCCTGTCGCTTACACGCGTCTCACTTGAGTGTATAGCTCGTGGCCACGGTTCTCATGTGTATGTGGCTCACCTTGCGCCGCATGCCCTGTCACCTGTGCAATTGAGAATCTTATGACTGCGTCAGTGAACGGAGTTGGAGTGGCAGAATTTTGCGCTAAACAAAATATACCTACGATACTCTAAGAAGAAGACGGTGTCAAAGTCAAGTAATTTATTTTAATTGGACCATTCAATTGCACTTTTAAATGACATAATTTACCACAAAAAAACCGGCCAAGTGCGTGTCGGACCATGCACAAGGAAGGGTACCGTAGTTGAAAATAATTTATTCCAAAATTGAAAAAATAGAAATTCCAAAAAAAATCTATGCGATAAAATTATAAATTAGGTACTTAACGATTTTCAGACTTTTTCCTTTATTTGTGCTGAGACCTTGCATCATGCCAAAATTCATGATTCTAGGTCAACGGTAAGCCCTTTACGTTTTGATTTCCATGCAAGTAGCAAAACATGTCGCATAATGTTTTTATTGTGTTGACTGGTGGTGACTATTGACTTAGACGGTTGATTTTTTTAGAGCTTCAAGGGACACTAAACGTATTCGATATTAATTTTAACTTGATACCTCCACGCGTTCCTGAGAAAAAGGGTCTTGATAGACTGACAGACAGATAGACTGACGGACAAAGATGTGATCTTTTATGGGTTCTGTTTTTTCCTTACGGAACCGCAAAAAAGAAGAATTTAATCTAGTTGTCCCTTCCTTATGGTAGTTTCGAATGGAGAAGAATGAGAAAAAACTTCTAATCTACCTACCTATTATCTAAATATTTCTCAATATTTCGTGCTTATTCATGAAAGAAGAACTTTTTTATTACTATTAATAGGCTCACGTTTGACCTATATGACTATCTGTGTATGTACCTACCTACTTTTCTTTCGACCACGAAAATACATACTTTTCTTCTCCATTCTTCGCACCAGCGACAATCACCAAATTGGCCACATAATCCACGGGGATTAGGTCAACGATATTGCTGGCGTGTCCATAGATGACCCGGTTTAGACCTTTGCCGGTGAAGACAGATATACCGGTAGCTCCGAACCAGTTGCTTATCCAACCTCTTATTGGATCATCCTTTAATGAAGCCACTGAAAAAGAAACATATTTAGAATACGCCAACAGCATAATAAATAATGATACAAGCGAGTCCAGAGTGGTGGCCCAGTGGTAGGTAATGACCCCGACATTCGAGTTCTAGGTTGTTAGTTTGAACCCAGACAGGCACTTTAAGAGGCTACCGAGCGCGCAGTGGCGCCCTCATCGTTTGTTTGGTTATTTCTTTTATTTTAGAATGAAAATGCAGAAAATAAGCTGGATAAGTTGGGCTCCAAAAGACTATAAGTACGTTATTATTATTACAAATCGTTAAAACGGAAAATAGTACGTTGGTATAATCTTGTGGAGCACAACTTAACTGGCTTATTTTCTGCAGTTTCATTCTAAAATAAAAGAAATAACCAAACAAACGATGAGGGCGCCACTGCGCGCTCGGTAGCCTCTTAATAATAAAAGCCTATTAAATTGTCAAGGCATGAGCGTTGATCACCATGGATGGGTTGGCGATTTCAGACATATCTTTCTACTTACTTTTATTACTTTACTTTGGGTAAATTATTTCATCATCACTGCTTTCAAAACGATGAAGGAAAATAGCTTATGGATTAGAAATTGTAACGTTTTAAAGTAAAAAATAATGATTATTATCGTAACTGCGCCATTTTATGTAAGTTATAAATAAGGATAATTATTTTAAACTATGAAGTTCACTTTCCTCACGGAGATTTCCTTCACCGACTTTGTCTTAAAACTACTTAAAAGTGAACGCAATCTAGTCATTGCCATGAAAATAATTATTATATCAATTAACTAAAAATAATTTTCTGCCGACAAGAATAAAGGATACTCACCAATTGAAGGTCTGACGATGATTGTGGGTACGTACGCTTGGTTCTCAGCCACCAGGTGTTCAGTCAACGATTTCGTAAATGCATACGTATTTGGACACCCATCTGTAAAGCAGTCAATGACATAGTTTCATGCATTTATAAGTTTATCTGTAGGAATAGCAATAGTAGAGCAGATATAGGTTTTGGGGTGGAAATAATACCCAAAAAGAGGGTTTTTGAATTTTTTAGTTCCTTGATGGCATCTTTTTGATATACTAACCGTATTACCACAAAACTGTATATAGGTATTTCCATACAATGAGAGGTCAGTGTAAACTTGAAATGTATAGCTTGATGTGTAGCCGTGTGTACCTACAGCTAGATTATTATGATTTGAGAGAAGATTCGTTTATGGAGCAACATTTACAAAACCTGAATTATGCAATCAGAAACACCCACATTATGTTTATGAAGACACTTACTCAGTAATCTTTCAGTATCCTCCTCAGAGATGCCATCTTTGATGAGCTGGTATACTTCGTTGCTGTCAGCTGGTGGAGGGTACAGGATCTCTTCCACCACGTCCCTGTTTGTGTTCGTGTATGCCGTAGATATGTGTATGAAGACCTGGAGCATTTATTTAGTAATAATTAGTCAACTGACACATCTGACACTTCGTTGGAGAAAGCTTTTCAAGTAGATCCATAAACTTTCTCGAACTAAGGATCGATGTACATACCATCGCGGACAGATGCGGTGAACCACTTTTCGACTATTACCGTGGTAATAAGGTTCAAAAGTGGTTCACCGCAAATGTAAGCGATGGTACATAAATTGTTACAAGGATATTTTGCCACTTGAATGACAAAGACAGGGGGCGTTGATGGCACGGACTAGAAAAAAAAGAAGGACTCCGCGCCACGCGTATCGAAAGTGAAGCATACACACACGCACACATAGATCGGTAAGGACCGATCTATGTGTACGTGATTTGACAAAGATGCCGTCATGTCACGTAATGGCGGCCGCCTGGCCAGTCAGCTTACTATGATATAAATATGTGCGTGAGGCGCAAGTTTGTACAAACGGTCCCGGCATACTTACTGTGCTTCACTTTCGATATGCGTGGCGCGGTTTACTTCTTTTTTTTCTAGTCCGTGGTTGATGGTAAACATTTGCGAAATTGTTTTGTGAAATGGTATTGAAAAAAAAAAAAGATGGCGTTGTTAGTTCTGATTTTTACCAAGGCGCAAAAGATCTTTGTAAGTAGGTACAGTTGCAACAGTTGTATGTGTCATTATGGATTTCCTACAGTGTATTTATAAAGCAGAAACAAGTATATTTTAGCAGCCATTGTATAGAGCGCACGATTAGGGAGGAATGATTTGATTTGATCACTTAAATTCGGAATTAAAATTTTAAAATCACCATAGATGTTTTTCATTTGACAATTAAGGTGTATTCTACGAGTACCTATAACCTCAACTTTCATCGATGATTTTTCTATTACAATTTAATCAAAAATTCAAACAATAATTTGATTTATTTTTGTGTCCTAATTAATTATACTAACATAGTTTAAGTGTAAAGGCCTGTTTCACAACTTATTATGATTAAGTTCCCATCAACTTACTTGGCAGATTTTTTCATACAAATTCTGTTCCATTTATGAATTTATTCGGTAAGTAGTGGCTACTCGGACATCGTGTAATAGGCCCTAATACTAGCAAAATATGGGTAATAAATAAATAGTAATTTTTGAAAAAGTCCAAGTTTAAGCCTTCTAAAGATGAATATGTTACTAAATCACTTTAGTGAGTGATTTAACATAACAAGGTTTGTTTACACTATCATCAGAAAGCCAATTCTCGTACTTAAAAACGTTCAAATTGAAGTCGCAATCTCATGCCAGCGACAAACAAATGTCAAGAATGTAGGTAAACGCTATACAATTTTTGACAGATTGAGACTGACATGACATTACGAACGTTGTTAAAAATACGGGAATTACCCCTCTGATACTTTTGGAATGGACTGTACCTTAATCCGTTTCATCCTCCTACTCAGCGCCAGTACCATACGAGTACCTTCCACGTTGGTCTTCCATGCTGTTGGGAGTGGCTCGTTTAACTTCACAGTAGCAGCCAAATGGATGATCACTGATATCTGTAACATTCATGTACAGTCAGGGAACTTGATTGTTGAACAGATTGATAGTTTGACGCACTACAAGAACATCAATTTGACATGTTATAGCCATGTTGTGATTTGAATTTGTTGTGAAATATTAAGTATTTTAATGTTAAAAATATTATTTAAGGTTTATTTTTTTTTTATTTATTTATTTATGTCAGACACAATGATCCATAGCTATGTTAGTACAGGTACCTACTTAAAAATTATGTTAGGAACAACATAATTGTTAAGTATGAGGAAGGACGGTGTCTATCAAACTCGCTAGTCTGTTGCACACTGATTTATTACAATAAGTTACCACCCGGCGCGGGGAGGAGTGGGGCGCAGCCCGCTCGCCTACATAGCACTCATGCACATACATAACATCCCTTCCCCTTATGCTAGGCAATACTCTTCCTATTTATCACTAAATCTACACTTATTCTATGGTCATTTCCGCTGGTTCGTCATTGACATCATCATCATCGCCACTGTCGTACTGGGCCGGCGTCGGTGTCGAGAAGATCGGACTAATTGCCTGCCGCCTGTGGTTAACCTTGTCGCGCGGCGGAGTTGGCGGTGTTACCCGTCCGGGGTCCATTGCCGACCCTTCTCCCTCTTCTGGCTGCGCGACGGGCTCAGGGTGATTGGCGACAAGTGATGCCAAATCGGGTACCACGTCTGGGTCCCAGTCCTGGTCAATGTTTGATGATGAGTGTAGTCTTGTCCTTATTTGGTCGATGTGCCTGGTGACTTCACATCCTAAATGTGGCACGTATACCACATACATTACATTGCCTTTTTTTTTCCTTATTATTCCTTGTATCCAATTTATTTTTTTGTTGTTTGTATTTTTGGTTATCCAAACTTGCTCGTTTTCTGTGAAATCTGTTCTGTGTGTTCCGTGGTAATATTTAGCCTGTAAGGACTGATTGCGTGCGACGGTTTGAGTTAGGTCTGTGGACGAAGGGGACGGCGCGGTCGGATTCAACAGATCCAGCCGCGAGCGCAACGCACGTCCGAATACTATCTCCGCGGGTGTTTTATGAGTGGTGCTATTTTTAGAGTTCCTGTAATCGAATAAAAATTTTGCTATTTTTCCTTGAATTGTTTTTTTATTGCAACCCCCCAAAATTATAGCTTTTAGGCCCTTTTTAACAATTTTCACAAAACTTTCGGCTTGCCCATTACTGGCCGGGTGATACACAGGAGATAGGACATGTTCGATACCGTTAAGTTTACAAAAGTCCTTAAATTCC
Source organism: Cosmia pyralina (assembly GCA_946251885.1). Classification (NCBI taxonomy): domain Eukaryota; kingdom Metazoa; phylum Arthropoda; class Insecta; order Lepidoptera; family Noctuidae; genus Cosmia; species Cosmia pyralina. The sequence goes on along the minus strand of OX276346.1, from coordinate 4,666,663 downwards.
AACGAAGTAAAAGATGTAGGTACCGTTGTCACTCACCAACGTGTGTGGAAGCCCAAACCGCGACATGAAATCACATAATTTACTTATTACCGCCTTTGAATTATAAGTTGTGGTCATATCGTAACATTCCACCCATTTACTATACGCATCTACAATACTTAAAAACATGTAATCGTGAAACGGGCCCAAGAAATCTACATGAATTCGGTAAAAAGGGTGCGGTGGCAATGGCCAAGGCGCGAGAGGGGCGTGCGGGGGCGCTGGGCGCAGCGCGCAGCACACGTCACAAGCACCCGCTACTCGCTCTAGCGCCGCGTCTACGCCAGGAAACCACAGCCGCTTGCGAGCCTCTGCCTTCATCTTCACTATCCCGAAATGTGAACTATGTATTTCCCTACATACTCTTTCTTGCAAAGATGAGGGAATAACGATTTTATGCCCACGCATTAAGATATCCATTTCATAAGATAACTGTGTACGACAATTGTAAAATGGTTTTAAGCCTGCATCAGTAACTTTCCTGGGCCAGCCATTTAAAACATAATACTTGACAGTGGCCAGATGAGTGTCGCGAGCCGTCTCGCGACGCATGTCAGTTAGTGTCACCGGTAGGTCTCCCTCCACTACAAAGTTGACGTAGGTCGCGCGATCCTCGCATTCCGCGAGTTCGTCCGGTGCCTTCGTCCCGTTCCCTTGCCCGCTACCCCCGCACGCCCGAGATAAATAGTCCGCACTGTTATGCTTGCCGCTGATGTATTCAATGGTGTAGTTATACGCAGCTAGAAATATAGCATATCTCTGCAGGCGGTTGGCGGACACTTCGGGAATGCCTTTGTGGGGCCCGAATATAGCTAGCAGGGGTTTATGGTCAGTTCGTAGCACGAAGGGCTCGGACCGACCATATAGGTATTGATGATATCGCCTTACCCCAAAAATTATCGCTGTTGCTTCCTTTTGAATTTGTGCGTAATTTTTTTCCGCCGACGACAGCGTCCGGGAAGCGTATGATATTGGCCGTTCTAACCCTTCATCCCCTATTTGTGATAATATAGCTCCTAACCCCGTTGGTGACGCGTCTACAGTTAATATTAACTTAGCGTTAGGGTCGAAATGCGCTAATGTATTATCGGATGCTAAAATGTTTTTTATTCGGACAAACGCGTCATCGTGATTACGTGTCCATTCCCACTTTGTGTTTTTGTTTAGTAAATGATATAATGGACTTAATACGGATGACGCGTCCGGCACGAAGTTCCGGTAATAATTAGTTAGACCTAGAAACGACTGTAACTGTGCCACGTTTGTTGGCTTTGGTGCTTGTAAAATAGCTTTGACTTTATCTGGCGACTTTCTAACTCCATGTTTATCTATGACATGCCCTAGATATGAAATCTCGTCTTTAAAGAATTCACATTTACTTATCTGCACTGTTAACTCGGCCTCATCTAAGCGTTGTAAAACCGTGATGAGTCTCTGCTTATGCTGTTCTTTACTTGTACCCGTTATTAAAATATCATCTAGCAGAAATATGATTCCTTCTATACCCGATAGCAAACATTCCATTGCGCGCTGGAAAATGGCGGGTGCGCTGGCCAACTCAAATACTAATCGAGTGAATTTAAAAAGACCGCGGTGCGTATTAATACAGGTTAACTTCTGTGATTCCTCATTTAAAATAAACTGATTGTATGCCATTGACAAATCAATTTTGCTGAAGTGTACGCCCCCGTGTAACTTGGCCAATAAATCGTTTACTGTTGGCAAGGGATATTTATCGATTATTAGTTGTTTATTGATTGTCACTGAGTAATCTGCACATAATCTGATGCTACCGTTCTTCTTCAAAACAGGTACAACTGGCGATGCGTATTCTGAGTGTTGCACTGGCTTTAAAATGCCTAGTGACAATAATCGGTCGAGCTCCTTGTCTATTTGCTCTTTTAGCGCGTACGGTACTGGCCTTGCTTTTAAAAAAATCGGTTTTGCGTCGGTTTTTAAATGTAAATCTATTTTGTGTTTATTAAACGATCCGAGGTTGCCTGAGAAAACTTTAGGGAACATGTTAGGGAGTTGCTTGTCAATATTGACAGCGCATACCGCTTGCTCTTGTTCGAGCACGGCATGTACAGGTACACGCGCAGGGGTCAGCTCAAGGTCGAACTCGCGAATAAAGTCGCGACCAAGCAGCGGCGGTCCGCCTGCGCGCACTACGTATACATTTAAAGTATGTGTTCGGGCCAGATACGATACTGGCAAATGAACTACTCCGATTGTTTTAATATTTTCCCCCGTATAACTAAATAACTTTTTGTTGGTGACTGACAATGGCAATCGTTTAAAATTTGAGTTGTAGGTTTTCTCTGAGATTACGCTTACTGCCGAACCACTGTCGATTTCGAACTCTAAAGCTAGACCACTTATCATTACACGCTCCGTCATCGGTTTCCCTTTCACACACCGAATATTGTAGAAACACTCACCGTCGTCGCCTCCGTCGTCCACAGTACCTTCCTTCACGAACTTTACTTTACCCTCGGTTGGGCACATTTTTTGCAAATGGCCCTTATTTCCGCACTTTTTACACTTATAGGTTTTATAACGACACTGATTTGCTTTGTGATTAGTGAATCCACACACACTACACTTTTCCTTTTTGGAGATGTTGAAGACGCCGTCCGGGCCCGCTGCGCCGATGCCGCTAGTACCCGCCGCTGCCAGCGACGAGGCATCACGCGCGCAGCGCATGCTCTCTGCCAAGTCGATGGCCTTTACGAGGGTCAGCTCCCGCTGATCCTGCATGAAAAGTTTGTCCCGCTCTCGTCCTGCCGCCATGCCCATGATAAATTTGTCTAGCAAGGCCTCCTCCAAATTCTTGAATGCACAGTGTGCCGCTAATCCTCTTATCCTGGCCGCCCATTGAGTGTGCGTTTCTCCTGGTCGCTGTGTTGCCGAATAGAAGATTGACTTCTCTGCAAACCCGAACCTTTTTGGTGTGAAGTGCTCGTCGAGGAGTTTTACTATTTCCTCGTAACGTAATGCTTCCACCTTGTTGGGTAACGCCAGGTCACTAGCAAGCTTGAACGTCGATTCGCATAATGACGTTAACAATATCGCCCTCCGTTTGATCGTTGCTTTGTCCGTTTCTGCGGTTATGTCGTTTGCGATAAACCATTGATTTAATCGCAACTTGTAACTATTCCACTCTTGCGATTGGTGGTCAAAAGTGGAAAGAACGCCATAAATCGCTCCCGTGGACATTTTACAAAAAATGTGAGTCCGCTCGTTGCCACTTGTTAAGTATGAGGAAGGACGGTGTCTATCAAACTCGCTAGTCTGTTGCACACTCATTTATTACAATAAGTTACCACCCGGCGCGGGGAGGAGTGGGGCGCAGCCCGCTCGCCTACATAGCACTCATGCACATACATAACAATAATAAAATACACGCCACATTAATACTATTATAGCTAAAATTTAATTACTTAACTTGTTAAATAATCTTAATAAAATCACAAAAAATATTTAAAACACATAAGTACATTACACATTTAAAATAATATCAATTTAATCAAGAAATTCATAATATTAAAAAATAAAAATAATAATTAAATGGAAATATAATTAAACAATAATCATTTAACAAATGGTGACGAACTGGCATGCAGGTGCATCCACCTCTCCAACAGCACCGAGTCCCACCGCTCGGACAATACGCTCAGGATACTGTTAGTGCTGCATCGGAAACGACTTAGTAGCGAGGCGCTCCGTTTCCTAATAATAGCATTTGACGACACGGTTGGCGCAGTGGTTGAGCGATTGACTGCTGCGCAGCATGTCGCGGGTTCGATTCCCGCACGGAACAAATATTTGTACGACCTACAAGTATTTGTTCCGAGTCTGGGTGTTTTTCTATCTATAATATGTATGTATTTACAAAAAAAAAAAAAAATGTATATAAGTAGTTTATCAGCCATCTCGTTACCATAACACAAGCATTAGGTTGCTTAGCTTGGGGCTAGATGGCGTTGTGTGATATGTCCAAACATATTTATTTATTTATAAAAGTCATCAGTTTGCGCCTGCGCGAACATTGTTGAAGCGCTGTAAAACCGCGGCAGCCCTAGCAGCATCCTAAACGCAACGTTGTACTGTACGCGTAAGGCACTGTATACTCGCTGCACATCGTTGGCCCATAGGCTGCACGTATAAAAAGACTGACAATAGGCTCTAAATAAGGCCACCTTTACTTGTTCAGTACGGCGTGCAAACCTACGTGCCAACATGTTACAGCGAACCGACAGCGCCCTACGTTCCCGCTCGATGTCCTCATTGTCAGACAAGTTATCTGTGACCCAGTGGCCCTGGTACTTAAAATGGTTAACCCTATTCAGACTGGCACCGCAAAGGGTGATCGGAGGTATAAAAGAGTAACATTTGGTACCAGCTTTGAAAATCATGTACTCACTCTTTTTAGAGTTGTACCTGAGCCCATGAGTCCCAGCGTATGTCTCACAAATGCGCAGGAGTTTTCGCAACCCCCCAACCGACGGGCTCAGCAGCACCATATTATGATAGATGTTATTAATAGGCACCCCGCCTATTGAGCAACCCGCATTAGCACTGCTGAGCTCGCCAATTACCTGGTTCATGCACAAGTTGATCAAGCGGGCCGAGGTCAACCCCCCCTGCCTCACACCGCAATCCAACCCGTACACGTCGGGATATACTCCCGCCCATTTCACACTGTTCCGCTGGTGACTGTACCAACACCTAAATATTGACACTATCTTACTCGGCACCTGTGTCTCACTGTGCATCTTGTGCCACAGCATGTCATAATTTACTAAGTCAAACGCTTTCGAGAGGTCCAGGTAACAAGCGTACACAGGAGTATTTCTAGCCGTGTAGTACTGTACAGTCTGCTTGAGACAGAGGATAGCACTCTCAGTCGACACACCAGGCGTGAAGCCAAACTGAGCATCATGTATATGAAGGTGCTCCTCCAGCTGTCTGTCAAGCAGCCTGTCCAGCACCTTGGCTATGACAGTAGCGAGCGAGATAGGCCTATAGTTAGATACATCCGACACATCACCCGTCTTGTTTTTTACGATCGGAACTATGTATGGCAACACCGATTTCCTCTTCTCTTTTTCGAGAGACGCCATCGTGTGTGAACGTAGTTTTTTTTCCTGTGTCCATATTTTTGTCTGGCTTTTCCCGCATGGATCACAAAGAAAATATCCCACGGGAACGTACTGCCGGGAAATCCTTCCTAACTTCTTGTCTACATTATAAAGGGAACCTCTGTGCACCATTTCAGCTTTCTAGGTTCAAGGGTTGACGAGTCAGTCAGTCAAGAATTCTCTTTTTATCTAAGTCTATAGATTAAACGACAGTAAACCTGTTACACAACCTGCGATAGTAACCTGGGACTTCATTCAACCTCCACTTGCAACAGAATTAATGAACAATTTACATTTTAAGTTGATAGGCAACAATAGGGTTAGGGTTGTCATAGGTTGACATAAACTTAAGATTTTTTGTTTTCAAAAACTAGTAGTTTGCGCAGTGTAATATTTTGCAAAAGTGTTTTGCTCAAAGACATCAACACACTATAAAATTGTGAAGTTACGGATGCGCGGGTGCTAAAGTACTGTGGAGCCGCAAAGAGGAGGGTTGTTATTTTGAACGAACGAAGTATGTACAGTCCTACCAACTTATCTGTGAACTGAAAGAGGACGCTACCGTCGATGCGTCGACACAATCGAATGACATGCGTCGGCACAAGTCGGCCGTAGTTCCATTTTTCGCCATTTCACAGATAAGTTGGTAGGAGTGTACATAACTACACCGGCCGTCATGTTGAAATGTCTTCGATTGTGCCGACGCATGTCATTTGATTGTGTCGACGCATCGAAGGTGGCGTCCTCTTTCAGTTCACAGATAAGTTGGTAGGACTATGTTCATCTGTAACATCATTAAAGTCAAACTGACAAGCAACCAAAAAGTACATTCCGTATCACGTTTATTTTTAAACCACTTTATGCGAGAATAAGCAAACTTAAAAATAGGAAAACACTGGTGTGAACCTGCTGCACGTCAATGGTACAGTCCTACCAACTTATCTGTGAACTGAAAGAGGACGCCATCGTCGATGCGTCGACGCAATCGAATGACATGCGTCGGCACAATCGACGACATTTCAACATGACGGCCGTAGTTCCAATTTTCGCCATTTCACAGATAAGTTGGTAGGAGTGTCAGTATATTATTTTACTTAATAAGAACAGAGTTGATTACCAACTATAACTGTAAGTAATAAAATAATATTTTATTTCTTTCACAAAATCGTTAAAAATGCTTCAATAAAGTCCGTCAGTCAGATAATAAAAAAAATATTAGGCACAATAATATAATTTCTTTTTTTTTACCCAGGCATCATCCCTGTAAAAATACTTTCTAGAAAAAATATTATGTCTTGCTTACCTTTTCCAACAAAATGTTTTCATTTTCTTTAGAAATTCCCAAGTCAGGATCATTAATATCGCCCGGTATTACGACTATTTTCTCTAGGGCTGTTGGCCTTTTGTCTTTGAGGCGGTTGAAGAACTAAAAACATTTGAAATAAGAATGTCATCTTTTTTCTGCATTATCCTTTTTTTTTTCCGTAGAACTCAGGAATCTAGGACCCAATCAAACGTAAGTACCACAAACACACTACAACGAAAACACGTTGACTAGGGCTAATTTGTATGAAAATGAAGAGTTATTAATAATTGGTTGCGCCAACATTCAAATTTTGATTGACATCCGCTATTTCCTATATCCATCTCCCTTCCGTACAGACCTCGCGAGTAAATAAGAAGATTCTTTCGTCGCGAGACACTTCCGATTAGCTCCAAGTCGCGCGCGCATTGTCGTCAACCCGCTCCGCTCCAAAATATTGATAACTTTGGATTCACTGCATTTTCGCATGTAATAAGACTAGCAATCAATTGTTTTGTGTTTGTGTTCAACGTGTGAGGACAGTAAACTTGAAGCTCAACTGCCCCTGAACCTGGAAAAGTGAACCGGTGCACCGGCGACTACGCGAGCACGTGGCTCCAGTAAAGGTTTGTGCTTCCCTCCCTAATTTTTTCGGGTTGTGATCTATTGTCCTACACCCACCGCAGCTCGAATTACCTATCGCCAAGCGTTTGTCAATCGTATTGTTCCGCGTCGCAAATACAGTCCACTAAATTAGCACCTCGCGCCACCAATAATATTGTTAATTAATATTGGCCGTCAAAATTAACCTTGAAGGCGATATCGATCATATCAAATCAAGACCACGTCGTCATAGCCACAACGCAGACAACAGCGAGACTGCGCACTAGTGGCCGGCCACATCGCAAACACCACGTTGCGTTAACGCGACGAAACTGTCACAGCCGGAGTTGATGCCTGCAAACACTAGCCACAACGTAACCAAATCGCAACTACTAGCGACAATGCAACCCATTGAAATTTTGGGTCCGTTCGTTTTGCCCCCGGTTTCGATTGCCCCCGTTTGTTTTGCACCCGATTTTGTTTAGGTACGATTAATTTAATTCAAAACTATTTTTAATTAAATGAACTGGCAGATACAAAAGTGCTTTTACAAAACTAATAAAATATGGGATGTTTAATGCCTGCTATGAAAATGGTTTGGTATACTGGATCAATATCGAGTTCTAGTCACAATTATTTTAATTAACAGCAGTACTGTAATAACCTAGTGGTGTGACCGTCGGACTGACATGTCATAGATCTGGAGTTCGAACCCAAGACCTTGAGTCTCTCGAGACCTCTGACTTGTTTTACAATACACCATTGAAGCTAAGAACAAAGTTTTTCGCTCTAAGTCCTTACTCGACTCGCGGTCCTTCGAACTATTAACGTAAAGTTGGTGCCGCGGCTGCGTTGTTCGTACTCATGTTCACGGTTCATACAGTGATACTCGTATTTAGTCGTGCTCTATCTTTTTTACAGTGAACTGTTTCAGTTCAGGTAAGAGATACACAATAGAAAGAAACAAACTACCTTTTGCTGCTTCCGTGCGGTGTTCATTTTTTGGCAACTTATAATATAATTTGATAATTAACATTTAAGTTTACGTACTCCTTACAAACAAACAAATATATTTTTATTAACAACCTTTAAATAAATCATAACTTTATCATTGGCACACACGAATAAGTAAATGATTAAATTCAGGAACAATTTTGCTGTTATCAGTACTTAGTCCAAATGAACACAAATCTGACAAAAAAGTTGATATACAAAATTTATTCGAATCGGGCGCAAAACGAACGAGGGCAATAGAAACTGGGAGAAAAACGAACGGACCCGAAGTTTTGTAGTTACTACAACGCAAATGCAAGAAGCTGGAGTGATACTATTCACACGTCACAAAGTCGCTGCGATGTGGTGTGATTGTGTGGTGCCTGCGCATGATCGGGCCCTGAAACCGACTAACGGATTCTATTTTAATAAAAACAAAAAATTCTACCAAATCCTATAAATCATGATCATATTACATAATCTGTCTATAAATACTCGTAAATAAGAATGAATGGCTGGACCAATTCGGCAATTTTTTTATTTTAAATATACGTTGAATCCGAGGAAGGTTCTTATGAAGAGAAAAATTGGAGAAGTGGTCGGGAAAATTGGAAAATTCGGGAAAACTTAAAGTACATTTTGTATGGGAATTTTGTATGAATTATTGGACTAGACAACGTCTGCCGGATCAGCTAGTATAATATAAAATCACACCTGTAATCCCTGAAGGGATAGGCAGAGGTGTAATCTATAGTAGGTACACCCACATTTCGCCAGTTATGTTTTAAGTTCCATAGTTCCATGTAATAGAGTGTGAGTCTATTGCCATCAACCGGACACGAATCCGAGGCCGATCTAAACACTCCGGGCTGATACTGAGGAATTCCAGATAGAAAAACCCAATAACACTGCCCGACCCGGGAATCGTACCCAGGACGTCATGCTCAGCAGTAGCGCTTGCGACCACTAGACCAACGAGGAAGCCTATTAATTATCATAAAAAAAAAAGTTTTCCTCACCGGGTCATCTAAAAATTGTTGCATCCTCTCGCTAATAGAAATACCTTTCTTATCTCGTATAAGCATGTAGATGTTCTCGATATGTGGACAGCTGTACAGAAGTTTTTCTATAAATACCTGGAAGACAAAATAATTTTATTAATCATGATTATTCTACTTAGAAAAATATTAAAGGAAGTTTTTTGAAGTAGTATAGTCGACTCCACTTCGTAATTGCTTTACCACCCTAAGATTGAATGTCACTTGCACGTCATAAAACGATAAGGTCTATTTTGTTTATGTGAGAGTTACATAGTTTCAACCCTAGTGATGTTTTAATTCACTGGGACTTGTTGCCAAAAGTGTCCGTTCCTCGGAAAGCACGTTAAGCCGTTGGTTCCAGCTACAATTCGTAGATATTTGACAGCTGTTACGGGTAGTTTTAACTAGTACAGGATAAAGTTGATCTTTTACACTAAAGTTTGCTTTTCAATAACTGGTGGAAAAGCAATCTGTAACACTGTTTTTGGAACAATGAAAAACTATTAAGTATTAAAAAATATATTTTATTATGTCAGAATTTACCTATTATTTATTTATAGGATAGACAATATTGATGTATAATTAAATATAAAATGCTAAAATTAATAAATGTAAAACCTGGTATGTTTGTGCTCACCGTAAAACGAAACGTGCGTTTGCGTATTCATCATGCGAACTTACCTTAGACATCACTAAATTAGAGAATGACCTGACCACTTACAGAAAACAGCTGCATGAACTTTTTACTCGTCAATATCCAGAGATTACCGTTACATAACAAAGGATTTCAGATCAAAGAAGAATAATAGTTAGGAATAAACTCTTGTCACAAGACGTAATAGATCAATTAAAAGAAGAAGTACGTACATAACTACAAGGAGAATCAGAAAACATTGCATCCGCAATCACTATCACATCAACACAAAACACAACCGCGTATAATCAACAAGAACAACCACAATCGTGCAGTCAATCCGAACCTATCATACAATTTCAACCTATCACACAATCTCAACCATACTTTCAATCACAAGCTTATTCACACACCACGCATACATCCACGCAAACCGAAAGTATAACCATAATGTTAGAAAATGAAATTGAGACCCTAGCCGATATCAATATAAATCAGTCCACAGATACGCGTATTCAAGAAATACATGATAAATTCAAAACAGCTCTCACTCAATATTCCGGTATGGACCCGGCAGCGCGACCAAAACTGCCTAAACTCAGATACACACCAAAACTCTCTCGGCTCGTTCATTTATTTAATCAAAATATTCTCCAACAATATATCAGCGAAGAAACTTACCTAATTGACGTTCAAACTCTGATATATTGCACAGCATTAGTCATTTCTGAAGAACTAAATTTTAAAATCACAGAATATACAGGTAATCCAAGACAAATAAATAAGAACAAACCAGCATGGCAGCAGAGGTTTGAGAAAGATATAGAAAAACTTAGAGCAGACTGCAATAGACTAACCCAATATATTAATAACAATAAATCCAATAAAGTTGTTAAGAGAGTAGAAGAAATATTTAAAAATATGAGTACCCACACGAGGCACGAAAACGACAATAGAAAACCGGAAGAATTCTTGGATACATTGAAACAAAAATTAGCCTTAAAAGCTCACAGGTTGAGAAGATATAAAAAAGAACAAGAACGTAAAAATTATAACTCCTTGTTTGCCACAAACGAAAAGAACTTTTACAGAAATTTACAGAAACCACAAACTGACACTAATACACCGACAACTGAAAACAACGTAGAATTGCCAACAGCGGAACAACTAGAAACATTTTGGTCTGGGATATGTGAAGAGCACGTGCAACACAAAGAAAAATCTGATTGGATAACAGACGAAGAAACAAAATGGAGCTCATTAGAAGAAATGGAATTCGTTGAGTTAACCGAGTCTGACATAACTAGTATTACAGGGAGACTACACAATAATTGGTATAAAAAATTAGAGTCATTACACAAAGTCTTAGCTAAAAATCTGACAGAAATCATCTTAGGGAAACAAAACATTCCTGAATTTATTGCTACAGGAATAACCTACATGTTACCAAAAACCCAGTACTCTCCACAACCTTCTCAATACAGACCAATTACATGCCTACCCGCAATATATAAGATCCTAACGTCAGCAATCACAACAAAAATCAATAAACACGTAGAAAATCACAACATATTAGCAGAGGAACAAAAAAGATGCAGAAGGGGCCATATGGGATGTAAGGAACAACTAGTTATAGATTCAATAATCCACAAACATGCCACCACAAAAAATAGAAACCTACATTGCACATATATAGATTATAAAAAAGCATTCGACAGTATTCCACACTCCTGGTTAATTCAAATACTACAAATCTATAAAATAAATTCAAAAATAATAGACTTCCTACAGAACATCATGTCCCGTTGGAAAACTACACTCCAATTAAATTACCAACACAACACTATCACAACACGACAGATATCCATAAAGAAGGGTATTTATCAGGGAGATTCTCCGAGTCCTTTATGGTTTTGTCTTAGTCTGAACCCTCTCTCCAACCTAACTACATCGCAGTCAAGCCGGATATTCTCTTAAACATACCACAGAAGAAACTATTATCTCACATCTTATTTATATGGACGACATTAAACTATACTCAAAATCTGAAAAAGACATGAAAAAATTAATAGATATCACGACAGAATTTAGTAAAGACATCAACATGCAATTTGGTTTAGATAAATGCAAAACAGTTCATATAATAAGAGGTAAAATAAAACCTGGTGACTATCCTATTAACAATACAGACACAATCACAGCAATGGAACCAACGGATCTATATAAATATTTAGGGTACAGGTAACTCAAAGGAATAGATCATTCAGCGATAAAATACATATTAAACTCAGAATACAAAAGAAGAGTGGTCGCAGTATGTAAAACCCAACTCTCCGGAAAACATTTAATAAAAGCGTTGAACACTTACGCAATCCCGATATCCCCTCATACGGTTCGTCCGTGAGTAATTTGCCTAATATTGTGCGTGGTATGGGTTCTATACCGGGAAAATATTTTTTTATTATTAACGTTGTTCCATCACTATTAAGTAATAGTAAAAAAATTACTTAATAGTGATGGAACAACGTTAATAATAAAAAAATATTTAAAATCTCACGGACCCGATTCACACCGAAACCGTATGAGCGGATATTAACGTACTCCTTTGGAGTGATCAAATGGTCCAAAACTGACATACAACAAATAGAGAGAACAACACGCACCACACTCACTAAACACAATAACCTTCACCCTAAATCTGCAATAGAAAGACTGGCCATCAAACGGCAATACGGAGGGAGAGGCCTTATAGATCCATCATCTTTGGTAGAAACAGATAGCCAAACTAAGAACATTCTTTTATTCTAAATTACACACAAGCATCATTCATAAAGCCGTAGTTATGAACGATATCAGCTACACCCCACTTAACCTACACGAACAGGTAGATACACAACACACTAGCAATGAAGACCCACATAAGCAAAAATTAGAAGACTGGAAAAAGAAAGTGTTACATGGACGGCACCCCCATGACCTCGAACAACCTCATATAGATACAATAGCATCAAATAAATGGCTTTAAATCGGTAACTTATTTCCGGAAACCGAGGGTTTTATTATTGCAATACAGGACCAGATCATGAATACTAAAAACTAAAATACATTATAAAAGACCCCACGATAACGAACGATAATTGCCGCAAATGTCACAGCCAACCAGAGACCATACAACACATAACAGGGGCATGCACAACACTCACACAAACAGATTATACACACAGGCATAATCAGGTAGCAAATGTCATCCATCAAAAACTAGCACTTAAACATAAACTCATACAAGACACAAACACTCCTTACTATAAGTACGTACCACAAACAGTCTTAGAAAGTACCACACACAAACTCTACTATGATCGCGCCATACTAACCGACAGGACTGTTCACTACAATAGACCAGATCTATCCCTTAAAGATAAAGTTAATAAAGTCACATACGTTATAGATATTGAAAAATAAAAAAAAAGAAAAGAAAGAAAATACGTTTATTGCAGTCCCTAATACACATAATTTACAAAAAACAATAGGTGAGAAAATCAGTAAATACGCTGAACTGAAGGAAGAAGTTACTAGAATTTGGAGACAGGAAAAAGTGTACAAGTACCCATTGTTATCTCCACTACGGGTGTTATACCTAATCACCTCCACCATAGCCTTAAAATAATAGACTTGAAAGACTCAATTTACATTACTCTTCAAAAAGCCGCAAACTTAAACACCTGCAGAATAGTGAGAAAGTTCATGCAAATTAAAGAAAACGAAATATCTCCTCATAATACTCATTCTTCGTAATAAAAAATTCACCACACACGCTACAATGACTTGGCTTGGGCCCGTTAATGTAGCTTAAAGTAGCCAAAGAGCTAAGAAACAAAACTTGTTTACCAAAAAAAAAAGGTTCCGACGAATTGAGAACCTCCTCCTTTTTGAAGTCGGTTAAAAATAATAATAAATCATTTATTTCAGATTCATCCGTAGATTACATCCATATTTGTTAGTACAATTGCGAGCTTACAAAACTAGTGTTAGTAATAATAATAATAATAACCCCACCGCCGTATCTCTACGTTGACGTCGTGGTGGGGCTTGCGCGCTCCGAACTTTGGGTCTGTGCCGGTGGAGTTTACTTTGCCGAAACAGGTCTAGGGTGAGGAGCCAGACCAAGAGAGATACGTGAACCCGCAGGGCAGCATGTGGCGAGCTGTTGGGCAGTAGCGACCCCACGGACCCTATTTCCCGGGAGAAGTCTTGTTCTTCACCTCTGGCTTGCCTTTATTGGCCGGCTGGAGTGAACACTGACGGGAACAGAGCTCCCACCTCATTCTTGCCTTTATTGGCCGGCTTGAGTGGAGATTCGCAAGAGCAAACGTGCTCGGAGGAAGGAAGTATTCCAGTAAGTGCTTGTAGGGATCTTGACCATCTTCCGGGCTCTGGGATTGTTCTGAGAGCCGTGGAATACCTCTCCACTCCTCAAGCACCTCAGGACATGTTGCCCCTTGTCGCTACGTCACTATGTGCTAGCGACCGTTTCCGGGGGCCCATTATTGAGTGTGCAAGTCACCCCCTGCCAATTTATCTGTGTATATTATATAACATTGGTCAGGCAGGGGACATAGTTCTTCCATAGTTCAAGGTACCCAATCCATGTAGCCACCCAAACCCATAGGCCCAATGTGTTTTGTTTCCATGTTCTGCAATAGTCCTGCACCAACCGGGGGTTGTCCTTGGGTGCACTTGCATAGAGCATACAGGGATAATCGTCGGCTGGTGCCTCCTCGTCATTTGAAATTGCCTAAGGGGCCTCTGCGAGTTGGCTTCGGCCCCTCGTACGCCTTCCAAAGGTCCGGGACCCCAAGGTACCGAGATAAGTCAAAGGCAAAAAAGATAATAATAATAATAATAATAATGATATTTATATATTTATATATTCCCCACCGCCGTATCTCTACGTTGACGTCGTGATGGGGCTTGCGCGCTCCGAACTCTGGGTCTGTGCCGGTGGAGTTTACTTTGCCGAAACAGGTCTAGGGTGAGGAGCCAGACCAAGAGAGATACGAGAACCCGCAGGGCAGCATGTGGCGAGCTGTTGGGCAGTAGCGACCCCACGAACCCTATTTCCCGGGAGGTCTTGTTCTTCACCTCTGGCTTGCCTTTATTGGCCGGCTGGAGTGAACACTGACGGGAACAGAGCTCCCACCTCATTCTTGCCTTTATTGGCCGGCTTGAGTGGAGATTCGCAAGAGCAAACGTGCTCGGAGGAAGGAAGTATTCCAGTAAGTGCTTGTAGGGATCTTGACCATCTTCCGGGCTCTGGGATTGTTCTGAGAGCCGTGGAATACCTCTCCACTCCTCAAGCACCTCAGGACATGTTGCCTCTTGTCGCTACGTCACTATGTGCAAGCGACCGTTTCCGGGGGCCCATTATTGAGTGTGCAAGTCACCCCCTGCCAATTTATCTGTGTATATTATATAACATTGGTCAGGCAGGGGACATAGTTCTTTCATAGTTCAAGGTACCCAATCCATGTAGCCACCCAAACCCATAGACCCAATGTGTTGTGTTTCCATGTTCTGCAATAGTCCTGCACCAACCGGGGGTTGTCCTTGGATGTACTTGCATAGTGCATACAGGGATAATCGTCGGCTGGTGCCTCCTCGTCATTTGAAATTGTCTAAGGGGCCTCTGCGAGTTGGCTTCGGCCCCTCGTACGCCTTCCAAAGGTCCGGGACCCCAGGGTCCCGAGATAAGCCAAAGACAAATAATAATAATAATATTTATTTATTTGCTCAGAATGTAGGTATATACAATAAGGTGGTTAAAGAAATGTTGAAGAATCCTTGTACATTCTACCATTTTGGCATGCAAACATTGATGCAGCTCATCATTAGGTATACATAAAAGCCCAACTAAAATGTATCAGCTAGAAAGTCCGATACGGAGTAATAACACTTATTCAGTAAGAGTAAAATTAGTTTCTTTTTGAAACTTGTTACTGGTTCCTCTTTTATAGAATCGGGAATGTGATTAAAAATAGCAGGTGCCATACCAAAAACACTTTTCCTCAATAAAGCAGTTCTCCTCTTTTATAGAATCGGGAATGTGATTAAAAATAGCAGGTGCCATACCAAAAACACTTTTCCTCAATAAAGCAGTTCTATATCTCCCAGTGCGTAACAAGTTTCGGTATTGAGATCGTAAGGTTACATCTCGATGTCTGTTTTCCGATATAGATAAAAATAGGTTTCTATTACATTTAACAAAAAGAGCAATTTCTAAAATATAAAGGCAAGGAAAGGTCAATAAATTATAGTTTTTAAAAATTTGAACGCAACTGTCAGTAACTTTCAAACCAAATATTGCTCGCAAACAGCGTTTTTGGGCTTTAAAAATACTCTCCCTTTCGGTACAATTTCCCCAGAAAATAATTCCAAACCTTAAAATGGAAACGACAAGACCATGTTATGCTAGTAATACTGTTTTGATATTAACTTTTTTCCTAAGGTTATAAAGTGCATATGCAGATGCACTGAGTTTTTTACCGATTGCTTCAGCCTGTGGCTTCCATGTCAGCTGACTGTCAATTAAGATTCCTAAAAATTTTGTAACCTCTACTCTGTCTACATCTTGGCTATTATAGTTGATGTTCAAGTCATTAATACGTAATCTTTGATAAAAATTCATTATTTTTGTTTTAAGTATGTTAATTTGTAAATTGTTACGATTTAGCCAATTTATTATAATTTTAATGGTGTCGTTTATATCGTTTTCGTAATTTTCATTATTGACACATTTTAAGAGTGCTGTACTGTCGTCAGCAAAAAGTATCATGGGATGGTGGATTTGGCGTGGGAGATCGTTAATGTAAATTATAAATAACAAAGGCCCAAGGACGGTTCCCTGTGGTACACCAAATTTAATTTCTCTACTGGAAGACACGTATCTTTTTTCTAATTTCGACTTGACACATATTTTGTATATTTCTGTTATTTGTTTGCGACCGGATAAATATGTTTTTATTAAGTTTAGGATATTACCTCGAATGCCATAGGCGTTTAGTTTTTGAAGTAGTATGTTATGGTCGACAAAATCGAATGCTTTCGACATATCTGTATAAACAGCACATATAGGCGTTTTACTATCAACATTTGACATAATAACATTCAACAAGTCAAAAATTGCCATGTTTATATTCCTATTTTTCCTGAACCCGTATTGCTCATGGCAAAGTATGTTAAATTTATTTAAGAATGATGATATTGCCTCATATATGACTTTTTCTACTATTTTTGAAAAAAACTGAAATTAAAGCTATCGGCCTATAGTTCGACATATCCTCTTTACTATTTTTTTTATGAATTGGTTTTACAATTATAGTTTTTAAGTTATCTGGAAATGTTCCTGATGATATACTAACGTTAATAATATGAGTTAAAGGCCCTGCTATACTATTAGCAACAAATTTTATGACTTGAGTGGAAACCCCATCACAACCAAAGCTCTTTTTATTTTTTAGTGATTTAATTATTCTTATCACATCTTGAGGTACGACTGGTGGCACAAATATTGAGTTAGGGTTATGGTCTATTTTCTTAACGTCGAGCATTGAGTTGTTAGGTATATTTGTAATTTGGTCAATGAAAAAATTATTGAAAGACTCTGCTATTTCTTTCGGGTCCATAATTATTTGGTTATTATTTCTTATCTGTGAAATTGGTTCCTTATTTATTTTGTTGTTATTTATTATTTGCCATGAGGTTTTTGATTTATTCATAGAGTTCTCGATCAAGTAATTATTTTGGGATTTCTGAGTTAATTTAATAATTTTTTTAAATCTCTTAGAGTAATTAACAAAAGCTATTTTATTTTCTCGAGATGGTCTTAGTCTATGTTTCCAAAGTAAATTTCGCTGTTTTTTACTGCATAATCTTATGCCGCGCGATAGCCATTTAATTGGTTTTTCTGATTTCTTTGTCACTAGTTTATAGGGAAAACATAAGTCATGCAGAAGCTTAAATATTTCAATGAAATTATCATACGCTTTGTTCGAATCTTCTGTGTCATATATGTCACAAAACGATAGATTTTGTAGATAGCTATTAAATTTATTGAGATTTTCTTTGCAAGTATCTCGAATCTTAGTTCTCCAAGTTTTAATTATGAATGCTTTATTTACTTTTATCTTCATTATTTGGGCTGTGTGGTCAGATAGCCCGAAGTCTATTACTTGAGAATGACATTTCTGTTTCGTATTATGTGCAAAATTATCTAAACAAGTATTACTAACAGGACGTGTTGCTTCATTAATTTCTAAAATAAGATTATAACTCAGGAGAAAGCATTTAAGTTCCAAGGTAATTCTATTATTTTTTAAAACGTCTATATTAAGATCACCGCATAAAATTATTTTAGTGTGACGATTAGTGCATATTTTTTTTAGAATAATATCTAAATTTTCATAAAATGTACTTAAATTGGACAGTTTAGGCGGTCTATATATACATAATATAATTAAATTATGCTGTTTCATCTTAATTGCGCAACATTCTATTATTCCTGAAACCGAGTATTTCATTATGTCGGGCAATTCTTTATACTCATGACCTTTTTTGACTAATATACAGGCTCCACCGCGTTTTATGTTGTCTCTTGCGTAACATGCAGCGAGTCTATAATTAGGTATGTGAAGAAGATGTTCTTGCCCGGACATTATAAAATGCTCGGTTATGCATATAACATCTACATTTATTTGTTTATTTAACAGCTCCTGAATGTGCATGGTTAACAGGTCAGACTTATTTATAAGTCCGGCTATATTCTGATGCATAACATACATGTGATCAAAGAAAAAACTCAGTATGTGTGACCGCATTCGTGTTAACATAATTTTCCACATCAGGCTCTAGTTCCGATGGTGACATTTGGTAATGATTTATAAGAGACAGCAAATTTTGAAAAATATTTCTCATGCCCCGGTTATTTAATTTTCTATTATATTTTGAAAACATAGTAAAATTATAGGATAAGTCTAAATTAGAGTCTAGTACTGTTACATAATTATGTGTCAATAAATCTAAGTGAATCAAGTTGTTAAACGTTTCGATACGCCAGTTGAACATCATTGAATAATCGCTTAGTTTAAATGTAGGTAAACATAAAATAATATTAGTATGTTGAATTATTTCCAGTGTTTTCCTTAATTCTATTACGATTTCTACATAGTTTTTGGTTATTTGGAAATCATCTTCCCCAATTAAAATGACACAGTAATCGCTAAACGAGTAATCTACAACTTTTTCGTGTAAATTTTTGATAAGTTGTAATAATCCACATTTCGGTGACAGATAGTGGCAGATCTGTAAGTTTTGAAATGTCTGTTCCGCGATTGACAGAATGTCATTTGTTTTATTAGCACTAACAATGCATAACTTATTCTTGCGAGATTTCACACAATAATTATCCTCTATTTCTGTTCTTTGAGTTGTTATATTTTGTTTTGTGTTTGTGGAGCATAAAGTGTTTATTCGTTGTTTTTCTACTGAGGTTCGTTTGCTGCTTAGCTTCTGTGTTTTTATTACGAGTTTGGGAGTTGTATGATTGCTTTGATTCTCGGGTTTATTTCGTTTCTGAATCAAATGATCTTCTTCATGGGAAATATTTAGTTTGCCTTTATTTATACTTTTCCTTTTAGTTACGCTTGAAACTCTTTGGGGTGTACTATTACATATTTTTTTCAGGTTGTTTATAACCTTCTCATGGTTGGTTATAATATTTTTTAGTGAGGTATTCTCGGTTGTTAAGTTTTCAATTTCGCAGTCCGCAGAAACCAATTTCTCTCGCAAGGTGTTGACTAATGCCTCTAATTCTGTTATTGACTCATTTTCAGTTCCTTGTAACTGCGGGCAACTTATGTTATGATTGTCGTAAGACGTAATAGATGAACATTCATTGTCATCGTCCACTGATAGGGATGCAAAAGAATTTTCTGTACTTAATATGGTTATATTGTTTTGCTGTTTTCTAATGGTTACTTTATCATTTCCAAGTGAAGGCGATTGTACTCGTATGTCCGAGTTGTTAGACATCGTAAATAACGGTGCGACTCACTGTTTTGTATTGTTAATAAGGATCGGCATAGATCGACACAGAACGCGATCCTTTCCAGCAGCAGTTCACTGTGCGACACAGTGTTAGGTGGGCGGAGCTTATCGCTGCGGTTGACCGTCGCGGTGACACGCTGAGACACAGATCAGCACAGAACGCGATCCTTTCCAACTACGCGACACTGTGTTTTTTCTCAATAGTTCGTTATTCAAATTTTTAGATTTGTTTTTGTAAATAACTTGATTAGCATTTGTTATTTTTAGTTCAGATTTCACAGGCACACAGATAATTCTAACAGGCACACCACAATATATTTTACTTTATGACTAGTTTGGCTTTTACGCAAAATATAATTTAAAATCGCAGCACTCGTTTCAACCGTGTTAGAGAATTGTCCATCGACCCTCAACTCCATAACTCCCATAAATATTTTTTTGCATAATAATTATAATAAAAATAAAGTGGCAGGTCCGGGTGGACTCCCCGATGCTGGCGGCAAATCACTAAACGACTGCGTGCAGCCGTATCCAGCGCGCCAGGATCGGAGAGTCCCACCGGTCCATCAGCGCGCGCAGGATGGTGTTGAGACTGTCGCGCGTGCGGCGCATGATAGATGCGCACCGTTTGCGTATGATGGCTGCAAAGCCATCTGTGTCAGCCGCCGCGAACATCGCGGAGGCGCTGCAATGGCGCGGCAGCCCCATCAGCACCCGGAACGCGTTATTGTATTGAACCTTAGTACCTCTATACGTAATAATTTTCAAAGTTTATTTACTATTCTTAACAGACTTCAAAAAGGAGGAGGTTCTCAATTCGACGGAACCTTTTTTTTTTTTTAATTTTTTTGTTTATGTACCTATGTTCCCCGATTACTCGAAGATGGCTGGACCGATTTGGATTATTTTTTTTTTTGTTTGAAAGAGTATACATCACAGTTGGTCCCATATAAAATTGATTAACTTTGCTTCGGTAGTTTTTGAGTTAGCTTCAATAATACGTATTTTTTCCCGACTTTTATATGGATGATGTTCTAGTTTGTTTTGCAGATAGTGGTATAAGAATTTGTGTGGGGTAGGTACACAACTTAAAAGTGAAAAATAAAAACTTTTTTACAAAAAAATACAACCGACTTCCAAAAACAAGACTACAAAGTAAAAAATAACTTTAATTTCGGAAGTCGGTGGCAAAAAACGAAAATACATTTAACTAGACACCGACTTCCGAAATTAAAGTTATTTTTTACTTTGTAGTGTTGTTTTTGGAAGTCGGTTGTATTTTTTTGTAAAAAAATTTTTAGTTAAGTAAGTAGGTATGTATATGTATTGTGGTAGGTATTATCAATAAATACATATTGAACAAAGAAATCCCACCAAAAACATTTTCATCTAAAATTTTGCCAAGACGAGACCACAATCGCTCGCATTATCAAAAAGCTATCAGATCTCATGTAGAGCCAAACTTCTAACTCTACAAGCCCTTACTTCACAAACTCTACACCTTAGTCAAAATATGAGGCTTGGCCCTTTCCTTAGGTACTACAAGAACTATTGCTTCCTCTCAAACACAAATTATATACTAATTTTTAAACCCAAAATCCCCAGGGGGGAGGGGGGGGGGGGGGTTAGTTGCGAACCCCATAGGTTTACAACTATTTAGGATGACTTTTTTTCCATCCGATGATGTTTTTTTACGTTTATATATATAATATATAAGCTTATATACCTATTATGTAAACGGTTTTCCCTTATGCACACACGGGGTGCAGTTGGCCTTTGAGGGGTTAACGGAAAAGTAATGAATAGTGAATAAAATTTTCACCCGTCCTTTGAAAATTTATGCGGGGCGAGCCATAGCCCAGCATAAATTATCAAAGGATTACCAAAAAAAAAAATAACAGAGTTCTTAGGAACTTACCTTTCCAAGGAATCCAGTAACTCCTGTCATAAATACGGACTTTCCCGCGTAAAAGTCAGCCACCGATACATAGGCGGAAGTTTCTTCTGCAGTTTCCATTGCTGTTCCGACATCAGTTGTTTCACTGAAACCTGAAAAAAATGAAGTTACAGTCCTGTCAGTTATTTTTCCTCTGACAACCAGCAAAAACCTTGTAATAACAATTATATAGATCACTGTGAGTTTGACAGTGATGCAAAAATACTTGTAAAATATCTGTGCTGTCATAAATGCTAGTTACTTTTTGATTGTGCCAACTTCTATGCTTCTGTGCAGTCTCCTTTTGGTACTGCCCGCGATTTCAATTAGGTAATTATCACCCTATTTCACCGATTTCGAAATTGTTCAATAGCTAATCAGAATATAATAATTGATCCACTTACTTATATGCATATTTATAGTGATCAATTAATATGATTTTATTGGACAACGAGCTCGTGGACGACAAGGAGCTCGTGGCTAAATAACAGCCGCACGGGTCGATCCATCAGGTTAAGCTACGCTTGCCGGGGTCGGTCCGTGGATGGGTGACCTTCTTTACATTATCGAGACTCCTCCGTGCCTCGGAAAGCACGTTAAGCCGTTGGTCCCGGCTGTCATTCGTGGATCTTTGACAGTCGATACGGGTCGTCAGAAGCCCGAAAGTCTGACAACCAGTCTTACCAAGGGGTATCGTATTTCCCAGTTAATGGGTTGTGGAGGTCAGATAGGCAGTCGCTCCATGTAAAATTCTGGTATTCAGCTGCATCCGGTTAGACTGGAAGCCGACCCCAACATAGTTGGGAAAAGGCTAGGCAGATTGATATTGGACAATGACACCACTGTGTTCTTATAAAATTTTATTGACCACTGCTGTGTTCCTATTCATTTCAAATTTCAGTTCTGTGTCTAAGGTCTACCAATGATACTTTGCGCAATATGATTGAATCAACCCTTGCACCCAAACGATCCATTATTTTCACGCATAGCATTGTCGACCCATTGTTTTGTATGAGCAACACCTGCGCAATACTTATTGTACACGGTGCAATAAAAATTAAACTCGCTCAAACTTTCGTTCAATCATTGCGCACTCTTCACTAAAGGGAACATGGGTAAATGTTGTGTTTTTAAAATTCCTGTAGAACCAAATGTACTTTTATATGGTTACATCGTTTGGATTTTCCATATGTGTTATTTGACTAGATTGTCTACAGCTGTAGGTACTAAAACCAAAACACGATTACTTGGAATTTTTACGATAGAAAAAAAATCCAAAATAGCACCTCTATTTTCTATTTGCTTCGCCCTCGTGGTATGTCAATAAAATGTAGCATATTAGTTGGGGAAAAAGTCTTTTCGCATTTTAGTATGTATGAACTTAAAATAAAATCTCTTTGGCTATACTATTTGTATCTGGCTGGTTTTGGTATCATTGAAAGTTTAAACTTTAAAGAACATAATTCCAAATTCAAATTAGGAAAATGTGTGATTTTCATTTGTTTTTCGTACTGTCAAGATGAGTGAATCTAATGAAGAAATTCGATACATTTTAAAATTTTACTACAAAAAAGGTAAAAATGCAACGCAAGCCGCGAAAAAAATTTGCGATGTTTATGGACCCAGTGCAGTGTCTGTGAGAGTAGCACAAATTTAGTTTAAGCGTTTTCAATCCGGAAATTTTGATGTCAAAGACGCACGTCGCTCTGGTCGCCCTATTACGGATAAAATGGATGCCATTTTTGAAAAAATGGAGCAAGATCGCCATATCAGTAGTTACGACGTAGCTGAAGAACTGGGAATTTACCGCAAAACAGTTTTGGCGCATTTGAAAAAAACTGGGCACACAAAAAAGCTCGATATTTAAGTACACTCACGAGCTCACTGAAAGAAACCTAATGAACCGTGTACTCATTTGTGATTCTTTATTACTACGTAATGAAACCGAACCATTTTTGAATAAGCTGATAACTAGTGATGAAAAGTGGATCACGTACGACAAGAACGTGCGAAAAAGGTCGTGGTCAAAGGCCGGTCAGGCTTCACAGACTGTGGCGAAACCCGGGTTAGCTCGCAACAAGGTGTGTGGTGGGATTGGAAGGGCTTTATTCATTATGAGCTGTTACCACCAGGCAGGACCATCGATTCTGAACTCTACTGCGAACAACTGATGAGAGTAAAGCAAGAAGTTGAGAGAAAGCGGCCGGAATTAATCAACAGAAGGGGTGTGGTTTGTCATCATGATAACGCTAGACCTCACACATCTTTATCCACTCAGCAAAAATTAAGAGAGTTCGGCTGGGAGGTGTTAATGCATCCGCCGTATAGTCCTGACCTTGCACCTTCAGATTTCCACCTGTTTCGGTCTCTTCAGAATTCTTTAGGCAGTGTCAGGTTAACATCACGAGAAAACCACCCAAACCGCCAAAACCACTTGTCGCGGTATTTTGATCAGAAGTCGCAAAATTTCTATAGCAATGGGATCATGTCCCTACCTACAAGATGACAAAAAGTTATCGAACAAAATGGTACCTACATACTTTAGATAAATGTAAATAATGTATATTAAAAAATGTTTTGAATTTTCTTAAAAAATGCGAAGAAACTTTTTCCCCAACCTATTATGATCTTTTCCAGGTCATGGTCTACCTGTGTGCCAAATTTCATCCAAATCCGTTCATCCGTTTTAGCGTGAAAGTTTAACAAACAAACAAATGAACATACACACTTTCGCAGCTATTGATAATAAAATCAAAATATTTTATTTCACATAAACCTACATGGGCACTTTTGAAAAGTCAGAAGATAGGTGCACGATTCCAACTGGTCGTTTTCTATGGAGAATTATATTAGTCTGGTATTATACAGTATGGGGACCACTTATATGCAATAATTTCTAGGACACGCTTGGTATCGCCTTTTCTGACGATATACAAAAAATGAACGAAATCGGTCCAGTAATTAGGTCAAAAAGTAGAGTTTTCATTTTGAACAAATTTAAACACTGTAGAATTGGATCACTAGGTCAATGATTCAATGAACCCTTTAACGGCAGGTTGTTCGGGCCTGTAGGCCTTTAAAACGCTACCTCCGCCTCCCCCAAATACAGCGCGACGTGTTTATTTACGACGCGCCGCCGACGATTTCGCAGAAAATCCATGCCACAGTGTAAAATACTTGCAGTTGATTAACTTAATTAGTTTTTCTTAGGTCGATATTTATTCCTTAGGTTTACATTTTATGGTGTCTACGGTGGAGTGAACTAAGATGATTACATAAAATGTCGTGAACTTGTTTTCACATTATCAGATAACGATACCAACACGATTCGATAGCGATAGGTTCAATTATTACCGGCCCCATGATATTGTTGAATATCGATGACCATCGCGACTCGACAAACAAGCACACTACTATGTATCGACGTCTCGAAGCCGGCAGTGCGAAAAATTTTGCTCAAGTGAAAGAATGCCCGCTACTCTCACCCCGCACTGTCTTCGCCGGTGGATATCGTGCCGATATCGGTGTCGGTGTATGTGGAAACCGGTTACAATGTTATGGGCATGTGATGCGGAGAATGAAGAAAATGTCGTCTGGAATGTTTTGATTATGAATCTGGATGGCTATACGAGTAAGAGAAGACCAAAGAAACGATGGATGATCTGTGTGAAAGATGATATGGCTAGAAAGGGAGTGACTACCGTGATAACAACTAAGTAACAGAGAAGTATGGAAGATAAAAACAAGTTGTATCGACCCGAAAAAAAATGGGATAAGGGCAGGAGAATGTAGATGATCGGTGCCTGTCGTTGACTACGACGATATAGGTGACAATAAAACACAATGTAAAAGCGAATTATTCCATTACTTCACTGGGCGGAGCAGGAAACGAATATAGCACATAGTTTCAGATTTAACCTTTAAATGATTATCATCGCGCTAAATCTTTGTGGAGTTAAGGCTTAGCGGATGGAAGGATGTCAATCGTGATATAATAATAACATAAGAACGGCTATTTTAGTCAACATTCATACAAGCAAATAGCTTAGTGGTTCGACGACTTCTTTGCACACCGGTGGTTAAAAGTTCAATTCTCAACTGTTGATATTTTTTTCGATTCTTTTTTTACATTTTGTTATACTGTTATTTGATAGTTCGTAGAACGTACACAGAATCCATGAAGTTTATTCCTTTTAAATCATCTACGGTTATAATAAAAATAAATATCATTGGTTAGCTGACAGTATTAATGAGAAATCCCGTGAAAACCGTGAAACCGTGGAATCTACTGTTATATTTTTTAGCGATAGCCGGGTTCGCCAGGAATAATCTGTAAGAATCACTCAGTGTATCACTGTTGTGCCATTATGTATTAAATACAGGTATGGCACGAACAGGCGTTTACGAGTATTTATTCACTAAAAACGAAAAACAAGCAATGGAAAATTGCTACTGAAGGCTGCGGGTTTCGAACTTAGGACGAGCTGCTTCTCAAACGGACGACTCTCTGTATATTTTAGCTGCTGAGACCACAACTACAAACGTACTGTACAGAAAAGTTTTATAAAATATGGCTGTTGTTTTAGTATATTGTGAAGTCGCGGGCGGAAGCTAGTTAGAGATAAACATGATTTTGAGGTAGTAAGGTGAAAGTTTCAAATTGCAATGGTTCTACTGGGTATCAAAAAGTCACGCAAAAGTTAATGTTAATAGAAATTTAATTTTTTCTTTAAAAAAAGATCTCTTTTGCAAAATTTCATGCTTCTAGCCCAGCGATTTAGGCTGTGGATTGTCTGTCAGTGAATATAAGAATTTTATCAAGTTGACAAGCCGTGTGCCCGATGGTATTTCCCATCGACATAAATGGTGAATTTTCATCCCCTATTTAACCCCTTTAGTGACTGAATGAAAAAAAACATTAAGATTTTTATTAAGTACGGGCTAAAAATGGTCGTACTGCTTTGCTTCTGCTGTAACCATATTCTTTTGTTTTTGATGTCGACCACTGCTCATAAAGATAAGTAAATATTGACAACTACATATGAAGGAACAATTGCCGTACTTTATTGTCAAGGGACGTACCTACTGCTACAGCTATAATTTATCGAATCTACTATTCTAAGACATCAAAATTAATTTAGTGTATTTTTTAACCGGCCCCGCTCATGTCGGATTGCCATCCCTTAGGACAATAGTCATAGTTTTTAGGCTAATAAGCCTAAAAAAAAATTGCAAGTATCAATATGTTAAAAGTTACAAACCAACAAACATACGATAGGTACGTCATCGACTAACTTGCTTTGGAACATGGACACCGAGTGATAGGTACGGTTACCGCCTAACTAGGCTACGTTCACACGGCGCTATTTTTCAAGTGTATAGAATACGATATTTTATCGTATACAGTGACTTTTTGTACTAAAAACTGAAAGTTTGTTCACACAGCTAAAACGATACAAGAAAATAATCTTTTCGATCGACAATTTTTATCGTGTTCATGCATTAGGTCATGTTAGTATAGCACTTTTGTTTGAAACAGCTCGACGAAATTCTCTGGCAGAAAATCGTCACGTAACGAAAAAACGTTTAAATGCCCCCTACATGCGACTTTGTCTCTTTATCTCTTTCTATTATTATATCTTAAAAGAGACAAAGAGAGAGAGGACAAAACGACGACAGACGAGAACGGAGAGGGGGAAAATTTTCGAATTTTACTTTTTTCATGGTTTTCGAGGGAGCCAAGCCGGTAGTGGAATTAAATTGAAAATTCAAGATGGCGGCTGTGAAAATTTTGTGTTTGTGTTTTAAATCATACGTTAGAAGGAACTTCATTCCTGACGGTGGTCCCCGACCGCACATTTTTATTTTTTTCTAATTTTCATTGTTGTTGCCAGAGTGAAAGTTGATTATATTAGTATCCAACCGACAACCGGATACATTGTATTTATACATATTATGTGTAATTAATGTAGGATATGGTAGTAGCGAAGACAGTTCGATGGAGACTGAAATAGTAATATGGATGAATCTGATGAAAAAATCTTAGAAAAATGTGTTTTAAAACTTCTTCATAAAGGACCACGATAAAAAATTATAAACTACTCGCGCTTGACTATAATTTTATCGATAATAATTTGCAATGTGTCTTAACACTATCGTAAGATGACAGTTAAACGTCATCATACCACATATAAATAATCACATTTTCGAAAACGATATTATGAATTAAAACTATAATATAATTACGAGATATTTTTTCTGAGCTGTCGCAATTTCATATCTAATGTGTTCCTCTTTTATTTGAATTTTTTGAACAACTGCAGAGAGAGCGAATTTTTAAAAATTTTGACACAGGTCCAACCTCCATGACGTCCCGCAGGACTCTGATCGCGAGCGGATTTAGCCAAATTGACTAATTTTGAGTTTATTTAAAAAAAATCTATTAAACTCAAAAATCCAACCGTTAAATTCCCTCCGAAATACGATTACCTCATGATACATGCAATTTTCATATAATTTTATGCTGTAATTAGGAAATGAAACGGAAAATGGTTTTGAAATCGACCATGTTTCGGATTTTTTTTTCATCGAGGAAAGTACAACTAATCGTGTTTTGAACCGTTAATTTCCCTCAAGCAAGGATGTATCTATGGCATATATTTTTTTCAGGACCTTAATACACTAATTTGACCATTTAAAATTGATTCTAAAACAGGAAAATTCGGATAACCTCCCGTTAAAATGCGACGTTGCCACTCAGTGCAAACTATCACGACGCTGTTACGTACCTATTCTACTTATTTGCCGAAATGTAAAATCGGTACACCTGTACGACAGGCTGGAATTTAATGTAAAAAAAAAATAATTCAACGTTTGAGTGCGTGCGCAAAACTAAGCGTGTACGGGAGATGCAGCCGCGAACCGCGCCGCCCGACGACACCCACATTCGATTAATACTGTGACGGTACGGCCCACTACCTTTCACAGACACAAGACCAGTACAGACTGACTATGAAATTTAATGTTAATGTGGTTTTTTTTCGGTATACTAGTACTTGGAATTTCCTATTGAACAACTTCCTTGGCCTGCCATGGTCGAAACTTTGTTTTGTTTACACAAACATAATCCATCACTGGGACGCGCCAACATTTCCTGCGGGTGTACATCGGCAGCGGTGTCTTTTGGCGGCTTCTTTACACAGAGCGGCACGAGCCACGCGGCTTTCTTCAAAGGCGATTCAGCGAAATAATATTGCGGGGGGCGCGCGGGTGCGGGGTGCGCTCGCGCCACGTAGGGAAGCACACCTGTTATCGACTATTAGCTTCTGTTAAAAGGAATAAAGATAGATAATCAAAAAAGCTGTTTAGCTTTAAATACTTAGGTGGTGCTATGGTGTTTTAAGAATTATTGTCATAATTCAAAAAACCACTATGCCATAATTAAAGCTAAACAGCTTTTTTGTTTATGTGTGTTCTTATTAAATATTATTAAGTAGATTTAGAGATAAAATGCATAAAGTAAACAACAACAATTTATGAATTGTTTTCGCATGATACATAGTTAGTTACCTACCGGCTCCCGGCCGATCGATAGACCCGATTGATACTCAGGAAGTCACTAACTTAACGGTAGTTTCGTAAACTGTTCAATCGTAATTTTAATGTCCAATTAATATTTTTAATTGTTATAAATAAATATTCAAATTACACAAAGATACTTGTATTGTAATGCCTTGTTTCGGTAGAAAGTAATTATGTGTAAAAAGTTATCGATAAGCGTTAATTACGATAATTGCACCATGTGCCCTACATTATAATATTTTTTCGCCATTTTGGAAGTTGCGTTCCGCTTTGTCAGTTCACCGCTAGTCTTCCGGGATAGTGTGTGTGCCTTACGTCGAGATTTTGTCTACTTGCGCGCATTGCTTCAAAACGTGATTAGCAAATACCAGTAGGTAAATTTAGTGCTTAGTTAGTTTATTTTTTTATCAGTGGAATGGACACTTATTAGTTTATTAGTTATTTGACTTTGTGTGTGTGTAAATTGTGTTTCTAAGTTTTTTGTTTACATTTTTAAGGTGAAATTGACACGTGACTTTTGTGTTCGCGTGTGTCTTTTTAACAAAATGCCAAGACAACAGCATTTTTACAGTGCTGCAGAGTATACAGACATGGTGTTATTGTATGGCGAATGCGGCCAAAATTCAGCCTTAACTCTACGTACTTATCGTGAGAGATTCGGCGCAACTCGCGTCTGCCCTACTAGTGTCCGGACAATCCTGGGAGCTGTCCAAAGGATCAGAGAAAATCAGCACATAGTGCACTCATGAAGGAGTTGCTCCGCGTCACGTTCCCTCCTCTTTTGAACACCGAGTCTTAGAACATTTCGAGCAGAACCCAACCTGCAGCCTTAGACAAGCTGGGCGTGCGTTTAGAGTGACCCATAACACAATACATCGAGTGCTGAAAAGGAATAAACTACGACCTTACAAATTTGCAAAGGTGCAGGCGCTGCTGCCCCGTGATAAGCCGATTAGAGAGTTTTACTGCCACTGGGTACTGGAAAAAAACATTCAAGACCAACGTTTTTTATCTGATGTGTTTTGGACAGATGAAAGCACGTTTACTCGAAACGGTATGTGGAACCGACAAACCATGCGTCACTGGAGCCGTACCAATCCCCATTTATTTAGAGAATCAGCTCATCAATACCGCTTTTCCATTAATGTGTGGGCAGGTATTCACGGAGACCAAATAATCGGCCCCGTTTTTATCAACGGAAACCTCAATGCACAGAAGTTTCGGGATCTTCTTAACGGCCCAATAACCGATTATCTAGAGGAATTGTCTGTGGTAGCTTACAAGCGGGTTTGGTTCCAGTTAGACGGAGCTCCTCCACATTCCGTACTCCTCGCGAGAGAGCGGCTTAACTCCATGTTCGGCGAGCAATGGATTGGTCGCTATGGCCCCCGCAGGTGGCCAGCTCGGTCACCCGACCTTACGCCTCTCGACTTCTTTTTATGGGGCTTTATTAAAAATGAAGTTTATTCGCGTGTCTCCGAAACCGAAGATGAACTGCGCAATCGTATTGTCGCCGCCTTTGACAAATTAAAAACCATGGCTCTGGATCCTGAACGAAATTTGCTGAGCAGGCTTCGGGATAACATTGTGCGGCGATGTAACTTGTGCATTCAAAAACGTGGTGGACACTTTGAAAATGAGAAAATTTAAGTTTATTCTTTTTGGAACTAATGTGTAATATTGAAGTATTTAGTTCAGTTCAGTTATCGCGAAATAAACACGTGGCGGTATAAATGAACTTAGTGGATTTTATTTTCGTCGCACATTGTCAAACGAATCAAAGTGCCGGCGCCGACAAAAAAGCCGCCATGCCGCCCGCGTGCACCGTTGCCACTCTTCGCTCCTGGGGTCAAGGTACGTTGTCTAAACAGAGTGTTTACTTTAAGTGAATTTATTTTGATATTTATTTTGTTTGAAAATTTAACGTTTTTAATTTTCGGTTTTTTATTTATTATTTAATTTTTCTATACTTCTATGGAGTAATATTCCTTGAGCTTTAAATTATTGCAAGATGACAATTCCATACTGTATTAGAGAAAAATATTAGTTAGGATTAGCCTCCAACCTAGTAGGATAACTATTTATTATTTTTACTAGCTGCATCCGGTTAGACTGGAAGCCGACCCCAACGTAGTTTGGGAAAGACTAGGTACAATACGCGCTACGAAAGATGAGACTTGACCGCGCCTCCCGCACTTTCCGCCAGCCGCCCCGATGACGCCCAGTTCCTTCCCGCGCTCAGACCTCATACCGCTAAATAGACCTAAAATCGTCTACTGCGCAAGTCAAACCACGTGGTGTGTCTTGACACAGAGACTTGAGACTTGTCTCATCTTTCGTGACGCGTATTTTATTTAAATGATGATATGAATTTATGTGACCCAAATACGGACGTCATGAACGAATTATCCACCGTGGTTAATTCGTTCATGATGGACGTGTAACGTAAATAAATTAATTTTGAATAAGGGGCCATTTTTGGGTAGCAAAAAGGAAAATTAAAAAAAAGTTTTGCGTTTTGAGTCTAAAATATATTTTTAATTTTTTTTTTTAAAGAAATAAAAGTTTTAAATTTATTTAAGAATGCAGATTAAAACTGACCATTTCAACCCTTTACCTTCGATACTACTGAGCCTCAAATTTTGAAAAAAAAAAATACAGAAAATATTTCTATATTTTTTTATAACGGTGTAAAAACCTCGTAGTTGTAATTTGTAACTGTGTGTTTGTATGCCTACTAGGCAGGACATAATGGAACTGTAACTTACCTAACATCTGTCTGTATAACCTATGCCTACAATAAAAAGATTTGATTTCATTTGATGTGATTTATAGTACATTTCAATGTTTTGAAAATGTATGTTAGCATTGGCGGACTAAGGGGGAGGAGCGGCAGGGGCGGTCTGGGGGGGCGGGGGCGAGCAAATCTCGAGTAAAGACCCCAACAAGGCCAAAATATATTTAAGTCGTAAGTAAAAAAAAAAATAAAATAAAAAAAAAAGTAAAAAATAAAGTAAAATAAATAAATAAAAGGCAATTTGTATACCTACGCATTTAGTTTTGTCGCCTCGGGCCCCAACTGGCTTAGACCATCACTGATTGAGGTGTTTATGATCTTAAAATAAAATGGTAAATCTCTCAATATTGTGCGTACTAACTTACATTAGTTTGCAGTTGGAATGTATGCGACAACATGTTTTTCAACTACAATGTTATGTTGGTTTTTGGGATAAATTCAACAACGTCTGGGTCAGTTAATTCTACTATCCCGTGGGATAATTTCTGACATCCACGCGGGCGAACCCGCTGGAAAAAGCTAATACAATATAAATCCGAAAGCAACTCTGTCTATCTCAAAACCTCAGTAACGCGCGTAACGCCGACGCGAGCACACGTAGTTTGTTTACTCCGTATCGCTTAAGTGAAATTTTTTTTTCGGAGTACCCACATAAGTTGAGAATGGAAGGAAAAAGTGACGGAAATAACGCGGAAGACAGCAATTCGATGATTACTTCGTTTTCCTTTGCGGGTGAAACGAGTAATAGTAGTAACCAGAAGGATTGTGAGATGAATAGTGGAAGAATTGCGGAGAAAAGGGACAGGGAAAAGGGCAATGAAAGCTGCAGCGAAGAGGGTTTTATAACTGTGACCAGAAGGCGACCTAAGCGCCTTTTAAGGAGTGAGTCTGGAATTGAAGGCGAATCGGGGAAACGGATGAGAGAAGAATATATGGATGACACATATAAGATGAGCTTAACGTCCTTAAAAGTCTTGCCCAAACAAATGGCATTAGCAAAATTATTGAAAAGTGAGAATATTCAAAACATATTGAGAATCAACTATAAGAGTCCCTACAAGGTTTTCATACATATTGCGACGAAAGAAGATGGAGAAAAGTTAATCAAATGTCAGAAGTTCATTGATTTAGGAGTAAGAATTCAATTTTTTAACCAACTCCACTTATCTTATGGAATAATTAAGGGTGTAGACTTGGAACTCAGTGAGTCAGAGATATTAGAGTCATTAGAGACCACATGCAAAATACTATCAGTTAGAAGACTAAGGCGTTTCAGTCAGGACAGGGAGTGGGTGGACAGTGAGACTGTGCGTGTGTGTTTTGAGAGCCCTAAAACTCCAGAATTTATTCTTGCCTATGGATGCCGTTTTAGAGTAGAACGATATGTATTTCCTGTCTCTCAATGCTCCAACTGTTGGAAATTCGGCCATATAAAGAAATTCTGCCCAACAAAAAAGATGCTGTGTCCTAAATGCAGCAAAGAGCATGAGAATTGTGAAACAGACATAATTGTATGTTCTAATTGCAAAGGACCTCACATGGCACTTGATAAAACGTGTCCTGCATTCCTAAAAGAAAAAGAGATTCGAACTCTAATGAGTATAGAGAACATTTCCTATAGAAAAGCCTTACAAATATATCTAAAGAACAACAATAAAGGCAGTATGGTTGCAGCAATTGAGGATTCTGATGAAAGAACGGAGGAGAGTCAAATTACTTTGATGAAAACTTACAGTAGTACTGTGCAATCGACAGTTACTACACAAGAAGTCTTAACTAATGAAAGTACAGCGAATCAAACAGAAATCTTAGGCAACAGACAAATACAAAATCAAAAAGTGGACAGGTCTAAAAAGCAAAATAAATATAATATAAAGATGGGCGAGAAAATCAAACTACATTTGTGGAAACAGAGTGGGAAACTTTTTCTATGGAGGATGAGGTAATTGGAAGTAGTCAGGAAAATAGACAATCGGAAAAAGAAGAAGCTGAAAAGAGGAAGAAAAGAAAATTCAGATTAGTACAATTATATTTAAAAATTAAAGAAATAATTTGTTCAGAGAAAGGATTTGATGAAATAATAATGTCAGTGTTGAAAGTGATATACGAGGAATGTAAGGTATTTATTAAGGATTTATTAATTGGAGGAAGTTTATTTCAATGGCTGTTAAAATTTTTAAATTGATAATTATCGCAAAGACGCTTTGATTAATATACTACAATGGAATAGTCAAAGTTTAAAGCCAAAATCACCTAGCTTAGACGCGTTACTTGGACAAGAAAAAATACACATTGTTATTGTAAGTGAAACTTGGCTTAATCCAGACGTTCGTTTGAATATGAGAGGTTATAATATATATAGAAAAGACAGAGACGATTCTTACGGTGGTGTCGTGATAATTATCCATAAATCTATTCAGGCGCAAATATGCCCAATTAGCTTAAGTAATGTAGGTATAGAGGTTATATGTATGAAAATACTTAATTGTAAGAGTTTGGAATATGTTGTATCTATTTATTGTCCATCTTCAGTGCGTACAACAGCAT
Organism: Cosmia pyralina; assembly: GCA_946251885.1. Classification (NCBI taxonomy): domain Eukaryota; kingdom Metazoa; phylum Arthropoda; class Insecta; order Lepidoptera; family Noctuidae; genus Cosmia; species Cosmia pyralina. The sequence goes on along the minus strand of OX276346.1, from coordinate 4,631,945 downwards.
CAGATTGGGACAATATTTTCTCGTTGGTGCCTAAAAAATCATTAGTTGCAGGTGACTTTAACGGTCACCATACGAACTGGTCTTATAAATCGGATCAGCGTGGAACTCAAATATTGGACTCATCTTTGGAATACGGCTTTGTGACATTAAATAATGGAGAGGCAACCCGGGTCAAGTTAGTTAATGGAAATATACAAAGATCATCACCGGACATCACATTAGCATCATCTGACATCGCTATTAAATTTCATTGGGCTGTCATGAACGAAAATTTAGGTAGCGATCACCTCGTAATGAAGATTTCGATGAATTTTCAGGAACACATCGAGCATAATAAAAGACGAAATTTCAAAAAAGCCAAGTGGGAGGCGTATCATCATGAGCTTACGGAGTCTTTTTCTGGGGTAGTTGACGTCAGCCATGATATTCAGGCATTATACGACTATTTCTTGGAACATGTTGATATGGCAGCGAATAAGCACATACCTATGATTAAAATGTGTACTAGTCCCTTAAGGAATTTTAAGCCAAAAGAGTATTGGGATCCATCGTTATCTAGAGCAGTGGCTGAACGTAGGTTAGCTTTAGCCAAATTCAGAAGAAATCCTACTCCTGACAATCTTACAAGATTAGAAGAGAAAGGGGCACATGCACATAATTTAATAGTAAAAGCCATAGATAGCGGCTGGAAAAATTTTTGTAGTAACATAGATGAACCTTCTTCAGTGTCTGATATGTGGCGAAAGATGAGATGGCTTAAAGGTTATCGTCAAGCTAAATTTAGTGTGTCGGAAGAAAAACTTAAAGGTTTGTTATATTCACTTACACCGGACTCCGTGATAAATTTACCACCAATATTCAAATCACAGAACGTTTTGATAGAATCAGCATTTACAATAGAAGAATTAGAGAATAGTTTAAAAAAGAAGGATACTGCTCCGGGTAATGATGGAATAACGTATTCTATGATTTATAATCTTCCGTGCGAGGCCAAGGAGTTTCTTCTCCGCGTATACAATGACATATACAGAACTGGAGTTATTCCAAAACAATGGCGTGAGATAACAGTTATTGCTATTCCTAAAGTTGGGCACGACACGAATACGGAGTCTAAACTTAAGCCAATATCTCTTATATCCTTTGTCTGTAAGATATTCCATAATATGATCGGAAAAAAATAGAATGGTATATTGAGAAACATTCAATTTTGTCACCTAACACGGTTGGTTTTAGGAGAGCTCAATCATGTTTGGATTGCATTTCAAGACTGTCTACTTATGTTCAATTGGGTTTCACTAGAAATGACCCTACGTTGGCTTGCTTCCTGGACATTACAAATGCTTATAACAATGTCTTAGTGGAAAAGGTTGTTCAGACATTGGATGATTTGGGAGTTGGGTCAAAGGTTTGTGGTTATTTAAATTCATTTCTATTAGAGCGATACTTGATGATAAGAAGTGGTAGTGATGGACGAACTGTTGATGTTAGACGAGCAAGCAGGGGATTGGCGCAGGGTGATCCATTATCACCGATGCTTTTTAATATTATTACATCAATAGTTTGCCAACAGATTGAGGCTGTAATTGTTTCGCAGTACGCGGATGATTTCGTATTTTACCTCAGCCATAAAGATTTAAACCACGCGGAATCGGAAATGCAAGTTGCTCTTAATTCTATGGTTGTTATGCTGGATGATATGGGCCTAGACATGTCACCAGATAAATCAAAGATGTGTCTTTTTAGTAGAGGTAGAAGAAGACGACAATTGCAACTTACAATTAACAACTTACCAATTGCCTCAGTAGATTGTGTGAAACACTTAGGTATCTGGTTAGATATTTCACTTCTATGGAAAAGGCATATTAATGAAATACAGGAAAAGACGGCAAAGTTTTTAAATTTATTTAAAGTTTTGGCGGGGCCGACTTGGGGAATCCATCCGAAACATTTGAGATCTTTGTATATTTCTTTGGTACGCAGTAGGATCGACTTCGGTTGTTTTCTCTATGATAATAGTGCAAAGAGTCATTTAAGTAAACTGGACAAAATTCAGAACCAATATTTGAGGAGTATAGGTGGTTTTATAAAAAGCTCTCCAATACACGTAATGGAAGCTGAAATGTGCATTCCTCCTTTGTACGTTAGGAGATTATACTTAGCTTACAAGTTCTGTATAAAAAGTATGTCATGTTCGAATAATGTAACTATCAAATTAATAGACGACTTGAATGACCTCTCAGTAGCAAGATATTGGAACAATAAGAAAAAACCATTACTTGTGACCGTATACAATGAGTGTAAACTGCGTAATATACATTGTTCAAGTACTTTAGACATGTACTCACTAGAGAAATGGGTGACAGGTATAAACGTACGGAATAAAATTTGTTGTAATTTAGACTGTGTCAAAGTAGCAAAACGCAGCCATGAGGTTACATCACTTAAATTCGATGTTATCAAAGAACTTAATGAAAAGTACCCGGGGTGGAAAGTGTACTTTACTGATGGGTCTAAGAGCAAAACTGGATGCGGTGCTGCTTATTATAGTTTAAGTGATGGAACTTCGGCCTTGTTTAAATCTACTGATACAAACGTATCTGTAATGACGATGGAACTCGTAGCAATCTCAAAAACGTTAGAGAACATAATTCTTTGTGACAATGCGAACCATTCTGTGAATCAAAACATTGTTATATGCACGGATAGCAAAAGTGGTTTAATGCATTTAGCTCGATGCGCCTCTGGTTGCAGAGGTGTACCGATAGCTTATGTAATTCTTGGACTATTTTATGAACTTAGTGACATTAATTTGAGGTTGCAATGGATTCCATCTCATATTGGTATACATGGAAACGAGAAGGCTGACATGCTTGCAAAAATAGCTAGTTTGGAAGGATTGGAAATGAATATCGCTCCGTTCTACACAGAAACACTTAGCTATTACAAGAACATATGCCACAATCTTTTTAAAGAGTATTTTGACAGGAAGTCTAAAGAAAAAGGCATATGGTATAAGACTATGCAAAGTGAGCCTCCTCGAATCCCTTGGTTCACTGAAAGTCATACAAAGAGGTCGTATGTTGTTATGGCACATAGATTGCGTTCTGGTCACTTTCCATCCAGGAAATTTGGATACCTAATGAAAAAAGTCGATTCCCCTAATTGCCAAGTGTGTGATAAAGTCGAAGATGTCCAACATTTACTGGTGGAATGTGAAAAGAACAAGAGAGAGAGGGAGATAGTGATGCGGGGGTTAAAAGTTAATATGTATGATGTTGGGGCTTTCATTAGAATATTATCTACACCTAATTCGGAAGAAGCGAAACTGATTTACGAAATGGTTGCTGCATCACTATCTCCTTCGCTAACGCAATAATATATTTGTACTTATAATATTATAATTACGGGTAATAATTAGTTAGATTAGGATATGATGAGGCTGACGTACCTTTGTAAGGTAAAAGCCTCTAAATAAATAAAGATTTAAAAAAAAAAAAAAAAATCTCAAAACCTTTTCACGCCTTACACTTAACGAATTTCGATGAAATTTGGCACACGATTAGACCAAAACCTGGGTAGCATAGGAACTTTTTTTTATTTTATATATTTCACCGGTAGTACCTATATTCCTGTGGGACCATTTACGACTAGTATAAACATAATAGTCTGATCTGACGGACAAAAGTCTGAGTACGCATGCGTGACACGTTACAGGTTAAATAAGTAGTAAGTACCTAGTTAGTAAAAAAAAAACCGTGTAGTTATTTAAAACAAAATGTAAGCACTAAACTGACATTTTATATGCACAAAAACGGTTGGATTTAGACAAAAATATCTAAAACCATTGAAATAAATAGGTACTTAGGTAAGTACTAATTACCTACTTACCCTACTTTGAACCCGAATACGATTAAGCTTATTGACATGGCCGTCGATAGCGGAAAATTAAAAAAAAAAAACTTTTGACCGTCAGATCAGACAATATGTTTATACTAGCTTTTAACCTACCTCACACCAATTAGTATACCACTAGGTAAACAACAGGAAGTTATTTAACATATTAGACACCAAGTAGATTAAATCCGTGTTATTGAAGCTAATTCAATAACAACCTAAGCAAGTTTAATATTTATAAAGTACCACCGCGCAAGTTTTTTCTACCAAATGGAAAATTAATTTTTAAAATCGGTCCACAATTGATGAAAACAGCGATGAACATAAGTACATAAAAAATATATACTTACAGACGAATAGAGAAACTCCTCTTTTTTTGAAGTCGTTTATTTTGGCAATTGTGTTTACGACGACGATCGACACTATTGCTGCACAACTTTATTTTTAGTATATGCGAAACCTGAATAAATAACTGAATCGATTCCAATAATTTTTATACCGTGTTTTATATTTTGCCCCAAAAATCTTTAAAAAAGGTTACAATATGGACACCGCGCGACGAACACAAGTCACTGCAGGTCATAGCGGCACTAGGCACGGGCGCACAGCGGCGCCGCTTGGTGATCATGTTTTTGTCCGGACAACCAGGTAACATAACAAGCTTATAACTTTGTGATTTTTCATGATACAGTTTTAAAATTTTGTACTTATATTATTTACATAAAAATACTAGACAAGTGTTTCGGGTTTCGCATATACTAAAACTGATGTTGTATAAACCAGACAAATGTCCGGGCTGTCATCTGAGAAATTATTTCCTAATCGAAAAAAACTTTTTATTACGTGGCTTTCGACCACTGTATCTTGACTTTTTTTTTTTGTAAAAATAGTATGTCCCATCTAAGAGATCCGGGGGATTTTTAATTCAAGATCCTCCTACGTCAGACACCTTTCAAGATGTCGAAATATATATAGATAATGTATAATATATATATGTATAAGATTATGATTACTGAATAAATTAAAAGAACAATAATAAAATTGATAATATTTTAAACTGTTTTTACACACGTCTGTACATTTTTGATGGTCTCCACAAACACGCGGCAACTGAAAACTGTTTTTCTTAAAATATTTAAGTATACTATTAAGATGACTGCTCCGACTAAACTGTCAGAATGTAAAGATTCGATATTCAAATTTAAATCGCTTTTATAGACAGCACCGGTCCAGCCGGTCTATTCTGTAAAAATCCCACCGCTGAGCTCTCGTTCCGAAGCAGAAAACGGTAGCTACTTGAAACTGAAGCAAAATAAAATTAAGTATATTTAATTGTTATTGAATAGATTATAGAATAGCTTATAATTGTTGTAGATAGTAAATTGTTAATTATCGAAAAAGTAAATTAATTATTATTTAGTAATACCACAGAATACATAATAGCACAAACACAGAAGATTCACTCCGCAAAATCATTTAAATAAATAGCGACTTGCTTCGACATAATAAAGTGCAATTCAGGTCACACAGCGTTCATTACCTACAGTTATATTCACCTATAAGTTGCCTCTCTTTCTATCGCGAAGCTCTTATACCTTCTGACTCAATAGGGTTGTCTTCTTTTACGACGCAGCGCGTTAGTGAGTATCGAAAACTTACGAGACGGCCGGCGCGTGGCAGCACTGGCAGCCCACACTGAATTAGCCCGACAAGTCGAGCTCGCCGCGTACTTGTAGCTTCATACCGGAGTGCACCTGGCCTGGCACACACACTATAAAATAACTAATAGGATGGTTTGTTTTTGGAGAATCCGAAATCGTATGGATGTGCCATTGTTGACTAATAGATTGAAGAAAACTGAACTAGAATATTATTTTTGTTTATTGATCCTTGAAAACAGAGTACTTTTTTATTACTTACTTAAATCACCACACTTGTTAGTTCACATGTCGTTGGTTCACTGTTACAAGGTCCTATGTTAAATTTATTGATGTTGATTAATGAAGACTTTGAAATTATTGACTTTATTAGTAAAATGTGTTGTCGCTTCGAAAACGGCCATACATATTTACATACAAAGTAAGATATTTTGATTTATAATTTCATTATTACTTGATTTATTTGTTAAAAAACATATTTAATTAAACTTTTTAAACTTTCTCGATTTGTACAGATTATAAACAAAATTGATAACGGGTTACGAAGACGTCGCTGAGCTGTCATCAGTCCTCCCGTGACCACGATTGCTGCAAGGCGGTCGAAACGTCGGAAACAAGTAGGTACCTGTTTACCTCGTAAACAGGAATATCGCAAGAAGACCCGTTCTCAATTTTGTTTATAACATATTTAATGAATAACCTTTTAAGGACTACTCAAACTTATACCTATTTGAAATAATTCGATTAATATTTAGGTTGGCAGCACTGGTGTCGCGCCATTATTGTTCCGTTGCAAACTTCCGGAAACAATGGTGGGGCGATACTTGCCACACCAATATTGGAAGAGCGATCGGCAGTTGGTCGTCGGACTTAGTGCGAGTAACATCTCCAGAATTGATACAAAATAGCGTGGTTATAGTGTGGTTATATTTCAGACCAGAAACTAAAGTTACAATAATTATTTACGTGTGCGGTTTGATTAAAGTGTATTACAAATGTATACATAGTGGCCCTAATGCTTATATGACATTATAATTCTTAATTTAGGACTACATAACGCTTTCTGGGAACAAAAATTGGATATCGACTTTTATATTAGAAAACACTATAGTTATCAAAATTAAAATAACATAGAATTTTGTGATAGAAAAAATATTAAGAATAATTTATGGGTTTATTGAATTTTAAATTCTATCCCTGTGGGGGTGAAAACAGGTAATATAGTTTATATGAAAATTTTATTAATTTCGTTAATTAACTTGAAACTTGGCACAAATACTTGCCTAAGCAAGTAATAAAGGGGAAATAATAAACCTTCCGAAAACCAAATTAACTTCCAGCGATCTGTAGTTGACTGAAATACTAAATATGCTATGTTAAAATGAATTACCGAAAAATTAATACAAAATTAACCGAAAAAAAATGTATTTAACAAGCAAACTTAGTAAGCAAAGTAAAGCCTACAAATACTGCTGGATATCCAACGGTAATATCTTCCTGCGCAAACAAGAAGGAGACAAACAAATTATAATCCATTCGGACAAATGTCTTCAAGATCTTGGAAGCACAAACATTTGACTATTTTTATTGTATTTTTCATTAATGTATAGATTTAAAATATTTATCTTTCTTTACTCTAAACATATAAGATATCACCAATTTTCACCTCACATTCCTTCAGATATACTCCACAAAAAAACACGAAACCCAAAACACAATAAACCTCTTCACTATGACACACTCACAACAACATATCTAATCTCCATAAAGCGATGCACCATTCACTTAGGCTCCAAACATATCCCAACTATTTACATACGTATATTTATTCTACTCTTTGGTTGTGCTGCTAAGTCCAAATGGCTATCATTAATAATATAAATGACGAGCTTGATCAAATAAATTTTAATTCTTTTGTCTGTAGTCCAGAGGAATGTTTGAAATATTTCAATATTTCTAATGGCAATATTACCCTGTTACATATAAATATACGTAGTGTGAACAAAAACTTTAGCCAGCTCCAAGTACTACTAAGTTCAACTAAAATTGACTTTGACATTGTCGTTTTAACCGAATGTTGGCTTAGTAAAGCTACTTATCTACCAGCATTGGATGGTTTTGTGTCGCACTCAACAGGTATCAATGCAAATCAAAACGATGGCGTCATGATTTACACGAAAGTGAGTCTACATAGCCACGTATGGGAACCGCAATTCCAGAGTGGAAATTGTCTCGTATGTCAAATAGACAAAAACCTTGCCGTGGTTGCTGTGTATCGTTCTCCATCATTCAATTCAAAGGACAATTTCGACAATTTCATAACTAGCCTGAATAATGTCTATGACGGCCTATCTTCATGCCCTAATATCGCCATTGTAGGTGATTTAAATATTGATATTAGACCAGGAAACAGGGATGTCCGTAGTTTTGACTACTTAACTCTTAACGCTTCTCACGGGCTCATGCCAACCCATCTTTTTCCAACTAGGTTAGAACATTGTTTAGACCACATACTGCTGAAGTCTAACCTTTCATCAACTACAATTGTTTTAGATTCGTTTATAACAGATCATAAAGCCGTCGTACTTAATATTGCAAAAGCCAACCCACAACGGAAAACCTGTTACTACAACACTCGCATAAATCACGAAGCTGTTATGTTGGAGCTAGAAGAGGTCGATTTTGCAAGTATATACCAAATAGTTGATGTTAATGCATGCATGAATGAATTCATAAATATAATAAAATCAACCATATCAAAACATTCGCAGATAATAAAAATTCCAAGGAAAAAAAGGATTATTAAACCATGGATAACACCTGGTTTGCTAAAATGCATACAAAATCGAGACAAAATGCACATGAATTCAAAAAAGACACCAGACAACCTGATTCTTAAAACTACCTACGCTCGGTACCGAAATTTTTGCAATGATTTACTTAAAAAACTAAAAATTTCGTATGAGCAGAGCGAACTAGAAAAAGCTAGTAAGAACCCGAAAAAATTGTGGAAAACAATAAAACAAATAACCAACACATGTAAAACGCATGTCAGTCCTTCAGAGCTGTTGAAAATACGAGATAATCCGAAATCCTCCGTTAACGAAGTATGTCACTTTTTTAGTACAATGGGGAGAAACCTGGCAGCAGACATTATAACACGGAACCTAGGTCCGTCATCCCCAGCTAGTAATAAGGCCCCCTTTATCGGGAAAACCCCTCAAAACTCCACATTAAATTCTCCTGTCATTCTGGACGTCGACGAAGCTGAGGTGGAATCAATTATCCTCCAATTACGAAATGACTGTGCAGTGGGCTGGGATGGAATACCTTCTTCTATCCTAAAAAGCTGCCGACATGTATTGCTTCAACCACTAACCTACCTCTGCAACCGTTGCCTACAGACTGGAGTTTTTCCCGATGCCCTGAAAAAGGCAATTGTTCACCCTATTTACAAGGGGGGGGGGGAGTAGAAATTGTGTCAATAATTACAGGCCAATATCTGTTCTGCCAGCACTATCGAAAATTCTTGAGAAGATTCTCAATAAGTGTTTACGCAGCTTCCTTAACAAAAACCAGATCATTGCTGACATATGAAGATTACCTCAGAAATCGTACTCAATGTGTCAAAATTGAAGCGTACCTTAGCGACGAGGAATCGGTGTCATATGGCGTACCCCAAGGTAGTATCCTGGGTCCAACATTATTCCTTATTTACGCCAATGATCTGTGCAGAATGAGTCTCCCAAACTGTAATATATATGCGTATGCTGATGACACTGCTATTCTTGTGCAGGGACTTACGTGGGATATAGTCAAAACAAAAGCAGAAATGGTTCTGGCTGTAGTAATGGAATGGCTCAACTCAAATCTGCTTACACTTAACCTACAAAAAACCACCTACATTCCTTTTGCAATACGTCGTAACACCGCACCGACAGATACCTTTAATTTAACTGCTCACACATGCTCTAACACCTTAGGACCCTGTACATGCCCAACACTCACTAGATCTGACAGTGTAAAGTATTTGGGAGTGCAGATAGATGACGGTTTGCGATGGGACAAACAAATTGATGCCCTCACTACCAGAACGATGCGCCTGATACACATTTTCAAGTCTCTCAGACAGTCGGCTAATGCTGACACCCTGAAAATCGTGTACTACGCTCTGTGTCAATCGGTCATTGGCTATTGTATCGCTGTCTGGGGCGGTGCAGCAAAGACTATCCTTCTGAGAGTTGAGAGAGCACAGAGAGCGATTCTAAAAGTCATGACGAAAAAGCCCTATAGATACCCAACTACTAAACTCTACTCTGATTGCAAAGTCCTTTCGGTTCGTCAACTCTTTGTGCTTAAATCGATTCTTAGAAAACACACCAGTCTTCCTAAGTCCGACCCAAACAAGCGAACATGTGTTATCCCGGGTACTCAGCACAGAACATCTTTCGCTAAACGCCAGTTTTATACCCTAAGTGGGCACATTTACAAAAAAGTTCACAAACATCTAAAAATTATAGATTTAAATTCACACACATTAAAACAAACAGTAACAGAGTGGCTACTACAGAAAGACTACACATACACGAAGTCTTTACTTACTTACATCGCCTAAACACTAAAAAGACGCACACTTACAAACATACTCACACATTCATCCACACACACTCAGCCCTATATTCACACACACACATACCAACAACAAGCACATACCACATCACACCACTACACATCCCCTCCACATTTTACTCGCACACGCACAACTATTACTGCTGTCAAGTTTAAGCGGTAGATCGACACCGTCCACTGGTATTTAAAAATGGTGAATTTATAAGCCAGACACTGGTGCCGATTCTGTTGTGCACAAACTAAACTTAATTTAGGCTATTGCTAACTTTTTCTCTCTATTATGACAAGAAAGGGACGGAAGTAAATTAGAGCTGTCAAATTAGTTAGAACTAATTTTTCCATAGACATTTAGACGACACGTAAAAACATGTTGACTAAAAACACGGTGAAGCGCAAGGCGTGAACTAGTTTGACATCTCCAACTTAGTTCATATCTATAGCCGTCCTTTTCTCGCGCTGCCTGTTAGTAAAAGATAGCGATACTCTAATATTAGTTTAGTGCGTTCACAAGAGAATCGGCACCATTGTCTCTTAAAATACAGGTTAGCCTAGTTTAAGAGGCAGGGTTACTATAATTATGTTCAGAAATTTTTGCAACACACTGTAATGCCTAACATAAATCTACCCACTAGTTATATCTACTTGTGTACATTTCTGTAACTATTTTTGGTTAAATAAACTTTATTATTATTATTATTATTAAACATGAGCTTATTCAAATTACAACTCGACGAAAAATAATCTGTACTTTCAAATAATAAAATAAATTTCCAAAAAAAAATACCAAACTTCCGAAAATAATACTAAGTTTCCTAAAACATATGTTCTGTAAAAATAAACGTTTTCTTAAACTCTATAGAAACCAGCTTAATTTCTACTATTGGTTATAGAATAACTTTTTTAACTATAACTACCTACCGGTCAGCCGGCGCGGGCGCTTCGTGCGTACTTCGGGTAACATCGGTTGCGTTCGGGTGCATAGCGATAGGCGCGCTCACATTCGACTATATCATTTTGTTCGCTCGTTCATGTGAAAAAGCAAATTAGTGTTTATTTCGAACCTGACCCGAAAATCCTAACACTGCTAGGTTATGTTAGGTTAGGTTCCGAGGTTCGGTTTGGTTAGGTTCCTTCAAACCCTACAGACAGAAATAGGCTCCGTCGACCGGGACCGGAATACAATTGAGCCCCGTGCCCTTATTTGCCTTTTCATTACCTGGCACTGTAAGAGTTAGTAGAAAAAAGGTACGTTTTGCGAAAGGTGCGATCGGAGGAAGATGCGTAAGTAATAAGAAAGGTACATTTTGAGAATGGTACGTTTTGCGCATGCGGTGCATTGTGCGAAAGGTACATTCTGCTTTTAAACTACAATGATGACGTGCCTACTAACAAGTAGATTCAGTAGAATTCATGTATTTCAATAATGTATATTTTATCTGTAAGTATTAAATTAAATTATACTGGGTTACTTTTATTTACGCACTCAACACGTTATATTTTATACATGCTCGTTACAATAACCTTTACCTAAGTATATTGATTAGAGTGGCAGATAAGTAAGTGTAATAATGAATGATATTGATTACAAGCACATTTTAATATTTCTTAGGAGTATCTATGGAATCACTTGAAAAGTATTTTTATAATGTCACAATAGTTCATAACAAGCACCACAGTTTATAAAATGTGGAAGGGTAATTCTAAATTTATATTAGGTGAGTTACGATGAAAATGACTAACTGTAGTTTTCAGTAAAACGCAATTTAAACCGGTGGAAAAATATGACGTCAGCAAAATGCTGTATTGTTTTTTTGGAATTTTCAGTATTTTATTCGGTCGATTCTTTATTTGTATTCGCATATAAGCTGTCGGAAAATTAGTATATAAAGCAGTAAATTTCATAATTATGTTGAGTATGGTCATATTTAATTGTTTTCCGGAGATGTTATTACTACCCGTAATAAAGTATGTTGCTTATTAATAGTTTTTCCCTCAGAGGGAAGGGTAGAGGGGGAATGGGGAAGGGGAGGGGGTGGTGAGGAAGGGAAGGGGGGGTGGTGATGAGATAAAGTAGGATGGGGAGGGTGTGGTGAGAGGGAGAGGGAGGGGAGGGGTAGTGAGGAGGGAGGATGATGGAGGGAAGAGGAGAGCGGGGAGAGGGATAGGAGGGCGTAGTGAGGGGGGAGGGTATAGTGAGGGGGAGGGTGTGGAGAAGGGAAAAGGGGGAAGCGATGAGTTGGTGAGGGTAGAGGGGAAGGGGAAAGCGGTGAAGGGGTGTGAGAGGAAGAGGGGAGGTTAGCGGGAAGAGGATGTGGTGAGGGGGTGATACGGAGAGGGGGATGGAGAGGGTTAGGGGGCTAGGGGGTGAGAGGGGCGGTGAGGGGAATGATGGGGAGGTTGAGAGTGGCGGGAAGGGGAGGGGTGAGAGGGGATTAGAGGGAGGAGTGAGAGGTGAGGTAAGAGAGGGGGGACGAGTGCCCTTACACCTAACAGTTGCTTTTTGTATAGCAGTGATTAATTGAAGAAACCTGACAGAAATGACTGAAAAATAGAAAGTCGAAAACTCGGGACGGCACAAAAAACAGGAGTAAACTCCAGACATTCGTTGGAGCTGATACACACACTTTTTTATTTGTTTGAACGCGCTAAATCTCTGGAACTACCAGTCGGACTTTAATAATTATTTTTGCATTTGATAGCCCATTTTCTAGGACTCTTAGGTGAGGAGCAAAAAGAAAAAAAAGTCAAAAAGAACGCTAAGCGAAAACGAAGTAATCGCGCGGGCAGGCAATGCGATGCGACGGGGTGAGTCGGGGGAGCAAGAAATTTGACGCAGACGAAGTCGCGGGCAGAAGCTGTCTCAATATTTTTGTTCCTGTGGCATATTTTCCGACATCCACGCGGGCGAAGCCGCGGGCAAAAGCTAGTTATGTACTAATAAAATTAAGAGTAACTACTGTATCGCCCGCCCTCTTTTTCATTAACCCAGGTGTTAACACATCTTCTTCATCACTTGAATGCATTTTTAATCGGTTTATTATTAACTACAGTTGTTTTATCTCACGAAAGCGGGTGACCCATACTTGTGTGTGTAAGTGTACATGCACACTGTGTTTGCGTGCGTAAGCTCAGGAGCGCCCAGTCGTAGTGCTTCTTGGTTGGCGCCAAAATTATTTATCAAATACCATCAGCATGGAAAGTACGAAGAAACGGAGAAAAGTTGTTCGCAGTGAGGTAAGGCAAATTAAATGTTCATGTTTGGTGTGTATTTATGTTGTGTGTAATGAATTAAGATTTTAATAATGTATTGTTTCTTTTAGGCTCGTCAAATGATTGCAAATATTTATAATTTTCTCAAAGAAGAATATGAATTCACGGAACTTCATCGAGAACCAAATTATGATTTATCACATTTGCGTAATATTACAAAACGAACTGCAGCAGCGACGGGGTAAGTGAAAGAACAGTGCAAAAATATTAAAAGAAGGAAGAGATGTCGCAAGTACATCTTCGAATTTTATGTCTCCCATGAAAAACCGAAGAAAGAGAGAAAATAAAGTAGACATTGATGGATTTACAGCTGACGTTGTACGGAGCACAATACAAAGTTTTCATATCGTACAAAAACAAATCCCAACTTTGGCAAAACTAAGGTCAGTCTTGAATGAAAAAATTGGTTTTGATGGATGTCTCGCAACGCTACGTAAATTATTAAATAAATTGGGCTACAAGTGGCGTAAAACCGATAACAATAGGAAAGTATTAGTTGAACGGCATGATATCTAGATGTGGAGACCAAAATACTTAAAAAAAATAACCGAATACCGCTCTCAAGGTCGGCCTATTGTCTATACTGACGAAAGTTACGTATTGACAACACATGTTCGAGATAACACCTGGGCCCAAAAAGACAAACCATCTCCATTTTAAAATAAACTTAGTCAAGGTATTCGTTTTATTTTAGTACACGCTGGAACCTGTGCCGGATTTATTGAGAACGCTTGCTTAGTCTACAAAGCTAATTCCACAGTTGGAGACTACCATTCCAACATGAGTTTTGAAAATTACGTTTAATGGTTGAATTAAAAGTTTGCCAGATCGTTCCGTAATAGTACTAGATAATGCATCATACCATAATACGCGTGCTGAGAAATTGCCGACGACAGCCTCGACAAAATCTGAGATGCAAGAATGGCTCACTTATAAGGGTATACATTTCGACACAAATTCGCGTAAAGTGGAGTTATATAATATAATAAAAAACCATAAAAGTGATTTTATCACTTGCAAAATCGATGACTACATAAAAAGTAAAGGATTTGAAGTATTACGCCTCCCTCCTTACCACCCTGAGCTTAATGCCATAGAGAACATCTGGGGGGTCCTTAAAAACTACATTGCTCTAAGAAACGTCGAGCAAAATATGACCAACGCAGAAAAACTTACTGAAGAGAGTATTACAAAAATAACAAGTGAGACATGGCGTAATACTTATATTAGTGTCATTTAAAAAGAAACTGAATAAATGAAATATTTTGACACTGATTTTGAATTAATAATAAATGTACAAGATGACAGTGAAGAAGAAACTGACTGTGAAGAACAGTCTAGTTACGATTCTACTTGAAATATTAATTTAAATAAAATATAAATTGTATTCAAAATATTGCTAAAATTAAATCTAATGTTTCTTCCACGGTAATGGTTCTTGTTGTTTGTTTGTTTTGTTTTTTGTTGTTGTTTAATGTTGTTTCCATATTTTATAAACAAATATTTAGTATTAATTAGGTATCTAAGCACATGTTTCACAGCATTTACATGTTGCTGACATGGATTGTTAACATATATCTACTTAATACATTCTTTCTTAAAAGCTTGTATTAAATATTCTGTTAATTAATAATTAATAGAATATTTAAAACAAGCTTTTAAAATCAAAGGAATTTGAAATATTTTGTGGGCATAGAAATAGAAAGAACGAATAATTGTATTTGTATTCAGCAAAGGGATTACATACTCGTAGTTCTGTATGAATAGTGCTAATTCTGTTAGTACTCCAGCAGATGTCAATGTTATTAATTACTAAAAATGTAGATGCAAATACTCTTAATTTTCCTTATGGAGAAATAGGCTCCATATTATTTTTGTATTCTTTTTCTAGACCTGACATCATATGCTGTGAATGTATTAAGTAGATATATGTTAACAATCTATGTCAGCAACATGTAAAAGCTGTGCAACATGTGAATAAATATTTGTTTATAAAATTTGGAGAAAGTAATGATCTTATTGGTTATTTACATTCAGATTTTGCAAGTGACATAGATACGCGTAAGTCCATAACAGGACATCTAAAATTAATAATGATTCAATCACATGGTCCAGTCCAAAAACAAAAGACTATTGCTCTCTCCACAACTGAAGCAGAATTTATGGCTGCTTGTGAAGTTGTAAAAGCTATATGATAGCAACCATGCAGCAATGAGAATTAGGTGAAAGTTGTGAATGTATTGTGCTTTTTTGAGTGCAATAATCCTAATTAACAATCCTGTATATCATAAGAGAACAAAGCACATAGATATTAAATATAAATTTATAAGGGAACAGGTTGACTTGGGTTTAATTAAAATTAATTATGTTCCAAGTAAAGTTCAACTACCTGATATTTTGACGAAAGCTTTGCCCACTCAAACTTTTAGCTATCTGAGGAATCAGATTTTGTTTAATTAGTTCTTTTACATTTTTTGAAGTGTTTATGTTATAATGGGAGTGCTGTACTAGATTTTTTTTATAAAGTGGTTAAAGAAGACGGGGATAGATAGGCCAAATTGTAATAAGTTGAGGTGTGGTTTCAAAAAAAGTTTAAATTTTTATATTTCCATATGCAAAAAATTAACCCAATTTACCATCTGGAAAATGAGAAATCCAAAAATTAAGTTTAGGACACGATAAAATGGAATATCGATTAAATTATAATCGAATAACGTGGAGTTCAAACTATTTAAAAAGAATGCTTTTACCAGATTATTAATTTTCTGTGTTGACGCTATAATTAGACTCTATGACATATTCTAACTTGATACACTAATTTAATTTATTTTGTAATTGTTTTGTATGTTGACTGTACCTTTCATTTGGGACAGAAAATTTTGCATGCCAAAATTGGTAGGACACAGTAAGCTGCGCATTCACTACCATCTAGAAATATATGTACTGTGTTCAGCAATAAAGATTTGAATTTGAATTTGCTTATTTTACTGAGTACGGGTTCCGTAAGTACCCATCAATCATTTCTTGATAGGGAATTTCTTCTCAAACAGACCTTTGTCTGCCTCTCTAAATGGGTCTATCACCATGTTCCGCCTATTCTGGAGCCGCACATTTCTTACTAGAGCCAAGAGCGCTCAAAAAAGAACACCGAGTGCCACCATTTTCGGTCATGGTCTGGTTGAGCCATGATCTGCCCCAATTCTACAGGCATCAAAATTCACCGTATTGATGATTATCTATCTGCCTTGCGTTTTCCCAACTGTGTTGAGATCGGCTTCTAACCGGATGCAGCTGAATACCAGTATTTTACATGAAGCGACTGCCTATCTGACCTCTGCAACCCAGTAACTAGGTAAGACTGGTTGTCAGACTTTCGGGCTTCTGACGACCCGTAACGACTGTCAAAGATCCACGAATGACAGCCGGGACCAACGGCTTTACGTGCTTACCGAGGCACGGAGGAGTCACGGTATGTAAAGATGGTCACCCATCCACGGACCAACCCCGACAAGCGTAGCTTAACCTGATGGATCGACCGTATTGATTATTACAATGATTATAATTCTGTAAATACAATCACATTTTGTTACTGTCGCGAATCATATTTTGATCAACATAAAACCTGACACTGACCAAAAAACGTAAGAAAATTATAATTTTGAAGGCTACTTTAGCGCTTCGCCCTCAAGTATTTTTAGACAAATACGCCAAGCTGTTGTGCGAGAGATACGAACACGGATGTTGTTAAATTTTCTCACGAAAAAAGTCTAATTCGCTTTTGTTTAAACAAATTTTTACCAACTTATTATTTTCCTTAATCTTCCATTATTTTGTTAGCAAAAAATCTAGAAAATTAAATGGTTTTTGAGTTATTATCATTATTTATTCAAGATGTAGGTACAAGGTAGGTAAGAATATATATATTTCTAACGCAAACAAGGCTATATCTTCTTAAATTAATTAAAACTGAAAATATTAAGTATTTTAAAAACAAAACAGTTTATTAAGGCAAATAAATAAAATGACTGACAAAAACATGACGCAAAAATATGAATAACGAATGTAACTTATCTCTAGGAAATCGTAGCGAAGTCAAAACTGTACATTGAAAATTTTTGTTCAAAAATAATTTAAATTAAAGGAAGAAGAAAGAGAAAATCTGTGTTATGTTTGGGTGTGGAATCAATAAACTTCATAAGATTCAAATAGGAATATAATTCACTTGTACGGACACATTCATGCAGGTTTACTATTGTTTGTCATAATTTAAAATGCAAAAATTTTATGTACCGTACTTGTATTTGCCATATGGGTGACCATTCTTTACATACCGAGACTCCTCCGTGCCTCGGAAAGCACGTTAAGCCGTTGGTCCCGGCTGTCATTCGTGGATCTTTGACAGTCGTTACGGGTCGTCAGAAGCCCGAAAGTCTGACAACCAGTCTTACCAAGGGGTATCGTATTATCCAGTAACTGGGTTGTGGAGGTCAGATAGGCAGTCGCTCCATGTAAAATACTGGTATTCAGCTGCATCCGGTTAGACTGGAAGCCGACCCCAACATAGTTGGGAAAAGGCTAAGCAGCAGATGACTTGTATTTGCCATAATTTCATTAGAAATAACGCTTCAGTTGCCATAATCGTGAAATTACATAAAATCATTATTACTAATTTCATTGGTCTTAATCGATCAAGTGTCATAATAAATTTAATCCATAAATTTATTTGCTACATTTTTTCATTTTCACTAATGTCGTTTTCCATAACATTTATTCACCATAATATTAATTTGCCCATACTAACATACAAATGCTATTGCAGTAAAAGCGCTTGCAATTTTGATGTTATGATCATGTTAAAATGAATAATTTCTAGGGTTATTAGGGTTTTCTGCAGGATTTAATTAATTGTTTATTATATTACCAAATTCAACTAACACAATAAATAAATAGTAAAGATGCAAAAGTAATATGGCTTTTGTCACGGCTCCGGCAGCAAGCATGCAAGCAAGAATGTAGCATGCAAGCATGAATGCAGCATGCAAGCAAGCATGCAGCAAGCCTTTTACAGACCGGACCCAAACTACGCAAAATATAAGACGCCGAGAAAAAAAAAGTCGCTTTTTTACAGTAGGTACCACTAGACCATTGATCTTGACCTCAAAATTTTGGTATTGCAGGCCTCCGACAAACAAAAGTGACACCAAAGCTATTGCGCTGTAATACCAAAATTTTATAGACTATAAAGAACAAAGGCGAGAAAATTGTTGATGGAATTATTAAGCGTCAACTTATGTTGCCGTGATAGATACCGACGTAATAATTTAATAAGTTTTATCAAATCAAGCATAGAACCTATATACCATAGGACCATAGCGTAGGACCTATATACCAGTATAGAAAAAAATTCGTCATAATTGAAAACTTAATTGACTAGTAAAATTGAATAGTAAAAAATAATCATGGCTTCCGTTTTCTTTTTCTGGCTTCACTTCATGACTATAGGCTAAGCTGAACTTTTAATGTTGCCATGTAATAAAAATCCGGGTCAAATTACATAAAATGCTTTGCATTACGTATTGCATTTTATATTTAGAAAACACATTCTGCATCAGAATATAAATGTGAAAATAAAAATGACTGTGCTAAGAATATAGCAGTCATAATATGTAATACATAAATGACATTGCAGTACCTACAACTCGAGTATGGTAACATCGCCAACAAAAAAAAACATGACATTTCAGCTGTCAACCGGCCTACTGACAAAGTGACAATTACTGACAACATTTTGTGTTTTCCATCGATTTTCCGTGATTTTATCGACTGCTTCTACTTATGGACTCTGAGATTTACGTAATGTTCCCTGTATGACCGGTGCTAGCTTAAGGGTTGTGATTATTTGCCTATACGACGAGATTTTTCTGTGACTCTAGATTACGATTCTGCCCAATACCTTGGATTTTTTTGTGTGTGCATCGATTTGTTTATCATGATGAGAAGCCGTGTAAAGCAACTACAACATAATATATGTGTCATAAATTGTGCCGATACCCGGCATTGAGACTTGATCGAGAGTCATCTCTAATCTGCAGCTGGGTATACCAAATTGTTAGTATTTCTGGCGACTGTTAGTCAAGTTACAAGATAGTGATTATCTTCTTTTCATAAAACTGTGAAACAAGTATAATACAAGATTATTATTACCGGAAATTTCCTCCTCTTTTTGAATTATAAAATTGGTGCTGATCAGCTTGAGAGCATTGCCATTATGTTTGTTAAACATTTTAAAGTGGACTCACCGCTGGACTCACCGCCGCGAGTGCTCGATGACGGGAGCTGTCGTGATACTGATCTTGAGCACAATTAACAAAATGACTACAGGAAAGTCCCCGGATCACGGCGGTCTAAGCATTGAGCACTTGCGATACGCTGGTCCGCACATATCAAGAGTTTTGCCTATGTTTTATTCGCTCTGTATGTGTCACTCATACCTCCCCTCTCTCTCCCATGCGAACTATCGTAGTGCCGATTATTAGAAATAAAACTGGCGACGTGGCTGACACGTGCAATTATCGGCCCATCTCCTTGGCTACGATTATCGCAAAGATACTGGACAGTCTGATGAACGCGCGGTTAGACAGCTTTTTAAACCTACACGATGCACAATTTAGGTTTCGTAACGACCTAAGTACTGAAACTGCAATTCTGGGCCTCAAGTATGCGGTGGAATATTACACAAAACATCGTACACAAGTGTATGCTTGTTTTCTAGACCTCTCCCATGCCTTTGACCTGGTCTCGTATGATATCATGTTGGAGAAGCTACGGAAGAGAATAGTGCTGGCTGAACTGTTGCGTATTCTCCAGTTTTGTTACTACAACCAGTTAAATAGTGTGAGGTGGGCCGATAAGTTCTCTGTTCTGTACTCTGGAGTGTGTGGTGAGACAGGGGGGATAACGTCACCAAAGCTCTTTAACCTCTACATCAACGACCTGATCGTTGAGCTTAGCGGTATGAAAATCGGATGTCGCATTGATGACGTCAGTGTCAACAATATTAGTTACGCTGACGATATGATGCTGCTGAGCCCAACGAACAAGGCGCTAAGAGAACTACTTACGTGTTGTGAGTCCTATGCTCAGGCGCATGGCCTATTGTACAATGTCGCAAAAAGCGAGTTCCTGGTTTTCAAGGCTGACGGTGGCAAAGGCCCAGAATCCGTGCCCACAATAAGTCTGAACGGTACCGAACTTAAGCGGGTCCATCAATTTAAGTACCTGGGGCATTACGTAACTGACGGCCTTGATGACCAGGTGGATATTGAGCGCGAGCGTAGGGCGCTGGCGGTCCGATGTAACATGTTGGCACACAGGTTTGCACGGTGTAGTGAACAAGTTAAGTTAAGGTAACTCTTTTTAAAGCTTACTGCCAGGTATTCTACACGTGCAGCCTGTGGACTAATTATGCCCAGCAGGCTATCAGCGCCCTGCGAGTGCAATATAATAATGGTTTCAGGATGCTGTTGGGGTTGCCCCGTGTCTGCAGTGCATCTGCTATGTTCGCGCAGAGTCACGTTGATGACTTCCATGCCATCATTAGACAGAAATCTGCCTCATTGCTCTGCAGAGTGCGGGCCAGCCCCAACTCCATCCTGAAAATCATAGCTGGGAGATACGACTCTTCGATAATGCGTAGCATTATTAAGAGATGTATCTCTCAGAATAATCTTGTTGCGAAATAGATATTTAATATTAAGCTTTACTAACGTAGTCATAAGATTTCTGTGTACTAACCCACTATGGACGTTACTTGTCCGAAATAAAAGTTATTTTATTTGAATCTTTTTTTTTTGAGATATTTACAAAAAACGAAACCCCTTTTTTTAATTTCAGTACCTAAATTGTTTATAACTTTTGCAATTTTGCGAGCGGAACTTTATTGATTTCAAAAATCATCTACATGCTATTTCGAATCGAGTAACACCTTGTTCATATTTTTCCGAGACTGCTGAAAAAAGTTGAACAAAAAAGCACTTGTTGACTAGACATTCCTGCTGGTAAAACAATAAAAGTTATGGCAAGAAAAGAAAAGTAATTTTATCTGCATCTGCTATTAACTCTTCAAGTGCAGTTATATACTAATTTAGAAACCCTAAACCCCCAGGGAGAGGGGGGAGGGGGGTTAGTTGCGAACCCCATAGGTTCACAAATACGTAGGATGTTTTTTTTTTTCATTGGATGATGTTTTTTTACGTTTATATATATAATATATAAGCTTACATACCTATTACGTAAAGGGGTTTTTCCTTATGCACACTTGGGGTGCAGAAAGTCTTTGAGGGGTTGCCCTCAGCTGTTAATGTTATCTGGAATTGGTCAAAAAGTCACTTGAATGAAATGGACATAGATATACTTTAAAAACAGTTCCCTTAGAGAATCGCGCTTGCTGAGATTATAAATGGCTCTGATGGCTCATTACTGCAGAATAAAAATAGACTCGATGACTGCAGCCCGTCCCCCAAAGTAAAATAACTTAAAACATTATATTAAGAAAGTGACAAAAATAGACTAGCCTCGTGGTATCTTCATCAGTAAATTGACGGATTTTTCCGACAGCATTTTCTGCTGAACTTAGCCGTCCTGCAAGTGATGTTAAGTGCCCTATTGTAGCCTTGAGTCGAGCGTGATCCCCAGGAAAACAATTTTATCGACGAATCCTAGTTTTTCTTGTTTCAATAGTATCTCACAGTCATTATTTTTAACATTTGGTAAAGAAAATCGAATGCACTTTGTTTTTAGGGTTCCGTACTAAAATGGTAAAAAGGAACCCTTATGGTGTGACTCAGTCTGTCTGTCTGTCTGTCCGTCTGTCACAGCTAGATATCTCAAGAACTACTAATGCTTAACTTAACTTGAAACGAACAGTTTTAGATGACGTTTGCCCAACTATTTTTCAAATAAGAAAAAATAAAAATATATTATGTTTTTTTTTTTCAACAGGGACTGAAAGGGGGGTCTTAAAAATTCGAAGTGGGGCTACTAGGGCATGTGAAAGAACGCTGTTTGCACATTCTCAAACATTTTTTTCTTTTTTTTAGGCAGCATAGTTTTCGACTCGACATGAAAAATGTTTAAAAAAATACCGTTCACCCCCTTGTCTCCGAAGTTTGCATAGAGAAAAATCTGAAATTATTAAGTAATAGAAGTTTATGTATAGATTACAAGAAAAATAAAACGATGTCTCTAAATAGCACAGTTTATCACAGCATCCGTCATACCCTTCCATACATTGAGCGTAACGCCTACCTGTTCACATGCCCTTTTGGTCTCCAGCATATTATGATATCCCAGACATCCTAAGAGGAACTTGGTAGGATAGAGGTAAGGATAGTAACCGAGAGTTCTTCTGTAAAGAAAACGCAGGAATGCTTTTTGCACTTCTTCTAGAAGAAGTGCATACTTTGCTTCGTGCGGATTCCATACAGAAGAACTAGCTTCTAGCTTGGTTCGGACAAGTATGCTGTATAGTAATTATTACATGCTCGTTGCGAAAATCACGGGCGTTCCGGAGAACAAACCCTAGCCTTTTAAAAGATTCTTTGGCAACTGTAGAAATGTGATCGTGAAAAGTAAGCTTCTGGTCAAATGTGACACCCAAGTCCTTCATGTTGGTTGATCTATTTATTTTAGTACCATTTATTTTGTATTCGAAATTAATTGGGTGTCACATTCGACCAAAGGTCAATGACATAGTATTTGGAAGAATTGAACTCCATTTTAGTTTTAAACACCCCTTAGGGGTGAAATTATTAAAAAATTATGAAATTGCCGATTTGTACTGAAAAATTGAAATTCGATTTTTTTTTTAATTTAACATATTTATTTAAACAAAATAATTACCATTATTATCTATACATTGCTGCCATCTAATAGGAAGGTCATATAAGCCTTTGCGATAGAACTCTCGTAATATAGATTCGACAAACTGTGTGAAAGCATTTTGTACTGCCTCCTGAGAAGAAAACTTTTTATCACGTAGAAAATTGTCCAAATCACGAAAAAAATGGTAGTCCGTTGGAGCAAGGTCTGGCAAATACGGAGGGTGACGAATGTTTTCTAATTGCAGTTCCTGTAGAGTTAAAACGGTTTCTCGTGCTGTATGAGGTCTCGCGTTATCATGGAGCAATAATGGTGAAGATCGATTCATGAGTCGGGGCTGTTTCACTGCTAGTTTTGCTATCATTGTTCGGAGTTCGGCACAGTAGACATCTGCCGTTATTGCTTGACCAGATCGGAGAAAGCTATAGTGAATAACACCAGGCTGAGACCACCAAACAGTTACCATTACCTTTTTATTGGTAAACTTTGCTTTAGGACACTGTTGCGGCGTCTGACCTGGGGCCAGCCATTGCATTTTTTGCTTACGGTTATCGTAAAGAATCCACTTTTCATCACATGCTACAATTCGATCCAATATTCCTTCATTTCTGTATCGATTCAACAAGGCAACACAAATTTCAATACGCGTTTCTTTCTGCAGATCAGTCAAATCATGAGGCACCCATTTCTCATATTTTATTATTTGGTTGATTTGACGCAAATGAGTCAATATTGTTGGTAAGGTAACGTTAAACCATGCCGCTAATTCTTGGGTAGTTTGGCGCGGATCGGCTTCCACCATCTCTTTAAATTCATTGTTTTTCACCTGTCTTCCACGTGGTCTTCCACGGTCTTCCACGGTCTTCCACGTGGTTCGTTCTTCAAATCAAAGTTTCCATCACGAAAGCGTTTAAACCAAAATCGCACGTTGCGTTCATTAACAGTCCCCTCCCCAAACGCAACATTGATATTGCGAGCTGTTTCTGCCGCGTTACTTCCGCGTCGAAACTCGTATTCAAAAATAACTTGAATTTTCGAAGTATCTTTCTTGTCTAAGGGTAATAAAAAAACAACTGAAATTCGATAATCAAATGTTGCAAATTTTTTAAAAGAAGAACTTCATAGGTACCATGTGAAAAAAGTTTCACTCAAAAATCTCAAACTATGAAGGTTCTATGTCAATTCGAAGTAATACAATAAACGGCAATTTCATACTTTAACCCCTATTATATGCAGCATTTATATAATTTTGCATAGCTTTACAATCCGACACGGTGTTGACAGCACTATAAAGTTTGAGGTCATCTACGTAAAGGCGACACTGCAAATGAACGCATGAATCTGGAGCTATCTATCTACTCACACAAACACAAAGTTGCGCACCGCGTCGCCCGATCTCCTTCATTTGTCAAATAGAAATATCAATATTCCGAATGAATTTTGTACTTCTAGGCGAGTGCAAAATTCGTTCGAAATATTGATGTTTTCAGTAGTGACGCGGCACAGCAACCCTTGAGTTCTGAGTTGAGCTGTCCTCATCTGGGAAATGCTTGCGCTGACTGGGCAGGCCACATAGGTGGTTCTTTCCTCAAAAGTCTATTTCAGACTCCAGTCTACATGGTTATCACATGATCTATCCAAAATTATGTCTGAACTTTAAAAGAGACCGTGACCTCTGAGTTTGTTTTGGCTTTTCTTCTCAGAGTATTCAGATAGGAAATGCCGACCTTAGCATTTTTTTTTTAATATTAGGTTGGGGAAAAAGTCTTTTCGCATTATAGTATGTATGAACTTAAAATAAAATATCTTTGGTTATACTATTTGTATCTGGCTGGTTTTGGTAACATTGAAAGTTTAAATTTGAAAGAACATAATTCCAAATTCAAATTAGGAAAAAGTGTGATATTCATTTGTTTTTCGTACTGTTAAGATGAGTGAATCTAATGAAGAAATTCGATACGTTTTAAAAGTTTACTACAAAAAAGGTAAAAATGCAACGCAAGCCGCGAAAAAAATTTGCGATGTTTATGGACCCAGTGCAGTGTCTGTGAGAGTAGCACAAATTTGTTTTAAGCATTTTCAATCCGGAAATTTTGATGCCAAAGATGCACGACGCTCTGGTCGCCCTATCACGGATAAAATGGATGCCATTTTTGAAAAAGTGGAGCAAGATCGGCATATCAGTAGTTACAACGTAGCTGAAGAACTGGGAATTGACCACAAAACAGTTTTGGCTCATTTGAAAAAAACTAGGTACACAAAAAAGCTCCATATTTGGGTACCTCGCGAGCTCACTGAAAGAAACCTAATGAACCGTGTACTCATTTGTGATTCTTTATTACGACGTAATGAAACCGAACCATTTTTGAAGAAGCTACTAACTGGAGATGAAAAGTGAATCACGTACGACAAGAACGTGCGAAAAAAGTCGTGGTCAAAGGCCGGTCAGGCTTCACAGACTGTGGCGAAACCCGGGTTCACTCGCAACAAGGTGATGCTGTGTGTGTGGTGGGATTGGAAAGGCATTATTGATTATGAGCTGTTACCACCAGGCAGGACCATCGATTCTGAACTCTACTGCGAACAACTGATGAGATTAAAGCAAGAAGTTGAGAGAAAGCTGCCGGAATTAATCAACAGAAGGGGTGTGGTTTTTCATCATGATAACGCTAGACCTCACACATCTTTAGCCACTCAGCAAAAATTAAGAGAGTTTGGCTGGGAGGTGTTGATGCATCCGCCGTATAGTCCTGACCTTGCACCTTCAGATTTCCACCTGTTTCGGTCTCTTCAGATTCTTTAGGCAGTGTCAGGTTAACATCACGAGAGGACTGCCAAAACCACTTGTCGCGGTATTTTGATCAGAAGTCCCAAAATTTCTATAGCAATGGGATCATGTCCCTACCTACAAGATGGCAGAAAGTTACCGAACAAAATGGTACCTACATACTTTAGATAAATGTAAATAATGTATATTTAAAAATGTTTTGAATTTTCTTAAAAAATGCGAAGAAACTTTTTCCCCAACCTATTATGTTAGACATGTAAATTAAGCGTTTGTAAAAACCTACTTGCAGAAATAAAACCATTTATCATTTTATTTAAGTTTAAAATAATCGCAAAGAATGTGCGCACTAAGGATAGAGTTATGGAAATATCCAGGAGAAGTATCTTTACGCTGCGTGAGCGTGCGTGAACCATCACCACCCGTTCGACGTCCACCGCACACAGGATGGATGGAAAGCAGCACATGAAGTTACTTTTTGCTCCGTTGGTGTAATTGCTTCATGGCGTTCCAGCGCGATGATAAATACATGAATAAATTGTTAATGTTCTATATCAATCCCGTGATCAAGTTTGATCATGTCAGCCGCTTTCTCTGCAATCATAATGACTGGTGCATTTGTATTACCACGGACGATGGTCGGCATTACACTGGCATCCACTACTCGAATTCCCGTCACTCCTCTCACTCGAAGTCTCTCGTCCACCACTCCCGTATCTTCTGGACCCATCGTACATGTACCAACGGGATGCCATAAGGTAGTAACAGTATTCAAAATATAACATGTCCAATACTCATGCGTACCAAATAAAAAATGGTTGCATTGTTCTAACTTCACATCGACTACTCCTGAACCAATACTTCTAAAATATGTAGTATTAACAACACTTATATAGTCTTCCAAATATTTCACGTGGTTTTCTAAATCATTTTCATTTGAATAATATCCTGCGTATATGAGTGGTTTATCCATTGGATCGTCGCTTTGAAGTTCTATTTTACCTCTTGATTCTGGTGTTAATAATGTCACTGCTCCAAGCAGCGATTCTCTATCCTGAATAGCATCAGCAATTCTTGTGCAGATTTGGTCCTGCAATCCTATTACAAAAGAGCACATAACTGTGGCTGATAGAGATGCAGCTGGCTCAGCGAATATTATCATTTGATAATCAGGATATGTTTGTGTTTTGTTAAGAGCAACGTGTCCCATTATTGTTGGTGATGGAAACTCACTGACGTTTACCAAACCAATATTTCTAAGAGATGAAAAAACGTTTTTCTTTCCAGTCAATGCCACAAAAGCCCACATATGATCTTGAAGATTACCTCCTACATTTGGTGAGTTGAGTAATACGTCTATGTTCATTTCATTCAAGTGATTTTCTGGACCAATTCCAGATAACATTAACAGCTGAGGGCTGTTAATAGCACCTGCAGATATAATGACTTCTTTTCTTGCCATAACTTTTATTGTTTTACCACAGGGTAGTGTAACTTTTACACCGATTGCATTTTTATTGTTATCAAAGAGCACTTTTCTTGCCATTGTATTTTTCAAAACATACAAATTAGTGCGTTCTCTTATTGGACTAAGGAAAGCATTGGCAGTGCTTTGTCTTATGTGATTGTCAATAGTGAAAGTAGGAGCTGAGAAGCCTAGCTGTTCATGACCATTAGTGTCAATTAGTATTTCATTACCGTTTTCTTTGAAAGCTTCAAAATAGTCTTTGGTTATTTCTGGCGAAAGTGGTCGTGTGACGCCTAGGTATCCGTCTGTGCTGTGCAAGTCAGCTGAATCACTGTTGAGAATCATCTGTTCCTTAAGTCGTTCACTTTTCTTGAAGTATGCTGTGACATTGGCCCAGTCCCAGCCCTGGTTTCCTTGTTGGACCCAGCTCTCGTAGTCAGCTTTGTTTCCTCTCACGTAGAACATGTAATTGGCACCACTGGAACCACCCAGCATTTTGCCTCGAGTCAAATGTACGGTTTTTGTTTTGTGTGCTTGACTCGTATAACCGTCATCAACTGTGTAGTAATTCCAATCAG
This sequence comes from Cosmia pyralina, assembly GCA_946251885.1. Lineage (NCBI taxonomy): Eukaryota > Metazoa > Arthropoda > Insecta > Lepidoptera > Noctuidae > Cosmia > Cosmia pyralina. Next base: position 4,603,784 of record OX276346.1, on the reverse strand, counting down.
CTACTGAGTAGTCCACCAGAGTGAAGAGTTCTGGAATCTGTAGAATATAACAACAGTATTTTGCAATTAGAAGTGCCATTATATTTAAAATGTGGAGATAATGATGGCGATGTTGAACACACGCGTTCCAATTATCGTGATGTTCTGTCTCAGCCTGTTATTGTAAAACGCTACATGACTTTGTCTGCTCGTTAGTATGTCAATTTAAACCATTGATTTGGTGTTTGTTGATTGGGGAGGTTATAGACTTGATTCAATATTGACCTACGTAAGTAAAGCCGAAACAATGCTAAGTACATCTGTAATCTACAATTACTCTTCTCTGTATGAACTATATTAGGTGTTAAATTTCCAGGAATATGCGACACTGGAAAGCGATTTTGTCGTAACTCGAAAAATGGCAAAAATATTGTTCAGAAAAAAGCACTGCGTCAGAACATACTTCAAAATACGGTAAATACCGTAAAATCAACTGTTTTTAAATGTTATTTAGATACAACAAAATCGACGACCACACAAAAAACAACGACCATACAAATCGATCTACGATTTTGTTGTAACTTCGAATTTTAAAGCCATTTTGTTCTGCCTTATGTTACAACTACCAAGATACGGCAATATTATACAGCTTGAAATTTAAATACCATTTGCCGTAACTACTATAAAACGCATAATAGATTAACTTTAGAATGCTATCATTAGTGGCATCTGATAAATTTAATTAAAACGAATACGTCTCTACGTATTCGTTTTAATTAAATTTTGTCTAAAAAGGCTAGTTTACGATGTAGGGTATCTTAATAAATGATGTATGTCGGTATGTGAAAATAAACCAGTTGTCACTCAGAATCGCAGTTTCATTGATCGTTCCCGCTATTATATTACATAAATACAACTGGCGACGAGGAAATCAATTAAATTCGTGTGTTTTAAATCGTTTGTGTGGGACTCCAAGATGCCTAACGGGAAAATTGAAGAATTTCATCTGTCAAGCAAAAAGTGGCTGGCGTATATCAGACGCGTGGAACAATTCATAACCTTAAATGAAATAAAACCAGAGTTACAGGTTGCAACGTTGGTGACGTAGGTGGGAGCGGCAACTTGTGATTTAATGTGTGATTTATGTGCACCTAATCATCCAGAAAATAAAACATTTCGGGAAAATTCCTATTTCTGATATTAGTTTGTTGAATGTAGTCCGATACAAAATAATTCATAATTATAATTTTTATGTGGTATCTATTAACATTTAAAAACAGTTGATTTTATGGTGTTTACAGCATTATGAAGTACGTCTTTAGGGTTTCGTACCTGAAAAGGAAAAAACGAACCCTTATAGGATCGCTCGTGTGTCTGTCTATCTGTCTGACCGATTAAGTTGAAATTTGGTACACATATGAACTTCTGTGACCCAAACACGGACAGGTAAAGTAAATAAATGAATTTTGAATATGGGAGTCACTTTTGGAGGGCAAATAAGAAAATTTAAAAAAAACCTTCCCCTCCACCATACCATTCCCCCTTCTTATCTTCGAAAATACTGAGCCTAAAATTTTGAAAAAAATACTGAAAATAGTTCTTTACCTGTAGATTACAGGAAAACCTATTTTGTGTGCGTGTTATTTTGATCTAAAGGAAGTGTGTTGAGAGATGAGTAAAACCTTCGAGAAACACTAAAGTCTTTTTTAATTGTTCCAAACACCATTACAATATTGTACTTAGAATAACTGAATACACGCGTCTGTAGTGTGCGATATACGAGGGTCATTCAATAAATACTTAGCCTACAAAAAGTAAACGAAAATTTTGGAAAAGTGGCAATTTATTTTTCAACATAGTCTCCTTTTAGTTCGATACACTTAGCCCAGCGATGCTCCAACTTTTTTTAACCCGTCCGAAAAATAGTTTTTGACAAACTCTGCAAAATAGGCCTCCGTGGCGGCGATGACCTCCTCATTCGATCCATATCTATTTATATAGTGATTTTTTCAGATTAGGAAACAGAAAGAAGTCACAAGGTGCCAAATCTGGAGAATACGGTGGATGGGGCAGCAATTCGTAGCGTAATTCGACCAATTTGGCCATGGCAACGGCAGACGTGTGAACCGGTGCGTTGTCGTGGTGAAACAGCACTTTTTTCTTCGCAGATGGGGTCGTTTTTTCTTTAATTCGGCGTCGAATCGACCCAATAAATCGGTATAGTAAAGCCCTGTAATTGTTTTACCCTTCTCAAGGTAATCGATGTAGATCACACCTTGTGAATCCCAGAAAACGGTGGCCATAACTTTTCCGGCCGATTTTACAGTTTTCGCCTTCTTTGGAGCACGTTCCCCGGTCTGGATCCATTGTTTTGATTGCTCCTTGGTCTCTGGTGTGTACCAGTGGATCCAGGTTTCATCGACGGTCACAAAACGACGCAAAAACTCCGCTGGATTCCGCTTAAACAGCGCCAAACACGTCTCCGATGTGGTCTTACGGTTGCGCTTGTTTTCTGGTGTGAGTAAACGCGGCACCCATCGCGCCGACAGCTTTCTCATGCCGAGTTCCTCGTGAAGAATATGATGCACTGTTCCTTCTGAAATGCCTACAGTCTCAGCTAGCTCCCGAACCTTCAATCGGCGATCTGCCAATACGAGATCATGGATTTTTTTAATGTTTTCCTCCGTAGCAGCTGTTTTCGGTGCACCTGGACGTGGTTCATCAAAAACGAACGTACGGCCACGTGCAAACTCGATGAACCAATTCTTGACCGTGGCCATCGATGGAGAAGAGTCACCGTACACAGCATCCAAGCGCTCTTTGATTTCGATGCGCGTTTTCCCTTCCAAAAATAGGAATCGAATCACCGAACGATATTGCTCTTTTTCCATTTTTGTAAAACCGATCGACACGTTCGCTTCCATAAGTTGTCAAATTAAAACAAAAGAAGGGATTGGAATGAAAATTTAAAAAAAGAATTAAAAAAGAATGTGCTACACTGTGGTAAAACTCTTTTGAAACTACAGCGCCCTCTGGCGATGAGGCTAGGTACTTATTGAATGCACCTCGTAATACAACTGTTCACATAGGTGGTTCCGGGGCAACTGAGGCTAGCTGCGCTCTTGATTTACTACTCAACTACAAAACATATGCGTCAGCATTCCTCTACACTATTCTCCCCTTTTTTTTTAAAAAAAATTTTTTTTTTTTTACAGAAATTATTTCAACTTCATTTATTTTAAAACACAAAGTTTTTTGTTAACTAAACATCATTGGTTACAACACTACAGACGTTACCAACAATTTGCTTACACATAATTTTTTATCGTACACATAACTTCGTAACAGGATACTTTACCATACGCTGACAAGTTACACAATTATACAATTACAATGTTGAGAGTTATAAGTTTTATATTCACGCTATTGTATCAAGGGTACAAGCAGATACATTTATTCTCTTAAAAATTACCTTATTATTTAAGTTACACAATAATTAAGGGTAGTCGCCATGCCAACCTGCTCTGCTATGAAATAGAAAGAATCAACACGACAAGGGCCTGCAGCAGTTGACATGGCGACGCCAACAAAGTAAATAACACTCAATGCATTCTTATCGTCTATTACACAATACACTTAAAAACACTGTTTGATTTGGATGAACGAAGATTCCGATCTGGTATCAAAATACCACTTTGGGAAGTGACATATTACTCATTTGTGGTGTTACAGTTTCCACCTTAATATTAGGTATGGTTGTTGAACTGATTACCATTTCCTTTCTCAACCATTTCCTGACGCCTTTAGTGCATCTTTGTTTCACTGTGTAAGCCAAAAATATAGTCAACACAACTATGGTGACAATCATTACAACGCCAATAATATTCAATTTGTTATCCACTTGAGATACGTTCGACAGATTTTCGCTAACAATCACATTTTCCTTTGTCTGATTGGAACCCATTTTATGGCAAAATTGCTTTACTTCTTATTACTTCGACAAATGTATCAATAATGACCAATTATTTTACTTTAAAATTCATAATTCATTTATTGACCTAAATTACAATTCTGTCTATTCAACGATATTTCATGGGCTTGTTGCTTACTCGCCCTGTTCGCGTAGTATAAGTTTTGTTACTGGTTTCGCTTGCTTGAAAAGTTACTTTTTTAACTACTTTTTTATTAGCTTTATTTTCATTACTATTCGTTATTTTTGATGGCGACTCTGATGGCGGTTCCGATGGCGGTTCCAGCTTTCTTAACATATACGCGGGTTTGAGACGATCTATTGAAACTCTAATATGTCTATCTGGTAACTGTACGCGAAATACTTTATCATCTCTGCTGATGACGCGATATGGTCCGTCGTAAGGAGGTTGTAACGGTTTCCGTACTGCGTCGTTTCTAATAAACACATAATCGCTTGTATACAAATCCTTATGCACAAAAATCTTGTGTGGTGACTTATTTTCTCTACTGGACGGTTTGAGTTCCTTAATTACGTCCTTCAATTTGTTTACATAACTTTGATCATCACATAATTTTACATTATTAGTGTCGTAAAAGTCACCAGGTAGCCTAATGTTGCTACCGTACAACATCTGTGCTGCAGTTACGCCTGTGTCGGATCTACTAGCTGTTCGTAACACTAACATTACTGTTGCCAATTCGTCTACCCAGCTCTTAGTATCTAAGCGAGCTTTTAACGCGGTTTTTAAAGATCTATGCCATCTTTCCACTGCGCCATTACATTGTGGGTGGTACGGGGTGGTGCGCGTTTTTTTTATTCCCATGAACAACATTAATTCTTTAAATAAGCTACTTTCAAATTGTCGACCTTGGTCGCTTGTGAGTTTTGCTGGGCAACCAAAACGGCTTATCCAACCTTCATACAACTGTTTTGCCACGACTCCGGCAGTAATTTCTTTTATCGGAAATGCTTCGGGCCATCGCGTATATCTATCTATAATTGTCAAACAATATCTATATCCATCCTGTGAAATTGGTAGTGGGCCTACGATGTCAATATGAATATGCTCAAAACGACTGCTAACTTGAAATGTTCCTAAATTAGATACGGTGTGTTTCTGTATTTTTGCTTTTTGACACCCAATGCACGTCTTAGCCCAATTTCCAACATCCTTATGCATGTTTGGCCAAAAATATCTATCTGATACCAATTTTCTACTTGATCTGATCCCTGGGTGACTCATATTATGGATCGACTCAAAAACTAAACGACGAAATTTTTCGGTCAAGTATGGACGTGCCCTATCTGTAGACATTTCACACACAACATGCTTATCGCTATTAAATAACGTCACACGTTTCAATACTAAATTGCTGTTGTTATATGACTCGCTCAACAATTCTGCTAGCTGTTTATCGACTTCCTGCGCAGTTGCTAATTCTGCGAAATCTATAGCCGTGGGACAAGTTATTGTTGCTACTCGTGACAACGCATCCGCTACTACGTTATCGTTACCACTAATATGCCTAATGTCTGTGCTAAATTCACTAATAAACATAATTTGCCTAGTTCGTCGTGAAGTCTCTCTTTTTGTACCTAATTTATTAATTGCAAATGATAAAGGCTTATGGTCCGTATAAATGACTAACTCCTGACCTCCCAACATGTTACGAAAGTGAATAATAGCTAAATAAATTGCCAAAAGTTCTCTATCGTATGTACTGTTTTTCATTTGCGCTTCCGTCAACTTTTTCGAAAAATATCCTAAGGGCTTCCAATAGTCATTTACTTTCTGCTGTAATACGGCACCAATACAACTCTCCGAAGCGTCACACATTAAAGCTAAAGGAGTATTCGGCAATGGATATGATAATAAAACAGCATCTTTGAGATCTTGTTTACATTGCTCAAAGTTTTGTTCAGCTTCTGTTGTCCAAGCGATTTTACTTTTGTCTTTACGTTTAGAATTGCCCAGATATTTATTTAATTCTACCTGATGGTCTGCTGAATGTGGTACGTTGGCCCTATAAAAGTTTAACATTCCTAAAAATCGTCTAAGCTCTTCAATTGTATTCGGTTTGGGAAAATTTAAATTTGCCTGTACTTTATCTTCTAATGGCCTAATTCCTTCCATTGACACTTCGTATCCTAAGAACTCTAACTTACTCTTGCCAAAACTGCACTTAGAAAAATTAATGGTTATTCCGTATTCATTAAAACGTTCAAATACTTTCTGTAAATGCTCTCTATGTTGTTCCTCGTTGTCAGAGCTAATTATTACGTCATCTATGTAATTAAATAAGAAATCGAAACCTTGCAATACCGTGTGATGCATGAAACGCTGAAAAGTTTGCGCGGCATTGCGCAATCCGAACGGCATGCGTACGAACTCAAATAACCCAAAAGGTGTTATCACTGCAGTTTTTTTTATATCATTTTCCGCGACAGGTATACAATTATATGCTCTATTAATGTCTAATTTCGTAAAAATCTTTTTGTTAGCCAAATTATAAGTAAAATCGTGAAGACGAGGCACAGGGTAGCGATCCGGTTTGGTGATCGCATTCAGACGTCTGTAATCTCCACAAGGCCTAATATTGCCGTCTTTCTTGGGTACAACGTGGAGGGGACTTGCCCAAGCGCTGTCACTCGGCCTGCGAATCCCAAGCTCCTGCATAACCCTAAATTCATTTCTGGCTTTTACGTACCTGTCCGGTGGTAACTGCCTGGCTCGTGCATGTACTGGAGGTCCTGTTGTCTCAATATGATGATACACGCCATTTGTCGGTGTCTCTTTATAAGAAATCGGCTTTGTTAACTCTGGGAACTTACTTAACAATTCGTAATAGGGACAATTATCTACTATAGTTTTCACAGTGGGCTCAGCGGAACTCGTAAGATTACCTTTTATACTTAGATCGGTTACCTGATCAACTAACCTTCGTCCATTCAAATCTATTAATAACTTATGACTAGCTAAGAAGTCAGCACCTAATATTGGTTGCTGTACGTCCGCTATCGTAAATAACCAACGGAACGCTCGTCTAAGATTTAAGTCTAGTTCCATCATGTGCGTACCATACGTATTGATCGCTGTACCATTCGCGGCATACAGTTTATAACATCCGCTAGGTGGGTTACCTTTTGTGTATACAACCCTTTTCGGTAGCACTGACACATTAGCACCACTATCGATTAAAAAGTTCAAACCTGTTTTTTTATCCATGACACAAAGACGGTGATTGGCGTGAGCTCGGTGACAGCCTCCCGTCGTTGACTGCACCGACTCTAGTTTCCCGATGACTTGTCGACCTTCTTCCAATTGCACGGCGGAACACACTTCGCTGCCTTATGCTTAAACTTGAAATGATAAAAGCATAACCAATCAGGATCCTCAGGCGTTCTCGTGCGGCTTTTTGATCTCGACTTCGATCGTGACCCGTAATTGTATCGTTCTCTATTATTACTGCGACGACGGCCTCTCGAACCGGTCTCCATTTTCCGTATCCGGTCGCTCAATTTATTTATTTCCGCTATTACGAGGTCATCTCTGCTTGTCCCTGGTTGCTCTTTCACGCCTGCTACGCTGTGAACTGGTGTCATCGATTCTGCAACTTTGTCCGCTATAGCCGCTACTTTCTCCATGTCTTCTTCTTCTGTCACTGCCAACACACTACGGACTGCTGCTGGTAGGTGGTTCTGCCACATGACTATGAGAGTGTCATTGGTTACTCTTTTTCTGGCTAGATCCTTCATTTTTCTCAACAATTGGGAGGGTTTCTGATCGCCCAGCTCCATCTCTCCAATGAGTTTCTTCACTTGCCTTTGTTCAGATTCTTGGTAAATATATATCAACTTTTGCTTCAATGTCTCATATTTCTTTTCCGTAGGCGGGTCTAGGAGAATATCAGTGATCTGAGGGGCAATTCCCGTATTTTTAACAACGTTCGCTATCTCATCTCAGTCTCAATCTGTCAAAAATTGTATAGCGTTACTTACATTTTTGACATTTGAGTGTCGCTAGCATGAGATTGCGACTTGAATTTGAACGTTTTTAGGTACGAGAATTGGCCTTCAGGTCGGTAACATCTTGATTCAATTTCGAAATTACGACCTGATATTTTGCTTCGTCAGACATCTTTTGAGGGAACAGGACTGCCTCAGCCTTGATAAACCAATTCCTAGGCGAATTCGTCCAAAATTCTGGAATCCTAGCTATGACGGAGATAGCTGATAACTCATGCTGCTGTTCCGTCGACATTTTCGCTTCCGTGGACATTGTTTATATCACTGAATTACGCACAAAAGTTTATGACCGACACTACAGAACGCTAGTGGAGTTGAGTTGCCCGTTTTTCACTGTACTAAGTCCAAAGTCAATGTTCGAATCACTTTTTCAAAAATAAAATCACGTCGGGGTCACCATTTTTGTGTGCGTGTTATTTTGATCTAAAGGAAGTGTGTTGAGAGATGAGTAAAACCTTCGAGAAACACTAAAGTCTTTTTTAATTGTTCCAAACACCATTACAATATTGTACTTAGAATAACTGAATACACGCGTCTGTAGTGTGCGATATAATACAACTGTTCACATAGGTGGTTCCGGGGCAACTGAGGCTAGCTGCGCTCTTGATTTACTACTCAACTACAAAACATATGCGTCAGCATTCCTCTACACCTATAAGAAGTCTGTGGTCTTAAAATAACATGGTAAATCTCTCAATATTGTGAGTACAAACATATATTTACAGTTGGAATGTATGGGAGAACATGTTTTTCAACTACAATGTTAAGTTTGTTCTTGCGATAGATTCATCCCAACTACGGAACCCTTCATTGGGCGTGGTCCGACACGCACTTGGCCGGTTTTTTTTTTTAAAGTTTAGAAAAAGTCAACGTCGTGTCGACAAAAAAACATCGTAGGAAAACGTTGCTCAGACCGTCCGACGCAGCATTTTTTTCTGATTTCAATGATGAAAAATATTTTTTTTGGCATTTTTCGAGATCCGACAAAATCACTTTCCAGCGTCCATAATCTATTCCGAGTAATATCAATATTACTTTACTCAATAGCTAGTCATCTTAAATACAAGCTAGCACTAAAATATTTTAATATAATAGGTCTTTACCTACGAAATTGCCGTTTTGTATGAAAAAATTTAAACGAATTTTTTTCATGCATTTTTTATTTGTATTAATCGAAGTAATCACCCATGCAATCAATGCATCTTTGCTAACGCAGTGGCAGTTTATTGATGCCCTTCTTAAAGAAATCAGCTGGACGGGAGGCAACAAATTCTTCAAAGGCATTTTGTACTGCCTCTCGGGTATTGAATTTTTTTCCCGCCAAGAAGTTATCCAAATTCTGGAAAAAGTCGTAGTCTGTAGGCGCAAGGTCTGGTGAGTAGGGCGGATGACGGAGAGCTTCCAACCCCAGTTCTTGCAACTTGGAGACCGTCTGCTGTGCAGTATGAGGTCGCGCGTTGTCGTGCAGGAGCAGCGGAGACGAGCGATTGACCAATGCTGGTTGGAGATGTGCCAGCTTCTCCATCATTGTGTTCAGTTCTTCACAGTACACATCTGAAGTAATGCTCACCCCGTTTGGTAAGAAGCTGTGATGAATCACACCGGCGCTAGACCACCTAACAGTGGCCATCACTTTTCTAGGGGTAAGTTTTCGTTTAGGGCATTGTTTAGGTGCTGAACCAGGATCCAACCAACTTGCTGAGCGCTTACGGTTATCAAACAGAATCCATTTTTCATCGCAGGTAACAATGCGGTTCAAAATTCCTTCATTTGTGTGTCTGTTGAGCAGTGCAAGGCACGTCTCGACGCGTACTTCGCGCTGGCGATCATTGAGTTCGTGGGGCATCCATTTGTCAAGCTTTTTTACCTTGCCAATTTGACGCAAATGGACCAATATTGTGTTGACGCTAACGTCGAAAGCTGCTGCTAATTCAGCCGTAGATTGTGTATCATCAGCTTCCACAATCGCCTTTAATTCGTCATTGTCGACCAAAGTCTCCGGACGACCGCGAGGTTCATTTTTCAGGTCGAAATTTCCAGAACGGAAGCGAGCAAACCAATAACAAGTGGTGCGTTGGTTTGTAGTGTTAGCTTCGTAAACGTCGTTGATGTTGCGTGCCGCTTGTGCCGCGTTGCTGCCACGACGGTACTCATATTCCATAATTACTCGAATTTTTAACGTATCCATGATGACGAAAAAGATTGAAATGCGATGAAAATGTAACACTAATCAATAAACAAATGACTACTTTTGGATTTTTTTTTTCCATGTTTTTAAAATAAAATTAATTTGAAATTAGAATTCTTAGCCAAACAAAAATTATTTTGATTTGAAATGGCCAGTACTGCAGAACGGCAATTTCATAGGTAAACACCTAATATTATGTACAAGTACATAAAAAGTGAAAGAGCTTATTGGGCATCAAAAAATTCGTCCGCTTTGTTTGTACTTAAGATTTTGTAATTTTAGTTGCCAGTGCCATAAATAAATAATTATTATTCATATATCAAAATATAAATAATTGTACTTACATTTGACGAGATAGGTGGATCTCCACCAGCTTCGATGAGCAGAATTTTCCAGTCAGAGATCTCAGTGAGTCTATTAGCAAGCACACATCCTGCTGAGCCGGCTCCTACTATGATAAAGTCAAAGCTTTGGCCATCTGAAATGTTAACAATGAATTGTATATTTAAATTAGGTCTTCGCAAACAATAGTAGATTGTGTCATAAAGGGACCAAAATAATTTAATTGTAAGTTAGAATTGACCTCAAATCTAGTGATTTCATGAAATCATGAGGTTTGAGGTCAATTGTAACTTATGGAGTTGTATTGCTGATTCTAATGATTATAATTCTGTAAAGCCCTATTAGCTACGGCCGTGTCTCATATTTTAATCAACATATAACCTAAAACTGACCTGCAAATTGCAAAAAACTTAACAAAATTTGCATTTCGCGGGCTACCTTAGCGCATCCCCCTTAAGACGAAACCGTTTCGAAAAATATACTGGTATCCGAACCCCGCAGGAGTTTATCGAAGCGAATTGCGTTCAACCTTACTTTTTAATAAAATAGTGTTCCAAATTCAAAAGTCATTTCGGTGCGCCGGAATGAACCATTTTGCTCACACTTATCGAGGAACCCTTCGGCTCTTTTCGAATAGATGGGATGAAAAATCTATTCCCTCTTTAATTTATCCGTGAATTAAGAACGGGCACTGATTTTCTCCTTTAGGAATATTTTAAAATAAGTAGGTACATACTCGTCTCATTAAGAAGCCGGGGCGCCCTGCGGACTCTCCGTCCGCTTACCGGCCCATCGTGCTGCTCGACGAGGTGGGCAAGCTCTTTGAAAGAGTCATTGCAGACCGCCTCGTCGGGTGGCTGGCGCAGGAGGGGCCGGATTTGGCGAAGAGCCAGTTTGGTTTCCGCAGGGGGCGCTCTACGGTGGACGCCATCATGCGCGTGCAAGCCCTCACGACGGGGGATGCTGTGGCCCGGGGTGGGGTCGTCTTGGCGGTGTCTCTAGACATCGCCAATGCCTTCAATACCCTGCCCTGGAGTTGCATCAGGGAGGCACTCCGGTATCACCGGGTGCCAACCTACCTCCGTCGAGTGGTCGAGGCCTATTTGACGGACAGGACCGTCATCTACCCCGGTCATCAGGGAGAGTGGAACCGGCGAGAGATGTCGTGCGGTGTCCCACAGGGATCTGTCCTGGGGCCACATCTGTGGGACATCGGGTACGACTGGGTGCTGCGCGCCGACCTCCCTAGCGGCGTCAGCGTTGTATGTTACGCTGACGACACGCTGGTCCTGGCGCAAGGGAGGTCGCACCAGGCGGCGGCCGAACTAGCGACACGCGGGGTTGCGACAATCGTAGAGAGGATCCGGCAGTTGGGACTCGAGGTGGCCCTGCACAAGTCCGAGGTCATGTGTTTTCATGGTCCTCGGAACGCGCCACCGTCGGGTTCCCAAATAACGGTAGGAGGGGTTCACATCGCGGTCGAGTCGACGATGAAGTACCTGGGACTCGTCCTCGACAGCCGGTGGAACTTCGTGGAGCACTTCCGACGTTTGGCTCCCAGACTGGAGCGGGCCGGGGCTGCCTTGAAGCGGCTCCTGCCCAATCTGGGGGGTCCAAACGCCTCCTGCCGGAGGCTTTACGCGGGGGTCTTGCGGTCCATGGCCCTTTACGGGGCACCGGTGTGGGCGCGTTCCCTGAGGCTGCGACCAGCCCGCCGGTTGAACGCGTCCCAGAGGGTCATGACCATCCGGCTAGTCCGGGGATACCGCACGGTCTCCTGTGAGGCGGCGAGCCTCCTTGCCGGATTACCGCCATGGGATCTGGAGGCAAAAGTCCTCGCGCACGTGTGGGAGTGGCGCGAGGAGGCAAAACGCCGGGGCGTAACTCCGCTGCCGCGAGAAATCACGGTACAGCGGACAGAGCTCCGGCGGGATCTCATGGCGACATGGAGAGTGCGATTGTCGCAACCCAGCGCTGGGCACGCCACAATTGCGGCGATAAGTCCCCTCTTTGAGGAGTGGTTGGAGAGGCGCCACGGCGTCCTCACCTTCCGCCTGACGCAGGTCCTCACCGGACACGGTTGTTTCGGGAGGTTCCTGTTTCGGATAAGGCGGGAGGAAACGCCCGGGTGTCACCATTGTTTGGCTCGCCCGGAGGACACGGTGGAGCATACAGTGGAGGTCTGCCCGGCTTGGGCGGAGCACCGCCGTGTTCTCACGGAGGCGATCGGCGGCGGTGATCTCTCGCGTCCAAACTTGGTCCAGGCCATGGTGCGGAGCGAGAGTGCATGGGAGGCCGTCACCTCCTTCTGCGAAGCAGTAATGCTCGCAAAGGAGGAGGCGGGACGCGAGAGGGAGAGGCAACAGCCGCGCCCTCGCGCCCCTAGCCGCCGCAGGAGACGCCCTGGGCGGCGGGAATCTATCGCCGATTCCCGGCCACCGTAGGCGCGGGCTTGCGGACGACGAGTAATGGGCAGCTCGCCGTCCGGTAAGGACCAGGCCCGGGTCGACGGCGCGTTGTGTTCCACGCGCTCCTCAAAGAGATGTCAGCAGTGACGGGGTCCAATAGGGCCGAAGCCGCCGGGGTCGCGGGTAGTTCGAAAGAGATACCGTGGCCCTGGCACGGGCAACTGAAGGAACACGGGTGGGTTTTAGTCAGTAAAAGTCTGACACACCCTCCCGCTCTGCCCGGAGCGGGAGAAGTCATTTGATGATTTCCCATCCACAAAAAAAAAAAAAGAAAAAAAAAGGTACATACTCGTACTTGATCAACTTCCCAAATGTATCTGGGCTTACTATCCTGTTTAGATCTAGTGTATATATCAAAAATCTAGTTAGAATTCTAGCTTTATAGCTCTTTCTCTTTTTCTGGGATTGTTTTTGTTTTTTTTTTTATTTTTTTTTTCATTCATTATTTCATTAATTTGTATTTTTTTTGTGATTTTTAGGGACGGGCTGGGGACCGAGAGAGCAGTGGTGGCCCAGTGGCAACGGCCACGACTTACGAGGAGTAGAGTGAGCGAGGAGTAGTAGTGGGTCGTAGGTTCGAACCTTCGACAGGTACTTTACTTCGTGTAAATTATTTCATCACTACTTCTCTCCAAACGGTGAAGGAAAATATCGTCAGAAACCGGCATGTTCTTGAACCAAAAATTCGAAGACATGAACATCTACCAACCCGCACCTGCAGGGCCTACCACGTGGTGGATTACGGCCCGTTCCCTCTCGTCGAGAGGAGGCCTAAGTTCCAGCAGTGGGGACATTATAGGCTGATTGTGCTTGTGGTATATTGGACCATTTGATTATATAAACATAACCTAAAAATAACAAAAATATATCCTAACATAAAACTAAAACTATTCACACTAAAATAAGGCGTCGAAAAATTCATCCGCATCGCTGTCGACTGGTAAAGTACCCAAGAGACTGGTGGCATTGCCACGTTGTATGGCAATGCTAAGCCTCTGGCCAAGGTAAAAGCCAGCGCTTGGGTCACGGGAAGTGTCAACCAGACGTTTCGATATATCTTACCAATAAGGTTATTATATTTTCGCCGTTTGTGATTTTCCGCAGACGCAGCAGCGGAGCCAGCACAGCACCCTGAGCCAGGAAGATGAGATGGCGCAAGAGTATTGACACACATTGCATCCCACACTAAAGGCCTACCCACCTTCCATGGAAATAAATAAAGACATGCCGTCCAGTCTCTTGACATGGTCACGTGCCAAGCCATTGGGTTCTAATACAGCTAGAACGTCGACGGTAACAATAGCTCGTCGGATGAAGTCATTGATGTTCGCGTGCCGCACTAAGCGACCCGCACTTCGGCTGCAAGACAGGCCGTGGTGTCCGAGGCTGTTGACAACTTCGCCACAGTGACAGCGATGAGGAGAACAAGAAGGAGCTCCTAGACGCAGTGAAGCAGCGAGGCGGAAAGTAGTGTCGTCTAACAAAGTGCCTATGTTCGACGACGGTAGTGCATGAAGCCACAGACCCGACTCCCACTTACCCACAGCCAGCAGGCGCGCACGCTCCGCAGTAGTAGTAGACGTATTAAGTAAATTGTTCTGTACTACTCTGCAGAGCGGCTCATCCCACCGTCTCTGGGAAGATGGATTGTCGGGTGGATCTGAATTCGGGCAAGCGAGTCTCCAGGCATCCATAGCCTCGGTAAAACAAGGCACATCAAAATTAACCAGTGTGGAGGCTAGGATTTTCCTGATTAATTTCTCTGTGGACCGAGGATATGAATGTTAAACTAATACTAGAAATTTTGCGGACGCCGAGGCCTCCCATACGAAAGGGGAGAGTAGCTTGTGCCCAAGCGCGGTCGTTAGTTTATTTAGTTTAGTTAGTTTATTTAGTTATGTTAGGATATAATTTTGTTATTTTTAGGTTATGTTTTATGTAGAATGGATTAAATTGCATAATAAATTGATAAAAAAAAAAACAACTATTAAACTATACCCTGTATACACATAATTATACACTCAATTAAATACATGTAATCATTTATAATAATATTGAATTGCTTGAATTACTACTACTACCTCTTGCTTTGCCCTCTTCTTCTCTCCTAATTTTGCTGTGCCCGACAGGGGCCATATTGATATTTTGTTTTATTACACCATCTAATTAATCTATATGGAATGCAATTAGTGTTGCCCAAATTCAGTCTTGGTCTTGCAGTCTTGGTCTTGTTCTTGCGTTTTTGCAAGACCAAGACCAAGAACAAGACCGCGTATTTTTAGCAAGACCAAGACCAAGACTGACCGTGCAAGACTTGAGCAAGAACAAGACATAGCCTGCAAGACTCTTGCGTCTTGCAGCTAGGACTTAGCGCTATTTCACTGAGTAGTTGGGTGTAACAGTTCGGTGTATAGGTAGGTACGCTTAGGAATTCTATGAGACGCAAAAAACTGTATCAAAGAATATGAAAAACTGGACCTATGCGCATTACGACTAATACCATAAACATAGCGAATAAAAAAATATCTATTAAAATCAAACTGAGTGCATGCATAGTTATGTTTTAACCATCGGCACTTTGATAATGCGGCATCAAAGGTTTTGTACTTACTTCTCAAAGAAATTTGCCGCTTTTCGGAAGTACATGGTTATGATACACGCGCCGGCGGCTTCTTTTGAAATCTAAAACAATCGTTGCCGCCACGCCGAAATCATAACATTTGACACTATTTGATTGCCGCCATAGGGCGTAGGTATACTCATGCAAAATAATTTCCTAGTAGAGTACCTACAGGTGTTCCAAAGAATAAATAAGTTTCAGAGTGCTTAGAATGAAAATGAATACATTATACTGATCACGCAAGTAGTATTATGATTAGGATAAAATGGTAAGGATAGGTAGTAGATGTCATATTAATTCATTCTAGTAAGTATATATTATAATATTGATTACTTATATGGTTTTAAACTAATTACTTAGGTACCATTATTGTACATTTAGTCATTATATTTCTTAAGTTTTTACAAGAAAAAATAGCAAAAAAGTGTTCAAATATCACCCGTTTAATAAATATTGTAGCCACTTTTAAATATACTTGAAACGTGTAAAAAAATTCTACAAAACTAATAAAATAATATAAAAAGCGTAGGTACTTACCTACTAATAAAATAAAAAGCCTGCGATAAGAGTTTTGTATTACTTACCAGCCCGAATATCTCTGAGAGAGATGATGAGAGTAAGTATTTACTAGCTGTGCCCGCGACTTCGTCCACGAGGAATAGTAACTTTGGAGGTATAGTGACGTTCAGGACTTATTTATTTATTTTAAAACTTCTGTCATCAAACATACAAACGAACTCTTCAGCTTTATAATATTAGTATAGATGTACGCCAAAACATTCACTTATATGTAAAGAATAGTGATTGGCACTAATTCTATTTTATTCACGCGTCGTGTCTGTACAAGTAGGTAATATTTAGTGTGTGTTTGTACGCCGCACGCGGCATTGTTTGATTTGCGGCGGCATCCTTTTCATAGAGCCGGCACGTGGCGAGGCGGCGCGGTAGAAAGCAAGGAAACGTACTATAAATAAAGGAATTATTTTAATTCCAGTCATTTCCAATTGAGCTGTGCTTCGAGTCTAACTTAATAATTGTTTTTACTAATTCTCGTTGTTTTCTAAAAACGTATCACGTGTACAATTTAATATGAGTGACGAAGATTCAAATTATTCTAGTCCGAGTAACGAGAGTTTGAGTCACAGATCTAAAAGACCCAAAAGCAAATTTGAGGAGTTTTTCGAAATAATTCATGCATCCCAAACTGCCTTCTGTAAATTGTGCCAACATAAAAAGATTGAAATAAAAATGAAAAACAGAAACACTTCAGGCTTAAGGAAACATCTAATATCTTTCCACAAAAAGGAATCAGAAATATTTCTTCCTGTTAAACCAAAATTAAGTGGAGATATCACAAGCTTTTTAGTAACCGCTGGAAGAAGTGGACAGGTAAGAATATTTTTTTAACAGTTAAAAGAATTTTAACTCCGCGTAGCTATTCATGCGATACTTTCAAAAACGCCATTAACTTACGTAAGTATTTTTGAGTTAGTGGTGTTTTCACAGTTTTCATCTAGGGGTGCGACATATTAAGTATGTAATTATCGTCTTAAATATTTTTTATAAACACCCATATTTTCATTTAATCGGCCAGTAACAACTAAGTACTTTATTTTGGTAAATTACAGTACAGTGCAACCTTAATATAACAAATAAGTCAGGTTCGTGAATAAGCGCTGTCAGTGAAGGCTGGGCATACCTTAGCGGTCAGGGCTTATTTTAATTTAATTTAAATATTTGAATTGTTTTTTTTTAAGGACGCTGTTAACGTTCTGCATCGTTCTCACATATGAAATTTCAACATGAATGATGTAACCATTATTTTGTAACCATATCTTGATTTAAAAGAGTGTCCGTGGAGTTTCTTGCCCGTTCTTCTCCATAGGTACCTACTATGCTTTGGAATGGGCGCCTAGCTTCATCTTTCTGACTGACCGACCCCTTGACAATTCAAAAGTGCCTGTAATTGGTTTAATTGAAATAAATGCTTTGAGTTTGAGTTTGAATATCAATTTAACGATTTTCTCGATTTAACAACAACAAACCTCCTCCTCTTATACGCTCAAACCTAGTATGTTTTAAAGAATAACACAAGATTTATTGTTTTGTTTCAGTCGGAAAACAGCAGTGACAACATCACGACAGCTACAGTTGATTGGGTGGTGAAAAAATATCTTCCCTTCTCATTTTTCGATGACGAAGCTACACAAGTATATTTTCGACGTATTTGCCCTAATATGGTGTTTCCTAAAAGGTCTACACTTAGAAGGAAAGTCAAAGTGCGATTTGAAGAGCTCCAATTGAATCTCAAGGAACGACTTCAACAATTATCATCTAAAATGTCTTTTACCATTGATGGGTGGACGTCAATTGCTGGTAGGAGTTACTACGGGGTTACTATTCATTATATAGACAACGAATGGAAGTATCAATCTGTAGTTCTTGATTTTATACCATCACGCGGTCGACATACTGGGGAAGATTTGCAACGATTTTCCATGAATGTTTATTGGAATATGGCATAATTGATAAAATACAAGGTATCACGGTCGACAACGCAACTGCAAATACCAAATTTATGTATGAACTGGGCAAACAGCTGCCGCCACACTTTGATTCAGACAATCAACATTTCCGGTGCTTTGCTCACATTTTAAACCTTGGTGTACAAGATTTATTAAAGACCTTAGCATTACACTGTGAGTCTGACACTAACGCGCAAGATCAGCAGTACGAAGACTATGCAGACGAAACTGAGGATGAGGAAGATGAAGAATCTGCACCAAATATTGCTGACTCGCGTACATCTGTAACAAAGTTACGCAGTATTTCCAGTAAAATAAAAAGAAGTGAGATAGTGAAGAAGAAGTTTCAGTCTGCTTGTGAAGCAGCTGGCGTGCCATCAAATCTAAATGCCATTCTTGACTGTCCAACGAGATGGAATTCCACACATGATATGATTGGATTTGGTTTAAAAGTGAGAGCGGGCATTGACATATTGTGCAGTTCTGTCACCGAATTAAATGATTTTCAAATCACAGCTAATGAATGGCAGGTACTCGAAAAATTACATAAATTTCTAATAAACTTTAAACTTTTAAGTACAAAACTTGGTGGAGACAAATATGTTACATTACCGCTAGTCATTGTATCATTCAATCTCTTGCTAGATAAAATTGAATCCATGGTAAAACAGTTAGATGAGAAACCTAATCGATCTGAAGTGGATGAAAGGCTCATTCTAGCTTTCCAAGCAGCTCGAGACAAAATGCTTAAACATTACAAGAAGAGCAACTGGATTTATTGTACTTCTTTAATTTTAGACCCAAGGCATAAGGCTCAGACTTTTGACCTGACAATGTGGGGGAAGCAACTTAAAACAGAAAGTCTGCGCAAGTTTAATGAACTTTATGAAGAATATAAAAGTCTACACTCACTGATCAAATCTCTGGAATTACCAGAAAAAGAAAATAAAGTATGTGAAGAAGATGAAGACGTAATAGACTTTGATAAACTCTATGAATGTCCCTCGACGTCATCTGGATCTTGTCTTCAAGGCTTAGTGATAGACGAGTTGGAGGAGTACCTGAGAAAACCAAGAACTGCCAGCTCGGAAGACATTTTAGATTGGTGGAGGACGCATGAGACAGAGTATCCGATTTTATCGAAAATGGCCCGTGATTTTCTCTCAATACCTGCAACTTCAGTACCTGCTGAGAGGTTATTTTCTAAAGCATCATTAGTAATTAGAAAACATAGAAATAGGTTAAGTGATGAGTCAGCCAGATGGTTACTTTGTATTAATTCTTGGTCAAAAAAAATTATATAAAGTATCATAACCTAATGATAAAGCTGTTGATTTGTGTTGTATTTTATTTTTTATTCAAATAAATGATAAATCGTAAAACTCTTTTATTAAATTTCTTATAAGTTGAGGGTTCAATCTCTTTCTAGACAGATAAGTATTGTTCTTTAAAATACAGTCAAGTTATTGTAATTAATTTGTTTTTTTACATGTTTTAGCAAATGTAAGCTTATAAATCATAAATGTTTATTAAGAAACAGTTACTTCCATGGAAAACGACATATAGGTCAGTTGATTTTTCGAATTTCTTATCAAATCTTCAGTTATTTATTAATCTGCTTGATCTTTACTATGGCTATGTTAATTCAAGCTCACAATGTTCCAATTCTAATACGTTTTTCTAAGATTTAAAGTAAACTTTAATAAATAGTAATAGACTAATAGGTAATTGCAAGACTTGCAAGACTCTTGCTGCAAGACCAAGACCAAGACCAAGACTGGGAGCGCAAGACCAAGACCAAGACCAAGACCAGGTGTATTGGCGCAAGACCAAGACCAAGACTGGCTAAGTCTCGTCTTGTTCTTGCATTTGGGCAACACTAAATGCAATAAAGAATTGAGTATTGAGCATTGAAGCACGGCACATCAAAATCAATAAGTGTGGAGGCTAAGATTTTCCTGATTAATTTCTCAGTACCGTGGACCGAGGATATGAAACCCGGTAAACTAATACTAGAAATTTTGCGGACGCCAAGGCCTCCCATTGGACCATTAGGTTTGGACTGCAAGTAGGTCTGATTCATAAAAAAAAATTAACAGATCCAGTAACTCACCGTAAATGTTCGCCTGCTGTGGATATTCCACGGAACTCATCGTACCGATAAGACTGACTATAGTCTGCATCAGTTTCAAGGCTGATGGAATGGTGATCACCCCGACAGCTGATAAAGTCCTCCTTATGGGCATTTTATTATAGAAATAAGAAAGTAATGAATTCATTTTACTTTAGTTCACTGCGTCACGTTCGTGTCGTCAGATGCATGTGATGCAAATGTATTTTATTTTAAAAGGACAATAATATAAGTATGTTAGTTTATCTTCACTTGCAAATTATTATTATCAACGTAAAGCTGGTCTGTTTATCTTTTCGTTCCTAATTGGTTCTTATTTATGTTACAAAACACCGAAATGACTTTGAATGTAAGAAAAGTCTGAGACCGTGCTGTCAGCAATAAAACTACTTAAACAAGGACTGTAAAAAAACATGAGAGAATAAACTATGATAATCCACGGAACAAAAATCAATCTGCCTATTAGCCTTTTCCCAACTACGTTGGGGTCAGCTTCCAGTCTAACCGGATGCAGCTGAATACCAGTGTTTCACAAGGAGCGCCTGCCTATTCTCCACAACCCAGTAACTGGGTAATACGATACCCCTTGCCACAGAATAGTAGTTTTTTACCTCTGGTGGTAAAAAACTTTTTTGTTTTTTGTGTTAGTACAAAACTTTAATGTTAGTATAAAATTTTAATGCTAGTACAAAATGAAAATGCTAGTAAAAAAGGAATTGCACAAGTTACCACCTGTGACGTTTGATCTCGTAGACGTCACAGCGCTACTGAAGGAAATAACTGTACTGAAACCCCAAGTGGATAATTTTGCTAGCACTTATGCCACTATCGAGCAGGTGGAAATGAGGTATTGTAGTGGCAAACATAGCCCAATAATAAATACCCCCCACGCACAATGGTCCACATGAAGGACCAAGTGCGGAAACCAAATCCTTTAACTTATAACATAGAATACCCCCTATAGCTTTGATCCTTTTGTAAACACTAGGGCGCGAGGTGCACATCTGCTGGACAGTGGGCCTATGGCAATTGCTACGCCTCCTGTGGCAAGTTCAATTAGTAAGAAACAGAAAGATAACGATGTTCGTAGTACCCGCAATAAATCAGCTGTTTATGCGTGTGAGTCATCGCCACCGGCGCCGTTATCGCGCGCGCTTGCTTCGCCAGTACATAGCGATGTTATGAATATAAATAAATACGGGAAGTGGGAAAGAGATGGCGCGATGCGAACATAATTCAAATAAGAGTGCAACGGAGGAACCTGACATAAATAGCGGCAGTGATCCTGGGTCACAAAATCAGTATGATATTAATGTAAGTAACAGTGTTAAACAAAACTATTCAAAAAATGAGTCTCAGAAAAACCTAAATACTCAGTCTTATGCAGAGATTAGTGCACGGAAAGGATTGTGGCATGAACCAGACAAGGACGAGGGCTGGAAATTAGTGCAAAACAAGCGTCTTAGTAATAAATTTACAACAATTAAGGGGAAAGCTTGCTTGGAACAGAACAGCAAGTTTAAGGCTGCTGACATTAAAATACCTCTGTTTTTGACTAACGTGCACTATGATGTTACGGAGGCAGACATTGCAGAGTATATTCTTGCCAAAACAAAAGAGAAAATAATGCCTATAAAGATAAAAACTTTTTTACAAAAAAATACAACCGACTTCCAAAAACAACACTACAAAGTGAAAAATAACTTTAATTTCGAATGTCGGTGTCTAGTTAAATGTATTTTCGTTTTTTGCCACCGACTTCCGAAATTAAAGTTATTTTTGTAGTGTTGTTTTTGGAAGTCGGTTGTATTTTTTTGTAAAAAAGTTTTTATTTTTCACTTTTTAGTTGTGTACCTACCCCACACAAATTCTAACACCACTACCTGTAAAACAAACTAGAACATCATCCATATAAAAGTGAGGAAAAAATACGTATTATTGAAGCTAACTCAAAAACTACCAAAGCAAAGTTAATCAATTTTATATGGGACCAACTGCGATACCCTCTCGAATAAAACAAAAAAAATCCAAATCAGTCCAGTCATCTTCGAGTAATCGGGGAACATACATAAAAAAAAAAAAAGGTTCCGACGAATTAAGAACTTCCTCCTTTTTGAAGTCGGTTAATAAAGATGGCGCGAAAACGTAGTTACAGTGCCTTTAAATTATTTGTGAGCAAAACACACTTGGACGTGTTCCTCGACGACAGCTTGTGGCCAAATAATGTTTCTTTCAGGCGTTTTATTAACTGGAAGGACAAACGTGCAGTCAAACCTACTGACGAGGGTAAGAGGCACACCACTAAACCTGATAATGGTAGTAAAGATCTATAACAACTTGATATCATACAATTGTAAGTCGCTGAAGAGATCCATTGATGGTGTTAGATGTCTCTGTAAGTTGGCTGATGTCATCGCACTGCAGGAGACCTGGCTGTTACCGCATGACCTGCCGTTTCTGAATGCTGTAGATGATGAGTTTGGGAGCACGGGGACCTCTGCTGTGGACACATCTGCGGGCCTATTGCGGGGGAGGCCTTTTGGAGGTGTCGCCATATTATGGCGAAAAAGTGCCTTTCAGTGGGTTAAAGTGTTAGAGTGCAATGACGTTCGCTTAGCGGCTGTGAAGATAAATTATGTACTTAAGTGATAAATCTGTGATAATATTAGGTCTTTACCTATGAAATTGCCGTTCTGCAGTACTGGCCATTTCAAATCAAAATAATTTTTGTTTGGTTATGAATTCTACTTTCAAATTAATTTTATTTTAAAAACATGGATTTTTTTTTCCAAAAGTAGTCATTTGTTTATTGATTAGTGTTACATTTTCATCGCATTTCAATCTTTTTCGTCATCATGAATACGTTAAAAATTCGAGTAATTATGGAATATGCGTACCGTCGTGGCAGCAACGCGGCACAAGCGGCACGCAACATCAACGACGTTTACGGAGCTAACACTACAAACCAACGCACCACTTGTTATTGGTTTGCTCGCTTCCGTTCTGGAAATTTCGACCTGAAAAATGAACCTCGCGGTCGTCCGAAGGCTTTGGTCGACAATGACGAATTAAAGGCGATTGTGGAAGCTAATGATACACAATCTACGGCTGAATTAGCAGCAGCTTTCGACGTTAGCGTCAAAACAATATTGGTCCATTTGCGTCAAATTGGCAAGGTAAAAAAGCTTGACAAATGGGTGCCCCACGAACTCAATGATCGCCAGCGCGAAGTACGCGTCGAGACGTGCCTTGCACTGCTCAACAGACACACAAATGAAGGATTTTTGAACCGCATTGTTACCTGCGATGAAAAATGGATTCTGTTTGATAACCGCAAGTGCTCAGCAAGTTGGTTGGATCCTGGTTCAGCACCTAAACAATGCCCTAAACGAAAACTTACCCCTAGAAAAGTGATGGTCACTGTTTGGTGGTCTAGCGCCGGTGTGATTCATCACAGCTTCTTACCAAACGGGGTGAGCATTACTTCAGATGTGTACTGTGAAGAACTGAAAACAATGATGGAGAAGCTGGCACATCTCCAACCAGCATTGGTCAATCGCTCGTCTCCGCTGCTCCTGCACGACAACGCGCGACCTCATACTGCACAGCAGACGGTCTCCAAGTTGCAAGAACTGGGGTTGGAAGCTCTCCGTCATCCGCCCTACTCACCAGACTTTGCGCCTACAGACTACTACTTTTTCCAGAAATTGGATAACTTCTTGGCGGGAAAAAAAATCAATACCCGAGAGGCAGTACAAAATGCCTTTGAAGAATTTGTTGCCTCCCGTCCAGCTGATTTCTTTAAGAAGGGCATCAATAAACTGCCACTGCGTTGGCAAAGATGCATTGATTGCATGGGTGATTACTTCGATTAATACAAATAAAAAATGCATGAAAAAAATTCGTTTAAATTTTTTCATACAAAACGGCAATTTCATAGGTAAAGACCTATTATTTAGTGTATATATGCCTATTAACTGTTCTGAAAATTTACCTGAGTTTACACAATGCTTAAGTAAAATTTGTTCAATTATTGACGATAATAGAGACACAGTAGCAATTTATATTTTAGGCGATTATAATGCGCATCCTAAAGAGCTTTTTTGTAATGAAATGCTGGCTTTTTGTAATGATCAGGACTGGACCTATGTTAAATGTGTGGGGGCCCTTTAGATGCGCGCGGCCGACGACACACCGCTTCCATGGTGCGCGTCTGTCGTTCGCGTCAGACGCGCGGGGCCGACGACACACCCCAGCTGCGCGTCAATCGCTCCCCAGTCAGTGTTGTTCGTCCATCACTTGCAGTCGTGTCGTTACTTGAAAAATGGCCTAATCAAGCATAATCTGGACATCATTGAAGAAGAAGAGGACGATGATGAGCTGTTGTTATTGCTCTATTATGATAGCTTAAACAGAAAACCAATTCATCCGATGTTCAAAAGCCGAAATGACGAAGCATTTTAATTGAAAGACACTTGAAATCTGATGAGGAAAAGTTTCGGAAGTTTTGCAGATTAAATAAGAAATAGTTCAATTCCGTTCTATCTTTAATTTACGAAGATAAGAAAACCTAAAACATGACACACAACACTATTTATCCCTTTTAAATGAATTTTTATACACTGGATTATTTAGGATAGGTTTCTGAGCAACCAAATTGATTAATTGCTCATCCTCTCGAAGAGAAAAGTTCTTCCAAGACATCTTGTCTCCGCGCGGCTCGCAACAATACAAGATCACATGAGATCACAGAGTACATTTTTAATACAATATAACAAGACACGTCGAGCAACGGTTGCGCGCGGCTAGACTGACCGTACAGGCGTCGGCCGCGCGCGACTGTCGCGGGGTACTCTGATCTGATGGTCGGCTGTAGATCTACTGGAATTTTTCAACAAAAGGTTTATTGAATAAAAATCAAAAAATCCCAAGAGTACAAACAATGGAATAAGAATTGACAATGACAGCGTGACAGCTAGTCTATATTGAGAGCAAAACGTTCCGTTTTCAGTTATCATCAGTCATTATCACAAAATAATCATTATTAATATTTATTATGGGCTGTTTACATTTTATTTTAATGTTTGGTTTTATATGTTTTTGTTATATTTAACAAGATTTAAGTATCAAAAAGGAAAACCCTCAAGTAAAAACGTACCTAAGTATAAAAGGTGAATGCACTGTAATAACTTGTGTTGAATGAAATGGCATCCGAAATACCTTGCGTTTCGTAACTGCACGACATATTATTTTTTAATAAATCAAAATTATTTCTATCTTTTAATTCCCTG
Organism: Cosmia pyralina; assembly: GCA_946251885.1. Classification (NCBI taxonomy): domain Eukaryota; kingdom Metazoa; phylum Arthropoda; class Insecta; order Lepidoptera; family Noctuidae; genus Cosmia; species Cosmia pyralina. The sequence continues at coordinate 4,578,241 of OX276346.1, read as the reverse complement.
CTCCTAGTGACTCAATATTTTTTTTTATAAAACTCTTATAAAATTGTTATTAAAATCAATATAAACTTGCAAGTGCATGGCGCTTCGGTGATTTTGAGTCCACTGCTGCCATCCTCCTTTATTAAACATCAAGTGAAATGAAAGCGTCAACCAACGGTCGCCGAAAGACAATTGCACTCTACCCTGATCGAGGGGTAGGGCCGGCGATATTTTATAGACTTCGTATTGCACATTCGGTGTTGTAGTGCCAATTCTTAGTCACCTAAGCAGCCAGCATGATACGCAGTGATGCGTTTGCGATGCTATTCCTTTGAATTAAGGGGTGAGCAGATAGCCCGGAAATTAATTTAATTTTCTTTCATTTCTTGCAATTTGCACGACAGTACCAGGTTATATGTTGATCAACATAATTATGATTAGCCACCGAAACAAACATGTATTTATAGAATACTAGCTGCTGCCCGCGACTTCGTCCGCGTGAAATTTCTTGTGCCCCCGACCCACCCCGTCGCATCGCATTGCCTGCCCGCGCTATCGCTTTCGCTTAGCGTTCTTTCCGACTTTTTTTCTTTTAGTTCGCCACGTAAAGGTCCTAGAGTGATGTTAAATATGCCTTCTTATAGCCTTCCTTTAGATTTGGGCTATAAAAAGCAAAAAGATTTTTTAAAGTCCGACTGGTAAGTAGTTCCAGAGATTAGCACGTTCGTTCACCGCATCCCCTTCCCACTAACCTCTCCCTCCGTCTCTCACCCACTCTCACACCCCCTTCACCACATCGCATTCCCCCTCTCTTTCTCACCACCGCGTCCCCTCCACCTCACCTACCCTTCCTCTCCTCACCAACCCCTGCCCCTATCCTCCTCCCCTCTCCCTCCTCACCACCCATCCCCTCCCTCTCCCCCTCCCCTTCCCCCTTTGACCCTCCCACCCAGGATAGTTTTGAAAAACTATGAATGAGAAACTTTATTACTTAGGCAAGAATCTGTGCCTAGTTTCAAGTTAATTAACCAAATGAATAAGATTGTTTTATATAAACTGCACCCTAATTGCGTAACACATTATCAATCGGAGTTGGTTTCATTTTGATAGTTCAACAAAATTCATTGCGTTATTTACGTTGTCGAGCAGACAAATTTTTCGAACACATGAAGCAATGGATTAGCAATTTGTTTCAAAATGAAACTACGATCAATAATGTGTTACGCAATTAGGGTGCTGTATTCCCTGTTTTCATGCCCACAGGAGTGGTATTTTAAAAAATCGTTTCGGATGTTTCCATATGACTGAAAGATTATTTTTACCAATTTTCGAGTTAATCAAGCCCCGCAGTAAAATCCTCTCCTGAAAAATTTACTACCCTTTTCACCCCCTTATGGGTAGATTTTCGAAAAGCCCTGATCAATTTTTAACCGACTTCAAATAGGAGGAGGTTCTCAATTCGTCGGAACCTTTTTTTTTTTAATTTTTTTTTTATGTATGTTCCCCGATTACTCGAAAATGGCTGGACCGATTTGGATTTTTTTTTGTTTTATTCGAGAGGGTATACATCACAGTTGGTCCCATATAAAATTGATTAACTTTGCTTCGGTAGTTTTTGAGTTAGCTTCAATAATACGTATTTTTTCCCCACTTTTATATGGATGATGTTCTAGTTTGTTTTGCAGATAGTGGTATTAGAATTTGTGTGGGGTAGGTACACAACTAAAAAGTGAAAAATAAAAACTTTTTTACAAAAAAATACAAACGACTTCCAAAAACAACACTACAAAGTGAAAAATAACTTTAATTTCGGAAGTCGGTGGCAAAAAACGAAAATACATTTAACTAGACACCGACTTCCGAAATTAAAGTTATTTTGGGGCCATTTTTTAAGTATGGTACAAGATTTCTTTTATTTTATGAATTATTGTTATTGACATAAACAAGGGATAATTAGAAAAGCAAAAAAAAATCCAGCTTACATTAGTTTTTTGTATGTCCGTTGTTTTTTGAAAAAATAAAATATCTCGAAAGTCCATTTTTGATTCGTTTACTATGAGTGATTTGATACATAATAACTTTTACTATCACCTAATAAAGGGATTGTAACATGTTTCCTAACTCTGTATATCTATATATGTATATGTTACGGTAAGTGTGATTAATTGAAAATTATTAATAGTTATCCATCATCTAAATAATAGGTCTTTACCTATGAAATTGCCGTTTTGTATGAAAAAATTTAAACGAATTTTTTTCATGCATTTTTTATTTGTATTAATCGAAGTAATCACCCATGCAATCAATGCATCTTTGCCAACGCAGTGGCAGTTTATTGATGCCCTTCTTAAAGAAATCAGCTGGACGGGAGGTAACAAATTCTTCAAAGGCATTTTGTACTGCCTCTCGGGTATTGAATTTTTTTCCCGCCAAGAAGTTATCCAAATTCTGGAAAAAGTAGTAGTCTGTAGGCGCAAGGTCTGGTGAGTAGGGCGGATGACGGAGAGCTTCCAACCCCAGTTCTTGCAACTTGGAGACCGTCTGCTGTGCAGTATGAGGTCGCGCGTTGTCGTGCAGGAGCAGCGGAGACGAGCGATTGACCAATGCTGGTTGGAGATGTGCCAGCTTCTCCATCATTGTGTTCAGTTCTTCACAGTACACATCTGAAGTAATGCTCACCCCGTTTGGTAAGAAGCTGTGATGAATCACACCGGCGCTAGACCACCTAAACAGTGACCATCACTTTTCTAGGGGTAAGTTTCCGTTTAGGGCATTGTTTAGGTGCTGAACCAGGTTCCAACCAACTTGCTGAGCGCTTGCGGTTATCAAACAGAATCCATTTTTCATCGCAGGTAACAATGCGGTTCAAAATTCCTTCAATTGTGTGTCTGTTGAGCAGTGCAAGGCACGTCTCGACGCGTACTTCGCGCTGGGATCATTGAGTTCGTGGGGCACCCATTTGTCAAGCTTTTTTACCTTGCCAATTTGACGCAAATGGACCAATATTGTTTTGACGCCAACGTCAAAAGCTGCTGCTAATTCAGCAGTAGATTGTGTATCATCAGGTTCCACAATCGCCTTTAATTCGTCATTGTCGACCAAAGTCTTCGGACGACCACGAGGTTCATTTTTCAGGTCGAAATTTCCAGAACGGAAGCGAGCAAACCAATAACAAGTGGTGCGTTGGTTTGTAGTGTTAGCTCCGTAAACGTCGTTGATGTTGCGTGCCGCTTGTGCCGCGTTGCTGGCACGACGGTACTCATATTCCATAATTACTCGAATTTTTAACGTATCCATGATGACGAAAAAGATTGAAATGCGATGAAAATGTAACACTAATCAATAAATAAATGACTACTTTTGGGAAAAAAAATCCATGTTTTTAAAATAAAATTAATTTGAAATTAGAATTCTTAGGTAAACAAAAATTATTTTCATTTGAAATGGCCAGTACTGCAGAACGGCAATTTCATAGGTAAAGACCTAATATACAGGGTGTTTGGTGCATCGTTTGCCAAATTGAATTGGCCGAAAGAAGAGGTCATTTGCTATCGCTTCAGGCTCAAGTACTCATTTTTGGCCACACCGGTTTTTTTATTACAACTTTCTAATTTTTATTTTGAAAAAATCCAAAACTCAGCATTAAAGCTTAAATTAAAAAAAAGTTTTAAGTGTAGTCGTCAAATTTCATTTTTATTTACATATGTACTGTTGTATGGCTCTATCAAATTTAAAATTACTTGCCAGTTACATCTAGTTTTTTTTTAATAAATCACAAAGTTTTTGGAAAAATAAAAAATGAACTTAAAACTCAACTTTAAATAGCTATAAAAAAAAAACTAAAAGCGATCGGGATCTTCGAATTATTTTAAAAAGTTCTCTAGTCTATCCCCTTTCCAACGGTATGTAATGTGTTAAAAAACTCTTTTAATATCTTTAATAATTAGCTAAATGTGTAGTCGAGACACATCAGGCTGATATTGGATATTACGTTTAAAACACTAGTTTTCGCATAAATTACATGCTATTAGTAGATAGATACTGTTATCTCACGTCTTACGTAGTCTCTTATCTCGTTCTTACATAGGGAACTTTCCTCGAAATTGAAAAAAAAATACATTATTACAAAAATAATCATTTATTAATAAGTAATTTAATTACATACTAATCTTACAAGAATTAGAATTTCTGCAAACAGAGTTGCCCTTATTATTAGCTGATTTGCCAATTTTCAGTGAAGACAGGTCTTTTGTTTTCCAACATGACGGTTGTCCCGCTCATTGGAGAATAACCGTCAGGGAGTACTTGAATGATGCATTCCCGGACTCATGGATTGGGAGGGATGGCCCTATTCCTTGGCCTCCACGTTCTCCAGACTTAACTCCGTTGGATTTTTACGTCTGGGGACGGGCCAAAGAACTCGTCTACGCCACGGAAGTTGAGACAAGAGATGATTTAGTCCAACGCATTGAGGCGGCTTTCATGACGATCAAAGCAGAAATGCGTTTACGCACCACTACAGTTGAGATAAGACGAAGATGTCGCGCGTGCATACGCAATAGTGGTAGACAGTTTGAACAAGACTTGTAAGATTAGTATGTAATTAAATTACTTATTAATAAATGATTATTTTTGTAATAATGTATTTTTTTTTCAATTTCGAGGAAAGTTCCCTATGTAAGAACGAGATAAGAGACTACGTAAGACGTGAGATAACAGTATCTATCTACTAATAGCATGTAATTTATGCGAAAACTAGTGTTTTAAACGTAATATCCAATATCAGCCTGATGTGTCTCGACTACACATTTAGCTAATTATTAAAGATATTAAATAAATAAATAAATAAATAAATAAATAAATAAATAAATATGTTTTGGACATATCACACAACGCCATCTAGCCCCAAGCTAAGCAACCTAATGCTTGTGTTATGGTAACGAGATGGCTGATAAACTACTTATATACATTTTTTTTTTTTTTTTTTGTAAATACATACATATTATAGATAGAAAAACACCCAGACTCGGAACAAATACTTGTAGGTCGTACAAATATTTGTTCCGTGCGGGAATCGAACCCGCGACATGCTGCGCAGCAGTCAATCGCTCAACCACTGCGCCAACCGTGTCGTCAAAAGAGTTTTTTAACACATTGCATACCGTTGGAAAGGGGATAGACTAGAGAACTTTTTAAAATAATTCGAAGATCCCGATCGCTTTTAGTTTTTTTTTTATAGCTATTTAAAGTTGAGTTTTAAGTTCATTTTTTATTTTTCCAAAAACTTTGTGATTTATTAAAAAAAAACTAGATGTAACTGGCAAGTAATTTTAAATTTGATAGAGCCATACAACAGTACATATGTAAATAAAAATGAAATTTGACGACTACACTTAAAACTTTTTTTTAATTTAAGCTTTAATGCTGAGTTTTGGATTTTTTCAAAATAAAAATTAGAAAGTTGTAATAAAAAAACCGGTGTGGCCAAAAATGAGTACTTGAGCCTGAAGCGATAGCAAATGACCTCTTCTTTCGGCCAATTCAATTTGGCAAACGATGCACCAAACACCCTGTATAAAAGAAGAAACTGACTGACTGACTGACATATCAACGCCCAGCCCAAACCGCTGGGTCTAGAGATTCCAAATTTGGCACGTAGGTTTCTAATTAGGTCTAGGGGTGCACTAAGAAAGGATTTTTCAAAATTTACCCTCTAAGGCGGTAAAACGGGGGTCCAAAGTTTGTATGAAAAATCTTATTCCTTGAGTTAATAGACTTGAAACTTGGCACAAATATTTATCTAAGTAAATTATAAAATTTGTAATTTTTAGTTTTCCTAAACTACCCCCAAAAAAGGGATTTACGGGGTGTCAAGTTTGTATGGAGTAATTTTAACGCGCAGTCCGATTAACTCAAAATTCAGTATTTATACTTGAGATCAAAAATGAAGAATAATGTGTATCAGAGTTTTTTGAAAATCTACCCCTAAGGGGGTGATGAGGGGTAGTCAATCTTACAGGGCAAATTTAAGTGTGGGGCTTGATTAACTCGAAAATTGGTGGTAATAATCTTTCAGTCAAGTTACGGAAATATCCCAAGCGGTTTTTTTAAATTCCATCCTTGTAGGGATGAAAAGAGGGAATATGGTTTATAGGAAATATCTTATTCATTTATTTAATTAACTTGAAACTTGGCACAAATACTTGCCAAAGCAAGTAATAGTAAAAGTATTGTAAATTGTTATTGAATTAAATTGAATTGAATTGAATTGAAAATTGAATTGAATAAAATTTGTCATTCATAGTTTTTCCCCCAGGGTGAGGGGAGCAGGGGAGGGGTGGTGAGGAGGGAAAGGGGGAGAGGGAGGGGGTACTGAGGAGGGCAAGGAGGAAGGGGAGGGTGTGGTGAGTAGGGAGAAGGGGAGGATGATCAAGGGAGGAGGAGAGGGGAAGGAGGTGGAGAGGGGGAAGAGGGCGAAAAGAGGAGTTGCTGAGGGTAGACGGAGAGGGGAAACCGGAGAAGGGGGAGGTTACCGGGAAAGGATGTGGTGAGGGGGGTAAGAAGGAAAGGGGGTTGGGGAGGGAGAGGGCGAGAGGTCAGAGGGGGGTGGAGCGACGAGTGCCTGTACACCTTAAAGTTGGTTTTTTAGAGATTAGACTTTGAAAGATTGATTGGAGAGCGGGAAGAGGTGGAGAGGGATAGGAGGTTGTAGTTAGGGGGAGGGTGTTGTGAGTGGGAAGAGTATGGAGAGGGGGAAGGGGGAGGAGTTGGCGAGGGTAGAGGGGGAGAGAAAACCGGTGAAGGGGTGTGAGAGGGGGTAAAAAGGGGAGGGTAGGTTCGCGGGAAGGCGATGTAGTGAGGGGGTGAGAGGAAGATGGGATGGGGTGGGTGAGGGGGTGAGAGGTGGCGGTGAGGGAGATGAGGAGGATTAGAGGGAGAGGAAGTGGGATGAGAGGGGGTTTTGAGGGAGATGGGCGGGATGACGAGTGCCTTTATACCTTAAAGTTGCGTTTTGTATAGCATTGATGGATTGAAGAAACCCTGCCCGATAGAAATAACTGAAAAATAGAAAGTCGGCTCAAAAAACAGGAGTAAACTCCAGTCTGCGTCGGAGCTGAAACACACACTTTTTTTGTTTGTTTGAACGCGCTAATCTCTGGAACTACCAGGCGGACTTTAATAATTATTTTTGCATTTGATAGCCCAATTCTTAAGGAAGGCTAAAGGCATATTTAACATCACTCTAGGACTCTTAGGTGCCGAGCAAATAGAAAAAAAGTCAGAAAGAACGCTAAGCAAAAATGAAATAATAGCGTGGCCAAGCAATGCATCAGCAGCAATGAATTTCAGAATTTTGGCAGAAGCTACTATCTATATAAATAAAAAGAGAAATCCTGACTGACTGACTGATTGACTGACTCATCAACGCCCAGCCCTAACCCTTGGACCCAGAAAGCTGAAATTTTAACAAGTACACAAGGGATAAGGAAGGAATTCCCGGTAGTACGTTCCCCTGGGATATTTCCCGACATATACGCGGGCGAAGCCGCGGGCAAAAGCTAGTTACTTATAATTAACTTATGATTTGGTAAATGTGAATATAAAATTGAAATTCATTACTTTTAGCAGTTGTTATTAATAATTCACTACTCTAGCACATGTGTGAGCACTATGTAGCTACTATTAAGCTACCTTTTACTGGGTACGTCTTTCACTGACTTGAGTGTGCCCTGGCGGTTGAGAGTATGTCATGCTCACTCAAATGTCTCGCTGGTGGTGGCGTGTGTGATGGATCATTAAGTTCCCTTCAAAATGGTTGAGCTAATTGGTGCTGATCCATGCGTCATGTTCGTGAACGGGCGCCGTCAGTTGGGACTGGTCGTCTCTTAGCTGCCATGGCTTATTTTTAATTTTAATATTTAATTTAGTTGTTTTAGTTTTTATCTTTTTATTACGGACGCTTTTTAACGTGCACGTCTTTCTACATTGTTCTCACATGTATATTTTCAACATGAACGATGTAACCAATATTTTGTAAAAATATTATGATTTAAAAGAGTGTCCGTGGAGTTTCTTGCCCGTTCTTCTCCATAGGGATCTACTACGCTTTGGAATGGGCAACTAGCTTCATCTTTCTGACTGACCGACCCATTGACAATTCAAAAGTGCCTGTAATTGGTTTATTTGAAATAAATGCTTTGAGTTTGAGTTTGAGTTTCTCGTCGGTAAAAGTAATAAAAAAAAAATAAGACTCGAAGTTATTTGTTCAGTAGGTCCTGCAGTACCTACTGGACAAATACATAACTAAATAAAAGAAACTTAGTCGTACATGCAGAATCGTTTATTCTTTGGTTTTACTTAAATCAAACAAGAACAGATAAAATAAAAATTATAAGTACAACCATAGACTGGAGGAGCTCGTGGCTAAGTAATAACAGCTGCACGGGGCGTTCAATCAGGCTTGCCGGGGTTGGTCCGTGGATGGGTGATCATCTTTACATACCGAATTACTCCATGCCTCTTGGTACCAGCTGTCATTCGTGGATCTTTGACAGTCGTTACGGGTCATCAGAAGCCCGAAAGTCTGACAACCAGTCTTACCAAGGAGTATCGTATTACCCAGTCACTGAGTTGTGGAAGTCAGATAGGCAGACGCTCCATGTAAAATACTGGTATTCATCTGCATCCGGTTAGACTGAAAGCTGACCCCAATACAGTTGGGAAAAAGCTAGGCAGATTGATTGAAGTACAATCATAGAACTCCGTAAAATTAACATTAAAAATTAAAATATTTGTTCAATTTCTTTGTTTAATAGGAATTTATTAATAATACCTACCACAAAACATAGGTACTGGTCTAAAATACTAAATAAACTTTGAAATTTATTACTTTTATCGGTGCTAAGTAAGGTTACATTATTAATAATCACCGGTAAATGTGATTAATTACATATTTTTACAATATTTAATTAGATAGACGATTGTTAATAATTTTCAATTAATCACACTTACCGTAATATAATATAAAAGCGAAAGGTCACTCATTTATTTATACATTCACTGACTCACTCTCTCTCTCTTTTTCACTCACTGATTAAACACAAAATCTCAAAAACTACTGGACCTACGAAGATGAAATTTGGCACAGAGGTAGATTATGAGTAGGAGACGTCAGCTAAGAAAAGATTTTATGAAACTCACCCCGTAAAGGGGTGAAATAGGGGGTGGAAGTTTGTATGAAATGTTTTATTCTTGAGTTAATAAATTTGAAACCTGGCACGAATATTTATCCAAGAAAATTATGATTTTAGTATTTTTTTGTTTTTCTAAGTTACGGCTGAGGAATGACATCTGCAATTATTTTAATAACTTATTGATATTTTCAGTTGAAGATGGTGCATCAGTTACTAGCGCACCCCCAGCCAGGGTAAGAGTGGACCCCCTGGTTGGGTTATAAATGTACACTTACCTACGAACAGCAGGTGCTCCTAGGTGTAATTTGTAGATCTCCCATACTGTGGGAATTAACATAGAAAACTTTGTTTTTGTTCTTTTTTTATTTATGGACTTTTATAATCGCAAATCGCAATGCGTATGACAGTCCCATCGTACCGTAAATACACACTACACACTGCTACGGCATACATTTGGGTCATGAACCTGAACAGACTCTTCGCATTATCACCATTTGGTTGAGACAAAACATGGCAAACTTAAAAAATAAAACTTAAAAAAAAAAAATGAATAATATATATTTATATTATGGACGTTGGCGAATGCTAAGTCGAATTTTAGGTCCAAAACATACATGCACTTTGCAGACTTTATTATTTTGAATTTGGTGGCACGTGTCATTGTAAAGTCAACTATTTTATTTTTAATTTTTTTTTTATATTATTAATTTTAATTAAATTACATGGAAGCACATACCTACCTGCATCTTAAAGTTGCCAAGCAGGCTTCTTCGCACCGACTACACACACGGTCAGCGCCCCCATAAATTATCCCTTGTACGCACGGCTACAGATCAAGCTATACATTTCCAGTATAAGCTGATCTCGCATTGTATAGGATTTCCTAGCAATGAGAGGTCAGTGTAAACTAGAATTGTATAGCTTGATGTGTAGCTGTATTGACTAGAAATCTTCACGGAGAATATTTTCCCAGATGTCATTGTTCGTTCAGGCTCACTTTCGTGCAATGGTCGTTTCAGTGGTTAATAAGGAATAATAAGTGTTTTATTTCGTAAACAACAGTTTTTAACAAATATATTTTAGAGGCCTTCTTTTAAGTATGGAGATATACCTGAACAGAAGACTTCCCTCTTCCATGACTATGTGTACACAAACAAAGCCTGTTAATGACATAATCAATAATAAAAAAAGTACAATAAGAAAACTAAAACTAGATCATTTAAAAATAATTAATTGTAGGTACCTACTTGAATTCGTAATCTCAGATAATTTACAAAAGATACTGAAAAAAGCAGAGAAAAATTCAAATTCCCTTAATTTGAATCCTATCGTGTACGTCATTGAGTTTGTCGTTCCACATTTGATAATTATCTCAGACTCAGATTTCAAGCATAGTGATGTGTAGAGTGTGAGGGAGTGTGTGTGTGTGAGTGAGGAAGAGAGAAAGGGAAACCAAAAGCACATTATTAGTAGTGTGACGGATTTGGTAGACAATTGTAGGTATCTATATTAATTAATTAGTACGCGTTAACATTGATTCCTTGTATAGGTATAATTATGTTACGTTTTTCAAATGTTTGTTTGAAAACTGGATTACTTTCAAGGATTTTTAGCCATCCAGTCAGGGTTTTCTTGCATTCGTAATGTGTTTTGTGATAAATAGGAAGTTTTTTGCTAATGGCGTTATTAAGTAGAGTAGTTTGAGCAGCATATTGCCGCCTTGCGAATTGTACAGTCAGCAACAGAACAACACTACGGTCGGTTAACACTACTACTTTTTGACACCATCTAAATTAACACAAAATGACTCAATAAACTGCTTTTTTTTCGTTTAACTGTTAAGAGTTAATGTTCTTAAAATTTTAAGTACCGATTAAGTAACGTACGTTCCGATTTGAATTAACTATTTCGCTTAATAATTAAGATTAAAAAGCTGCAAGTGTTAATCGACTTTTGTTGCTGACTGTACGAGCCCTAACCAGATTGAAACCATATACTCGTCAACAAGGAAGTAGAATGCAGAGGAGCCCTAAACAGTGCTCTACATAAACCTTCAGAAGGAACAGAAAGTTTCTGCATACAATAGGTATGGGAATTAAAATAAAAAATAAACTTCTTTGTTTTTTTTAAAGTACAAAAATTTTATGCTAGTATAAAATTATAATGTAAACAAAAGATAGCCTACGGTTGGTTTTTGTAATTATTTAGAGTTTTCTGCCAGCTTCAAAAATTCATATTTTTTTTTGTAGTGTGTATTTTCCAGATATTTTTTGTGACATGAAAGTAACATTCAAGACGATAATCTCACAAAAAATCGGAAAAATACCCACCACAAAAAAAGATATGAATTTTTGAAGCTCCACCGACAGAAAACTGTAAACAATTACAAAAACAAAAATAACTTGAAAATTACAAAAAAATCGCGGAACATACATGGGGTATTTTCGAATACCCCTGGGTATGAAGAATTCAGATTTTTCTATTAGACGTCACTATTTGGACCACCATTTAAGTTTAAACAGTAATAACACGTTTCTCTCTTTTCTAAATTAACGTTTGTAAAAGTATCAAATTTTTAGAACATCGATTTTATTTTGTCAAAAAACAGCTTAGAACGGTCACAACACTGCAGCTTGGAACCCAAAGACATTGTAATAACGTACTGTCGGAATATAAATCAACGATTACTTCATGTTTTTGAGTGCTTTTTTCCAATATAAAGAGAATCTTGGTGCTTAAAAATGATACTCATTGTTATAGTGTATGGTTATCATAGTAATTAATTAAGATTACGAATTTGATTACTTGATTTCTTACGTAGACCTTCACACAAAGTTATCGCGGCATGTATTAGGTTGGGGAAAAAGTCTTTTCGCATTATATAATAGTATGTATGAACTTAAAATAAAATTTCTTTGGCTATACTATTTGTATCTGGCTGGTTTTGGTATCATTGAAAGTTTAAATTTTAAAGAACTTAATTCCAAATTCAAATTAGGAAAATGTGTGAATTTCATTTGCTTTTCGTACTGTCAAGATGAGTGAATCTAATGATGAAATTCGATACATTTTAAAATTTTACTACAAAAAAGGTAAAAATGAAACGCAAGCCGCGAAAAAAATTTGCGATGTTTATGGACCCAGTGCAGTGTCTGTGAGAGTAGCACAAATTTGGTTTAAGCGTTTTCAATCCGGAAATTTTGATGTCAAAGATGCACGTCGCTCTGGTCGCCCTATTACAGATAAAATGGATGGCATTTTTGAAAAAGTGGAGCAAGATTGGTATATCAGTAGTTACGTCGTAGCTGAAGAACTGGGAATTGACCACAAAACAGTTTTGGCGCATTTGAAAAAAACTGGGTACACAAAAAAGCTCGATATTTGGGTACCTCACGAGCTCACTGAAAGAAACCTAATGAACCGTGTACTCATTTGTGATTCTTTATTACGACGTAATGAAACCGAACCATTTTTGAAGAAGCTGATAACTGGTGATGAAAAGTGGATCACGTACGACAAGAACGTGTGAAAAAGGTCGTGGTCAAAGGCCGGTCAGGCTTCACAGACTGTGGCGAAACCCGGGTTAACTCGCAACAAGGTGATGCTGTGTGTGTGGTGGGATTGGAAGGGCATTATTCATTATGAACTGTTACAACCAGGCAGGACCATCGATTCTGAACTCTACTGCGAACAACTGATGAGAATAAAGCAAGAAGTTGAGAGAAAGCGGCCGGAATTAATCAACAGAAGGGGTGTGGTTTTTCATCGTGATAACGCTAGACCTCACACATCTTTAGCCACTCAGCAAAAATTAAGAGAGTTTGGCTGGGAGGTGTTAATGCATCCGCCGTATAGTCCTGACCTTGCACCTTCAGATTTCCACCTGTTTCGGTCTCTTCAGAATTCTTTAGGCAGTGTCAGGTTAACATCACGAGAGGACTGCCAAAACCACTTGTCGCGGTATTTTGATCACAAGTCCCAAAATTTCTATAGCAATGGGATCATGTCCCTACCTACAAGATGGGAAAAAGTTATCGAACAAAATGGTACCTACATACTTTAGATAAATGTAAATAATGCATATTAAAAAATGTTTTGAATTTTCTTAAAAAATGCGAAGAAACTTTTTCCCCAACCTATTATAATGAGAAACGTCGAAACGGACTTTTTAAGGGCCCCACACATTACACAGTCCGCCGGCAGGTGGTTGACAGTTTTTATGAATGACCGCCTGCCGGCGGACTGTAAATGTGTGAAAGCCCTTAGATTGTGTTGATTATACAAAACATACAAGTTTACATAAACATATTATAATCACATAAAACTTAAAACCTAAACGCACTTCGTCAACAAATACCGATTGATTCCGTCAATGTACACTGTCATATATTCATCCCAGTTGATATCCGAGGGGTCGCAGGGGAACTGATGTCTATCTTCAGCTGATAAGGAGGCATGCAGTGCTCGCGTATGGTCTGCCTTCATCTCCCAGGAGTTGGATGTGAAGAATTCCAGGTTATCCCGAACAGTGACCATTTTGGACTGGATTTTCATGTACCTAAGGATTAAGGATAGTCGTTTCAATTGACTGCTATTCCACTTGACATGCATAGCTAATGTATTTACTAATCTATAATAATATTCATTTACCGTTTTTTTTCCATGCTACTGGTGAAAACAGTTTTATTGAAACTTTTTGATCATCTATCTACCCTCATGGAATCACTGCTGCCCAAGTCACAGGCTATAAACCTAGTTTGGGTGCCAGGAGATAATACTTAATGCACTTTATGTTGTATCATATTATTACTGTACTTGTAACCTTGTAATCATTTTACTGGAAATACACATTATTTTCAAAAAAAAAAAAAAATATTTATTTATTTTATTTTTTATTTATTTAAACATAATGTCCAGTTTGGAACCCTACCTACCGCGTTCACGTAAATAGGATTGAACGTATCCAAATAAGCTTCACTCACCTTCATTTTAGAAAGCCCTAGAGCTGTCCACGTGATTCTTCTTACGTTCAAAGGCGAAGTCATTAGGGTTCCGTACCAAAATGGTAAAAAGGAACCATTATGGTGCGACTTACTCTGTGTCTGTCCGTCTGTCACAGTTGGATATCTCAAAAATATATTTTTTTTTGTAACAGGGTCTTAAAATTTCAAAGTAGGGCTACTAAGATGTGGGTCTCATATGAAAGAGCGCTGTTTGCACATTCTCATACATTTTTTTTTTCTTTTTTTTAGGCTGCATATTTTTCGCCTTGATGCAAAATGTAAAAAAATATACCGTTCCCCCCTTATCTCCGAAGTTTGCATGGAGAAAACTTTGAAATTATTCTATGTGATGTATGTTTATATAAAAATTACAGGAAAAATAAAACGAAGTCTCTAAATAGCACACAATTTTTCAGAAATCGGAAGCACCTTTGAACCGTCTAATGGGAAACTAACACGAACCAATAGGCACGACATCTACTCCATTCTTTTGCGACAATTCCGATCGAGACTTCTAACCAGCATGTGACTGTACCTAAATTACCCTAAGCTGTATAAATGTAGTTTTTCCTAATTATGGCAATATTAGTGTTTATGTCGGTTTCGCCTACGTAGTTCTTTCCCAGTTCAGAGTCTCGAGTTCGAGACGTCGGCGTCGCGTCTATGCGACACGAGCTGCCTACTTAAATTATTTACTTCCATTCCCTTCTTTGTCAGCCTTTTTTTGTATGTTTTAGAAACATTTTTGTATTTCCGGACGTATTTGTGAACATCTCATTTTCATTTTATTTTATTTTATAACTTTTATGTAATCCAACTAACAATATATTGTACTTAAGACTATTAATTTATCTGCTCGTGCTGTGCACTTCTACGAGTTGTAGGTCGTGGGTTCTAACCCCGGCAGGTGCTTTACTGGTGTAGAGCAGACGTGGCCCAGCGGTGACCGCCCCGACTTACGAGTTGTAGCTCGTGGGTTCGAACCCCGGCAGGTGCTTTACTGGTGTAGAGCAGAGGTGGCCCAGCGGTGACCGCCCCGACTTACGAGTTGTTGCTCGTGGGTTCGAACCCCGGCAGGTGCTTTAATGGTGTAGAGCAGAGGTGGCCCAGCGGGTGACCGCCCCGACTTACGAGTTGTTGCTCGTGGGTTCAAACCCCGGCAGGTGCTTTACTGGTGTAGAGCAGAGGTGGCCCAGCGGTGACCGCCCCGACTTACGAGTTGTTGCTCGTGGGTTCGAACCCCGGCAGGTGCTTTACTGGTGTAGAGCAGAGGTGGCCCAGCGGTGACCGCCCCGACTTACGAGTTGTTGCTCGTGGGTTCGAACCCCGGCAGGTGCTTTACTGGTGTAGAGCAGAGGTGGCCCAGCGGTGACCGCCCCGACTTACGAGTTGTTGCTCGTGGGTTCGAACCCCGGCAGGTGCTTTACTGGTGTAGAGCAGAGGTGGCCCAGCGGTGACCGCCCCGACTTACGAGTTGTTGCTCGTGGGTTCGAACCCCGGCAGGTGCTTTACTGGTGTAGAGCAGAGGTGGCCCAGCGGTGACCGCCCCGACTTACGAGTTGTTGCTCGTGGGTTCGAACCCCGGCAGGTGCTTTACTGGTGTAGAGCAGAGGTGGCCCAGCGGTGACCGCCCCGACTTACGAGTTGTTGCTCGTGGGTTCGAACCCCGGCAGGTGCTTTACTGGTGTAGAGCAGAGGTGGCCCAGCGGTGACCGCCCCGACTTACGAGTTGTTGCTCGTGGGTTCGAACCCCGGCAGGTGCTTTACTGGTGTAGAGCAGAGGTGGCCCAGCGGGTGACCGCCCCGACTTACGAGTTGTTGCTCGTGGGTTCGAACCCCGGCAGGTGCTTTACTGGTGTAGAGCAGAGGTGGCCCAGCGGGTGACCGCCCCGACTTACGAGTTGTTGCTCGTGGGTTCGAACCCCGGCAGGTGCTTTACTGGTGTAGAGCAGAGGTGGCCCAGCGGGTGACCGCCCCGACTTACGAGTTGTTGCTCGTGGGTTCGAACCCCGGCAGGTGCTTTACTGGTGTAGAGCAGAGGTGGCCCAGCGGGTGACCGCCCCGACTTACGAGTTGTTGCTCGTGGGTTCGAACCCCGGCAGGTGCTTTACTGGTGTAGAGCAGAGGTGGCCCAGCGGGTGACCGCCCCGACTTACGAGTTGTTGCTCGTGGGTTCGAACCCCGGCAGGTGCTTTACTGGTGTAGAGCAGAGGTGGCCCAGGTGATGAATTCACAATTCCTAATTATGTAATTTTTGTTTATGTATGTTTTAGTGAGTACCTAAAACGTTGAAGTGCTTATATAATAAAATAAATATTAAGCTGAAGAGTTCGTTTGTTTTCTGTTTGAACGCACTAATCTCTTGAACTACCAGTCGGATTTGCAATTGATAACCCAGTTCTTAAGGATGGTTAGGCTATTTAACATCACGCTATACGGCCCAGTGGAGCCGAGCAAAAAGAAACAAGTCAGAAAGAATGCTAAGCTAACACGGAGTAATAGCGACGGGGGCAAAAATGTGGCCGTTGTTTTAGTAATTGTGTATAACGTTATTGGTGCCGATTCTCTTGTGAACGCACTAAACTAAAATTAGAGAATCGCTATCTTTTACTAACAGGCAGCGCGAGAAAAGGACGGCTATAGCTATGAACTAAGTTGGAGATGTCAAACTAGTTCACGCCTTGCGCTTCACCGTGTTTTTTAGTCGACATGTTTTTAGGTGTCGTCTAAATGTCTATGGAAAAATTAGTTCTAACTAATTTGACAGCTCTAATTTACTTTTGTCCCTTTCTTGTCATAATAGAGAGAAAAAGTTAGCAATAGCCTAAATTAAGTTTAGTTTGTGCACAACAGAATCGGCACCATTGTGTTCCCGACTTCCACGCGAGCGATGTCGCGAATAGAAGCTAGGTGTAAAAATAAATACTCGTCCCTAATGAGTAGTTAGGCGGACCATACAGGTCAAATTATATCCTTTGAATCAGAAAAGTTACGTTTAGATCTTTTTTACGTTTAGATTTAGTCTATTGAATTAATACACTCAAATAATGAATACTCACAAATTGAAAATGTTTCTTAAAGAAATAAGACTTACATCGGCTGCTTCCCTGTTGCTCGTAGAAATAAGTCTGCTAAGTAGGCAGGCGTTGTTTGAAGCAAAAATGTTAATGTAGATAGCACACATTTATTTTTGGTAAATATGAGAGTTATTCGCGAACCGTCTGGAAAACAGAAATTGAATGCTTTTGATTCGATTTGATTTGTAAGCATAATGCGATAGTAAAATGATAACTGGGTGTCAAAGTTCATAGAGAGAGTAGAGGTCTGGGAAACATTCTAAAAATATCGTTTTTAGAATTTTTGTCTATTTGTCTGAATTTATATTCCAGCATGCGAGTACTACCTGCAATATTCTATTCAAAGTTTGCATAGATATTCCATTATGATTCTGTTTAGTCTGTAGTCTATAAATATCACACTATTTGCTATGGGGGATGAGCAATGTTGCATTATGTTTGTATTCCTCTATAGTTTACCGCAAATTGTAAAGAGTCGAGTGGCGGCATCTACATCGCCACATGCAAACTACGCATCACACTGAAGTCACGCAAAATCCTGCATCGCGCAATCAGAGTTTACCGCGCGAATAGTATATATACCATGTCCCGACATCAATCGTTGGGCTCTCACCGACCCTGATGACCCCATAACCCTCCTTCAGGAGAGTAGCAAGGCCACCAGTACGGTTTACAAACGTAGACCACCCAGCCGCCCCCCCCCCCCCCCTATCCCCTACTCGGTGAAGCTGTGCCAGCTGGGGGCACAGCTGAGCCTGTAGCACTTATCCCCCCCACTATGATCCAGCCTGCCCCGTCTGGCTGTCCTATTATTAGCGACGCTCAGTCGACTAATAATTTACCTTAGTTTTAAGCCTGGCCGGGGGCTTTAAGTTCGATTAAAGAACCCACAGGAAACGCCCGGTTGAGCAGTCTCGACCCTCAGTGGTCAACTGCGAGATGCCATTTATAAATAACTAACTATAACTCAATCGTTGGGCAGTTGCCCACCAGACCCGTCTGGTTGAAGGATCCTCTCTTTTCAATAGAGGGTGAGTTATTTATACACCATGTTCCTCATATCTCTATACATACTACAAATAGATTTAACCATTTAAATGATTATTATCATCACGCTATACCTTTACGGGGCTAAGCAGTCAATCATGACATATACATTATAAGAGAACTGGTATTTTAGTAAACATTCAACAAATCAAATAGCTTAGCGGTTTGAGGACTGCTTTACATTTTTTATACTGTTATTTATGACTAGCTTCTGCCTACGACTTCGTTCGCGTAGAAGTCGTAAGACACCAAAATATGCTAAAATAACAGTCACATTTTTATAAGGTTAAGGTTAGGTTAAGGGGTTTATACACAGAGTCAGAACTGGTGACGTGGTAGCAAGCGACGACTACAATTGTCCGATTCACCAAGATTTCATCGGATTCCGGAAGAAGAAGCCGCGCTGTATGAGGTGTACTGCGAGGCAAAGGAGGCTCTGTGGCTGGCCATCGACGAGTCAGAGACTCGAGCCAGGATAGAAATGCTAGCGACCCTAAACGAGGATCCGCCTTTATCGGGCGGTCCGAGGGAAACTTCGTACCTGGGCGCCCCCATTCACTGAGAGTCTACAGCCTCAGCTGCTACAGGAAGTGGTTGCAGCCCTCTTCCATGATAAGAAAAGCATTTATCGCCGACGATGGCTTTGCACACAGCTGCAGAGTTGAAGGATGAAGAGGTCCCTGAGGTAACACAGCCGGAGATGACGGCGGCCGTAACACGGCTCCGGGCCAAAACCATTGCCCCGGGGCCCGAAGGACTTCCCGGCCGTGCGCTCGTCCTCACTCTTAAAGAGCTAGAGCCCCAGCTGATGAGAGGACTCTACTCAGCTCGCCTTGAGCAGAGCCGGTTTCCTGCTCAGTGGAAAACTGGTCGTCTGGTCCTGCTCAGGACAGTGGGGCACCCAGCAGACTCACCGTTCGCATACCGGCCTATAGTTCTGCTAAACGAGGTGGGTAAGCTTTTCGAGTGGATAATCGCAGCTCGCCTCGTCGGCCACATATGCAGAGAGTTCGGCTTTTAGCATGGGCGCTCCACTTTTGATGCGATAATGCGGGTGAGAGTCCTGGCGGAGGAAGAGGTGTTCCAGGGCGGAGTGATGCTGGCAGTGTCCTTGGACATCTCCAACGCGTTCAATACCCTGCCCTGGAGTTGTATTCGGGAGGCACTGTGTTATCATAGGGTGCCTCCCTACCTCCGTCACATTGTTGGGGCTTACTTAGCGGAAAGGTGTGTCACCTACAGGAGACGCGACGACGGGGACTGGCGCGATATGTCGTGCGGTATTCCACAGGCTTGGAGGGACAGCGGATACGGGGACGTCCGCCGCTACCCATCCAGCAGGACCCAAGGCGGTGGCGCGTAGTGTTCCACGCGTGCCTCTACTGGACGTCGAGGTGGGAGTCTTGCACCTCACTATTCCCGCGAGCGGGCCTGAGGTTTCCCGCACAGGCAGGCCGGCACCTGCCGGGCAACGTGGAAGGTGCACAATTCCCATGATTCTCTGTGCAAGTGTGAGGAGGGAACACCGTGGTGGTTTTTAGTCAATAAGAGTCTGACAGACCCTTCCGTTCACCCTGGGGCGGAGGACCATCAGGAGGATCATGAGGATTTTCCACCCCGGAACAAAAAAAAAGGTTACTATAAAACGTAATGAGACTGTGTGTTTACAATCTACTGTTATGTTATTTTAGTGATAGCCATTTTCGTCAGGAATAATCTGTAAGAATGCATCAGTCAGTGTATCAGTGTTATGCCATTAGCTGGTTAGCCAAACGTCGTCGTCGTCGTCGTTCAATTTTCCAAACTCACAAATCTTGGACAATTTACGCAAGTCAAACACATATTGATCTATTGACTCATTTTGCTGCTGATCTCGTGTGAAGAACTTGTGCCGTTCCTCAGTTAAATTTTAATCGTTTTAAAATGTTCATCTAAGTTTTTACACGCACCGTGTAAAGTTGTTTCCTTGCTTTGTTCTAATATTTCGCGGTATTGCTTGCCTGCTATATGCAGAAAATGTTGAGTTTGTATCACTAGTGTTATTGTCGACAACTCACAAGCGATGAAATATATCGTGAAGCCCTTCTTCCATCTGTCCCAACAATCACTCAACTTGCCTTATGCTACATCAGTCGCGTTCTCATCAAATTGGAACGGTAAGGGCGGTGTCAACACTATTTCCATGATTGCAATCTATTTATGCACTTATACTATTTTATAGTCAGAATATCACTCATTGCTAATTAGATTCTATTGAACTTCCTACATAATCACCGCCTGCGCCATGTAAAGTTATGCGGAACGTGAATCAAACAGCAAGCTCCGGTAATGACATCAGGCCTTGTTTAAGCACAAGAATGGAATTATTTAAGAAAACTCATCGATAAATTGAGATTTGTATAATTTACATAATTTTTGAACATTTTTTTACGGAGCCGAAACAATGAGTACGAAACATATTTTTCTTCCTTCTACCAACACAACGGTGAATATAAAAAAATGATTGCATAGGGACGCAAAACACGCGGGTGATGATTTGCCCAAACAAAATGAGCAGGCGCGAACACGCCTATATGCAGGAACACAGGCGTTAATTAATTCAATAAAAACGAAAAACTTGAATGGGAAATAGCTACTGAGGGCTGCGGGCATCGACTTCAGGATGAGCTGCATCTCACACGGACAACTGTACGTCGCTTGTTACCGCGTCACCAGTCCCCTCTGTATATTTTGGCTGCTGCGACCAATGATATTATATAAATAAAGAGGTAGGTATGGCACTAGCGCGCGCAAATTTTTGTAATTTGATTTAGTCGGCTAATAGCAGCGAGCGAAACAAAGCGTGTCCGTGGCTTGATAATAAATCTAAATAAAATACCAAGCAATCTCTATCTGTATCAAATGTTCCGTATTATCTATCGCAGTCATAGTTAAAAACTACTGTAAGTACCTACAATTGTAATAACAACGCAACGATATCTGAATGCCGCTCAGTATGAACGTAGCGTCTATCTTTCCTTTATAACATGGCTGCGACTAGGGTTACCATATGTAAATAGAGGGATGCCTGTCTATGGTACCTAAAATGCCTGAGTTTTCAGAAAAATGCCTGTCTAAAGCAAAACGCTGTAGGTAATAAGTAAAAGCCAACAGATAATAATGAAGAGGGATATCTATTACTGATATTTGTCAGAGGACATTATTTTTTTTAATAGTTCTTTCTTTTCTAAAACATAAACGTAAAAATCTTCACAAGATACAGTTTTGTAATTTTCCTGAGTAATCAATATTGCTTTTACTGATTCAATTGTCAGCCGATTTCTTTCTTTACTCCACTGGGCGTTGACGAGAGAAAACGTACGTTCTACGTTCGCATTGTGTGCCAAAATAGAGAACACAAACTGGCAGATTTTCATGAATTCTGTAATGTCACCATTCACTTCCCTACTTTTGAGAAAATTGCACCACTGTGTAGTTAAGTTGCCGCCCGCCGGTGTCATTCAAATTTAGCGCCCGCGCGCGCATCGCGCTTGAATTTATGCAACCGCGATGCGCGCGCGGACGCGAAATTTAAAAATGCCTGTCTCAGATCAATGCCGGCCGCATGCCTGTCTAAACCTTAAAATGCCTGTCAAATGCGGCAAACGCCTGTCGTATGGTAACCCTAGCTGCGACCAAAACTACAAACTTAGACGGAGAAGTTTTATTAAAATATAGCTGTTATTTTAGTATAATTATTGTGGTGTCTTACGACTTCTACGCAAACAAATTCGCGGGCAGAAGCTTGTTAATAATAATTAGATAGCCAAGTAAACTTGAACATACCAAATTTATTTTTAGAAGCCAATCTTTTCAAGTTACTTAATGTAATAGGATTGCAGGAACTTGTGCAGCTGTTGTAAACGGCGACATTGTCAGAACTGGAACATTGAAGTGTTTTATTAAAATAATGCATCAGTAACAGTTTTAATACTCAATAATTTATTTGCATTCTACAATGTGTACCTACGTAGATGGTAACTTATTTATATATGATCATTATGGACCCTGTCGGGCACAGCAAAAAAGTAGGAGCTTTGAAAAACTTAAATCTAATGTAATTATAATACGCTTTTTTACATATTATATATTGTGTACTGTACTTAGGTATTAGTTTCTTTCTTAACTTTACATATTGTTCCACCTTCCACCCCTACATAATCATGGGTATTGTTTTCGGTTTACGGTTGGTTCACAACATTCATCGTGACAGTTCGTGTATCAGAAATCTGTGGTCATGTTTAAAGGTGTGATACAGAGCATCAAAGTGATCGAACTCCATGGAATCAACATCGTAATTGCGAAAAAATTATCAACTGTCTACATTTGGGCCAAGTAGGTATTGAAGTTTTGTATTGGACAGCTGATAAATTTTTCGCAATTACGATGTTGGTACCATGGAGAAAGTTGTTTAATTTCATGGTCTATACCACATACACATCCACGCATTTCTGATACACGCTGTATATTTTGTAGATACTCATTATGTTTTTGAACATGCATATTCGTAATTTTCCACAATTTGTGAGCGTGTTAATATTATACAAACATACGGTAATAATAATATTCAAAACAAATTATTTAGCCGAATCAATATAAAAATCGGTAAGCACGAGTGGGAGTTCCGTACCACCGAAGTTATTATACACATAATCAGCCTATAATGTTCCCACTGCTGGGACACGGTAATCCACCACGCGGGCCCAGTGCGGGTTAGCAGATGTCACTTGTCTTCGAATTTTTGGTTCTAGGACATGCCGGTTTCCTCCTGATGTTTTCCTTCACCCTTTTGAGAGCAGTGGTGATGAAATTATTTCACAAAGTAAAGCGCCTGCCTGGGTTTGAACCACGACCTATATACAACTTGTAAGTCGGAAGCTATAATACTTTACCTGAATCTTATTACTAGCACTGTGACATACATACAGATGGCGCAGGCCTGCTGTCACCCATGGTACTGTAAAAAAGTGATCTAATCTACCTACATTTGGGGGAGGCCTATGTCCAGCAGGAGACGTCTCTCAGCTGAAATGATGGTGATGATAATTATGATGAACCTACCTGCTACACCTTGCAGCAGCCACAATGGTGAGGTTAGCCACATAATCCACTGGTATCAGGTCCAGCACATTGTCACCATCGGCGAGCAACACCCTAATACCACCGTTCATGGTTGCAGCCACCATACCGGTAGCACCTAACCAGTTGTCCACCCATCCTACTAGGGGCTCTCTTAACGATGCTGATACTGGAAAATAACAGAAGAAAAATTTATTATAGCTTATTATTAAAGAATCATTATTTATTCTGCAAAAACAGTGTGTGTATTTTATGTATTTTTTTTGTAATGTGCGTCCATTACAATTAAAAGACATGAAATACGCACAATAGTACAAAGTAGCAAAAGCCTCGTATTCAACAAATAAAAGTTCAAAGTTTGATAGTTTTTTTTTTCTTTAAAATTGCGAACATAAAATGGTAGAATAAGTAATATGCTGAAAAGAAAAAAAAAACCGGCCAAGTGCGTGTCGGACCACGCACAATGAAGGGTTCCGTAGTTGGGATGAATTAATCTTAAGAACAAACTTAACATTGTAGTTGAAAAACATGTTTTCCCATACATTCCAACTGTAAATGTAAGTTTGTACTCACAATATTGATAGATTTACCATGTCATTTTAAGACCACAGACTTCTTATAGGTTTTCCTGTGATCTACAAGTAAAGATCTATTTTCTGTATTTTTTTCAAAATTTTAGGCTTAGTAGTTTCGGAGATAAGGGGGGGGAATGGTCAATTTTCGTCTATTTTCTTAAATAACTTTAAAACAATTTATTTTAAAATTATGAAAAAAATATATTTGAGACCTCATAGTAACCCCTTTTATTTGACATGCCACATGGTGTAGTTTTTGCAAAACTTTTTTTTTAAATTTTCTTATTTGCCCCACAAAAGTGACCTCTATATTCAATATTCATTTATTTACTTTACCCGTCCGTGTTTGGGTCACAGAAATTCATATGTGTACCAAATTTCAACTTAATCGGTCTATTAGATTCGGAGCAAATTGGCTGTGACAGACAGACAGACAGACAGACAGACACACGAGTGATCCTATAAGGGTTCTGTTTTTCCTTTTGAGGTACGGAACCCTAAAAAGAAGGAAAAATTGTATAAACTGCTGCGTTGTTTAGCTGGTCTTCCTAAATAGCATTTGTCACATCGCTATACCTTATAATAAAGCGATCGCAGCGCATGCCGTGGTAGAAATCTGCAACAATTCGGGATAGTCTCAATCAATCTGCCTAGCCTTTTCCTTTTGTTTATAATTTTGTATTTATATTATTTATTATTATTATTATTTTCCCAACTATGTTGATCGGCTTCCAGTCTAACCGGATGCAGCTGAATACCAGTATTTTTTATGGAGCGACTGCCTATCTGACCTCCACAACCCAATTACTGGGTAATACGATACCCCTTGGTAAGACTGGTTGTCAGACTTCCGAGCTTCTGACGACCCGTAACGACTGTCAAAGATCATCGAATGACAGCCGGGACCAACGGCTTAACGTGCTTTCTGAGGCACGGAGGAGTCTCGATACGTAAAGATGGTCACCCATCCACGGACCAACCCCGGCAAGCGTAGCTTAACCTGATGGATCGACCCGTGCAGCTGTTATTACTTAGCCACGAGCTCCTCCAATTCGGGATAGTTTATCAAACATAATTACTTTGAGGTTTCCTACATTTTTTTTGTATTTTGAAAGGAGTAATAATTGTTGTTGTATTGTGAACTGGAATAGATTTATTGTTCATCCGTCTTCTTCATGGCCCAGCATTCCGATTCATACATTACGACAGGCAATATCACGGACTTGTACATTTTCCCCTTTAACTTGAGGGGCATCTGTGGGCCGCAAGTTGTACCTGTGACCTGTCGCCATTTCATCCATCCTATTGATCCGGTGTGTTACGTCTCAGTCTACTTTGCCATCCCTATCACAGGCACAATAGGTGATAGCAATAACGTCCTTTAATCTTCAGAAAGACGGAATTAATAAGTAGGTAATAGTAATAATGTGTTGACGAAAACCTCGTGAAAGCTGAGAAAGAGAAACTAATAAAATATCTCGACTTAGCACTTAAGGTATAGGTAGGCCGTAGGCCGTAGGCCTAGTGGCCGAAAGCTTCGACCAACATCTCTCTAGCGGTTGGATCAAGAGCCTGATTCAGAAGGCAGTACTCCTCGATACGGCTCGCATCGTGAGGAAGTTCCTGTCTGTGGAGCTCTAACCACCGCCGGTAGCTTGGACCCTGCTCCCGACATAGGCGAACCAATTTTTTATTAGTTTTTAAATGTTTTTTTAAGAAAATAAAATGTATTATAGTTTGGGAAAACGATTAAATAAACGATATAATATGTCATTGTGTGTAGTATGTTGTTGTGTTAGAACGGGAAGGTATATTCCTTGACAGTTTTTAGAGGCATATAATAATTTAATCGTACCCTAAATTATTACCATTTTGATGTACTAAAAATGTTAATGTATATTCTAATAATTATAATAAAGGGGCCTCTTTTGGTGAGTCTCAAATAATTCCCAATTTGTCCTAAATAGCCAATAAATAAATACCCAATTAACTGCGACCAATTTGGATGCAGTGCTCGACGGCTGCTGCCGCGGCACGCCCGCTTCGATCGCTCGGCTCGCACGTATTTGGTCACAATTCAAACCTAAACTCGGACCTCGGACCTCTTCATTTGGTCGGACTACCCTAGCTTAGTTACTGCGACCAACTTTGAGAAAAAGCCAGAAAGCACAAATATTTATTTTAAAAAAGCGAACATCATTAGAAGTTTTCAGAGGAGCAATTAAATATTTTCCGTTTTCAAATAAGGAATATAGGTAGCTTACCGGTTGCAGGTCTGATGATGACAGTGGGGATATTTCCACAATTTTCCGCGACGTAAGTTTCTGCTAGCGCCTTTGTAAACGTGTAAGTGTTTAGTACTCCTTCTGTAATAAAATCAATATTTTGAACAAAAAAGGCGTTTAGAAGAGTCAATCCAAGACACGTCCGTCCATCTTTGGCAGTGAAGCCGAGATTTATAAACGTAACGTAGCACGTACTTGGGCTAAGCGTTACTCCTGTCCTGTCACTATCGCACTACTGTCCTGGTCACAGGTCGTGGTCCTGTCTCTAGACAGGAACATGTCTGAGCCAAAGAACATGCTAAAGTAACGTTTATAGATCCGGGCGTAAGTCCCAGCAGTGCTATTCTGTAAATATCTCACCGTGAAAACATAAGTGAAGTGATCTTAAAGTGAGCTGTCAATAGTGTCAACCCCTAGCATTATGTGGAATGACGGCTCACTTCACGCTCACTTCACCTGAGTTATCACGGCGAGATGTTTACAGAATAGCACTACTGTACCTATTAGGTACCTTGCTAACTGGCCGATACTTTAACCACGGAAATTTATATTATTTTTCTAAGTACCTACTTATGTAGTTCGTTCCAGTAAGAGAGAAGACGAAATTAAAACTTACTGAATAACATCTTAATTTGTTTCTTGTCATAGTTTGATTGTTCCACTTCACTGAGTTCAACCGGCGGTGGGTACACTTTCTCTTCCAGTATCTGCTTGTCTGTGTTACAGTAAGCCGTGGACACGTGGACGAACGCCTGAAAGCACGAGCAATAGAGTTTTATACTTACCTACTGCGTTGAGGAGTTCATTTGTTTATTGGTGAAGTAGGTATCGTAATGTGTTGAAACTACAAATGAATGATTTTCGGACTTTTTCCTTTATTTTTGCTGTGAGACCTTGCTTCTTGCCAAATTTCATGATTCTAGGACAACGGGAAGTACCCTATAGGTTTTGATTTACTAGCGAGTATCAAAATATGTCGCATAAATGGCGGTATTTTTTTATTGCGTGGATTTAGGAGCTTGATTTTTTAGAACTCCAAGGGGCCATAGACCTACGTATTTGATATTAATTTCAACTTGATACCTCCACGCGTTCCTCGGAAAAAGGGAATTGACAGACTACAGACAGACTGACAACGAAGTGATCCTATAAGGGTTCCATTTTTCCTTTTGAGGTACGTAAAAAACAATAAAAATAACAAATAACTATTTGCGATCAGGATTGATTCCATGTTAGGTCCATTTTGACAGCAATGTTTTATAATTTGTGATCAAACTATCAACCATAACTGAGCACAAAATTATGGTTGTTAATTTGATCGACTCACTTAATTATCAGGCCCATTTATTTATGCTTTCTGATGATGATGTTATTAGTAATTATTTCACCTTGATATTCTTCATACGCTGACACAGATGTAGCACATATTTGGTTCCTCCAACATTCGTGTTCACAGCGGCTTTCAGTTCTTCATTATACCTTACGGTTGCTGCTGCGTGGAATACTACAGAAACCTGTAAATATTATATTATCTATCTATATATAATGATAATACCTATATAATACCAACATGAACAATTAACAATAGGTATTAATAATACGGATCGAATGGTTTTATAAACATTAACCCCTTAAACGCTCTATAAACCTATTTTAGTTATAGAAGTATTTTGTCTTCTTCTTTCAAACTCAAATCATCTAAAATAGGTTTATAGAAGGTTGTCGTTTTTTTTTATGAATAACAGGGTAAGAGTTTAAATACAAAAAATACATAATAATATTTTATAAAACAAACTTTTGGGACATCATCATGTAATTTTCGGCCGCCATAATTGTGATGGTAATGCGCCATGCAAAATGTAATAATTTATTATGTACCTTCTGTAAAATTATTTCTTCATCTTTCGTTGAAATGCCAAGATCAGGGTCATTTATGTCACCAGCAATTGCTATTACTTTCTTAAAGTCATCTGGTCGTTCTTCATTTAGTCTTGAGAATAGCTGGAAAACATAAAGACGATTTGCTTCAATCATACAAAGATGATTTAATAAGTACGACGGCGCGGCAAGTGGCGCCACCTAGTTGGGATCCTGGAGAAATAGAGAAAACTCTTCCAATTTTATAGGCACACTTGAAACGATTTGGATTGTTTTTGGAAGAGTAGGTACTTTCTTGGAGTGGTCCCATTTCAATTTGGTGAAGACCTGATGAAGATCTTCTGAGATAGGCAACGGAACTCCTCAATAAATGATAGCAAATGGACTGGGATTGCTGAAATCTCATGTCTGTTTGTTGTTCACACCAGTTCATAACAAAACATCACGCCAGTACGCTGTGAAGGGGTAAGCACATGTGAACCACTAAAAAGTGAAAAATAAAAACTTTTTTACAAAAAAATACAACCGACTTCCAAAAACAACACTACAAAGTGAAAAATAACTTTAATTTCGGAAGTCGGTGTCTGATTAAATGTATTTTTGTTTTTTGCCACCGACTTCCGAAATTAAAGTTATTTTTCACTTTGTAGAGTTGTTTTTGGAAGTCGGTTGTATTTTTTTGTAAAAAAGTTTTTTATTAAACATATTGTGCAGAAGCCTAAAAAGTTTTTAAAGGATCAATTACATATTTCCCATTTTTAAATAATAATATGATCCGTCACTTCACGAATTGAACTTTTTTTATTTAGGTGTGACTTACCGGTTTGTTAATGACCTCTTCTATCCTTTGTTTCGCAGTTTTGCCTTTCTTGTCTCGAATCAAAACATAAACGTTATCAATGTCTTTGCAACTGTACAGAAGCTTTTCGAGAAACACCTGGAAGTTAATAAAAATCCAAAATTTGTCTGAAACTTGAATGCTTTTAATGGTTTACCTCGTCGTCACAGCTCCCGGCCTTCCGCGGATACCCACGGGTAGCGGAAGGCACTGTGCAGATGTGGTGCGAGGACGACAATGCCCTGACTTGGTTGACCCAACATGTACCCGGAATAAGACTACCAGACACTAACCAGACTTTAACGGTACTGAAACAGTCCGACGTGCCCACCCGTGTCCGAGCCTCGCTTTTCGTCCCCCGATACAGGGGTGACGTGGCCAGGCTCCACAATCTTCTGATTCGTCAGAACATTTGGTTTAACATCGCCAGGTGGTCACTGTACAGGGCAACTACCGTCGGTGGAGATAACTATGGGACGTACTTGACCATAGGTATGCCACCGGAGGAAGCTGAGAAGGTCCGGGGACGGGAGCGACGTATATCTTACCTGCTTGGGTCGATATATGTTCGCTTCTGGCCCACGACCCAACCCCCTGTGACTCAGACTGACAGCACGGATGGTAAGACGACCCAACCGACACCGACACAGACGATAGACATGGACATTGCCAAACTCGAGGAGGACATGGCCCGAGCGGCAATGGCCGATGAAGACGTTGACAGCTTACCGCCCTCATCACCTGCGTGGAACGAGAACCTGCTGGTCTCGTCGCCGGATGTGGGCCTTGAGGATCAGCACGGAGTGGACGTGGGGGATAGGCCATTCGATGGATCCATCTCCGACTAGCCCCACTCCACCACCGTCATCGCCTGTAAGCATTATCCAGACCAACCTCCAACATAGCCAGACTGCAACGGCTAGCCTACGCAGGGCACTGGAGGAAAAACCCCGAACAATCGCACTGATCCAGGAGCCGTGGATCAGGAACAACAGAATATGCGGCCTCGGTAATATCGGAGGTAAGCTAATTCTTAACACACACGGCGCGGACAAACCAAGAACCTGCGCCTACGTACCCAAAGAAATTCCCATCACACCACTCACTCAATTCTGTTCCAGAGATCTGACAGCCGTCAGGCTCCATACGGAAGGTAGCGTTCCAGATGTTGTGCTAGCCTCGGTGTACATGCCAGGCGAGAGTGCAGACTGCCCACCGAAGGAAATGGCGGACCTGGTGCAACACTGTGAGCGCGCCAAACTGGACCTGATCATCTGCACCGACTCGAACGCCCACCACCCGCTCTGGGGTAGCGAGGCACCGAACCCTAGAGGAGAGGTACTATCCACTTATTTATTCACTACTAACCTTAACATTGTTAACCGTGGCACAGAACCCACTTGGGTAACAGTCCGGGGTCAAACAATTATAGACTTAACACTTGCTACTGAAAACGCGACTAATCTCATCACAAACTGGCACGTGTCGGATGAGCCTTCTTGCTCTGATCATAGAAGAATCCGCTTCACACTATCAACGAATACAAGGAAATTCACACCGAGGCGAAACCCGCGGCGCACCAACGTCCCCGGGTATAAACGTCTTCTAGCTTCACTACTAGATAGGCACCTTTCAATGATAACCATAAGAGATCAGGCACAATTGGAATACACCGTGACTAAATTATCAGAATACCTAATTGAAGCATACCATGCATGCTGCAAACTAAGGGCGCCACAAACTGAGAGTGAGAGGAACCCCTGGTGGAATGCTGAACTAGGTAAACTCAGAGATACATTGCGTAAGCAATTTAATAGAGCTAAAAACACTAGACTCCAGGATGACTGGGAGATATACAAAGAGACCCAGTACACATATAAAAAGCAGATTAGAACTGCCAGGAGAGCCGCTTGGCGGAAATTCTGTGAATCCATCGAGACAAACAATGAAGCTGCAAGAGTAAGGAAGATCCTGTCAACCGATCAGGACCGAACTCTTGGCGCACTGAAAAAACCAGACAACTCATATACACTGACCGACCAAGAAACCAGTAAGGTCCTTCTTGAGACTCACTTTCCAGACTGTAGACTCTTAGAGGACAGGACGTGGGAGGCTGAACCAGGATGGACCCCAACGGATCAGGACTGGTCGAGAGCACACAACATAGTAACAAAAGACCGAATAAAGTGGGCTATAGACTCCTTTCAGCCATATAAGTCCGCAGGGCTGGATGACATATTTC
Organism: Cosmia pyralina; assembly: GCA_946251885.1. Lineage (NCBI taxonomy): Eukaryota > Metazoa > Arthropoda > Insecta > Lepidoptera > Noctuidae > Cosmia > Cosmia pyralina. The sequence continues at coordinate 4,547,005 of OX276346.1, read as the reverse complement.
CAGCCCTGCTACAGTGGGGGGCGGATCTTTTGACACCATGGCTGGTGGAGATTTATCAAGCCTGCTTAGCACTCAGATACATACCTCTTGCGTGGCGGGAAGTGAAAGTCATTTTCATACCCAAACCTGGAAAACCAGATTATACACAACCCAAGGCTTACAGGCCTATAAGCCTCACATCATTTCTACTGAAAACCCTTGAGAGACTCTGTGATAGATACATCCGTGACGGACCTCTTCGGGTAAAACCTCTACATAAACAACAGCATGCCTACTCCACTGGCAGATCAACGGAATCAGCACTACACAGTGTAGTTTCCAAAATTGAATGCGCGGTGGACTACAAGTGCTCATCACTGGCCGCCTTCATTGATATAGAAGGCGCCTTTGACAAAACCATGTTCAACAGTATCAACATGGCACTCGACAGACATGGCATAGATTCAACACTGAGAGGCTGGATCACCAACATGCTCAAAATGAGAGCTGTGCAAGTGACGGTGAACGACACTACAAGGGCCATCCTGGCAAAGGGCTGCCCGCAAGGTGGCGTCCTCTCTCCGCTACTATGGAACCTGGTAGTAGACAGCCTCATCAAAACCCTCAATGACAAAGGATACTTTACTGTGGGCTATGCTGACGACATAACCATAGTAATAAATGGCACCCATGAAAATACCCTATGTAATCTCATGCGCCAAGCTTTGAAAATAGTAGAAGACTGGTGCAACAAACACCAACTATCGGTGAACCCTACAAAAACCGAGCTGATTCTCTTTACAAAAAAGAGGAAGCTGACTACATTACAACTACCGCGTTTCTTTGGAACTACCCTAAGCCTATCAACTGAAACCAAATACCTGGGCATCTTTTTGGACAAACAGCTGAATTGGGCGAAACATACCAACTACATCATCACAAAAGCCAGTATATCCCTGTGGCAGTGCAAGCGACTGCTCGGCAGGAATTGGGGGATTAGCCCCAAGGTCACCTACTGGCTATACACCACAGTAATCCGACCAATTATCACATATGGCTCACTGGTCTGGTGGCCCAGGACAGACCTGAGTACAGCCCGGAAGGATCTTGAGAAACTGCAACGGTTCGCTTGTGTAGCAATAACTGGCTGCATGAGAACTACACCCACTGCTGCTCTACAGGCAATGCTTGGACTGCCGCCACTACACCTCATCGTGCGTGAAGAGGCGGCCCTAGCCGCCTTTAGACTCAGTTTAGCGGGAACACTGAGCAAGGACTCTAGAGTTAAGCACATACGCATAAAGGAGGATGCGATCAGGCGACAACCAATGATGGCATCACCATGCGATAAAGCCCCGAAACAACACTGCTTTCAGAAGCATTATAACATAATACTCACGGAAGAACGGTGTGATTACTCAGGCACGCAAGAGTTGAGAGTATACACCGATGGATCAAAGACCGACTCCGGAACCGGGGTCGGAGTCTTCTCACACGACCTTAACATTAACATATCCAGTCCGCTTGGAGTATTCAACACTGTCTACCAGGCGGAGTGTGTGGGCATCATACAAGCCTGTTACGCCATAGAAGCCAGGAGAGTTACGGATACCTATATACGAATACTCTCAGACAGTGCCTCAGTGCTCCAATCCCTACAGAAAAAGTACTTTACCTCGAGACTAATACTAGAATGTCACGATGCACTCGAACGAGTAGCGGTAACTAACCGCAACACAGTGACACTGCAATGGATTAAAGGACATAGCGGATCACTTGGTAATGACGCAGCGGATGAACTTGCTAGGAGAGCATCCAGCATGTCTGTCTGTGGATCTGAGCCGATCGTACCCATTCCCTTCAACCAGTTACGCAGGTGGCTACAGGAGTTCACCCATACACAAGCGGAGAGTTGGTGGTCCTCGACAGCAGGTTGCAGGCAGTCCAGGGAGGCCATCCCGTCCCTGGATGGCACGCTTACCAGGCGATTATTACGTCTGGACAGGAACGGGCTGCGCCTGGTGACGGGGACCATCACTGGACACTGCTCACTAAACAAACACTTCCACACAATAGGAATAACGGACAGTCCTCTGTGCAGGGCCTGCATGGAGGCTGAGGAAACCGTTGCACATGTGCTTTTTGAATGCACAGGCGTCACCCAGATTAGAACAGAAACTCTCGGAATATCCCGATCTTTCACAGATGTTCTTAACAAACCCGGAGATTTGATTAAATTCTGGAGGGAGGTGGGCTGGTTGGAATAAACCCCCGACGGCCGCCATGGCCCACGCACAATGGTCCACATGAAGGACTAAGTGCGGAAACCAAATCCTATAACATAGAACATAGAACATGGTTTACCTCACGCTGGTGTTAAGTAGACTAATTTCAGGTTTTGACCTCGAAACTAGCTCTTAAGTATGTAGATACACAAAATCAACAAAAAATAATTAATATAATTGAGTATCTATACAAAATCAATCTGCCTAGCCTTTTCCCAACTATGTTGGGGTCGGCTTCCAGTCTAACCGGATGCAGCTGAATACCATTATTTTACATGGAGTGACTGCCTATCTGACCTCCACAACCCAGTAACTGGGTAATACGATACCCCTTGGTAAGACTTAAAAGGTAGGTAACTTGGTAGGTTAATCTTATGAGCGTTTGGTTAATCTTATGAGCGTTTTGGATGTTATGTCTGTTAGCTTGTAAGACCAATTGAATAAATAAATAAATAAATAAATAAATAAATAAAGACTGGTTGTCAGACTTTCGGGCTTGTGACGACCCGTAACGACTGTCAAAGATCCACGAATGACAGCCGCGACCAACGGCTTAACGTGCTTTCCGAGGCACGGAGGAGTCTCGGTATGTAAAGATGGTCACCCATCCATACATATATCTATACATATATTATAAATAAAAAGAAAAGTCCTGACTGACTGACTGACTCATCAACGCCCAGCCCAAACCCTAGAAAGCTAAAATCTTGCACAGAGGTTCCCTTTATAATGTAGACAAGGAATAAGGAAGGAATTTCCGGTAGTACGTTCCCGTGGGATATTTTCCGCCATCCACGCGGGCAAAGCCGCTGGCAAAAACTAGTAGGTAATAAAATTATTATAAAAGTATGCACGAAAGTTGTATAATAATAAAAAAAAATATGTATCTATGTTTAAGATTTAAGATAAATGTAGTGTACGGGGATCTCCAGGAAAACTTCAAACGTCTTTTCAATGGTTTATTAATAATTACTTCGTAAAACACACCTTACTCCAATCGTATCTACTCGCCATCTTTCTTTCTTACCTCCTTTCACTCGTTCCATCGTTCATCCAACCATTCGCTCAGAAACATGATTTTTTAACGTTCAGGAATGTTGACATACAGCCTAATCTTAATTTAATCCTACATGCTCGGCCATTCTACACATTTCTGGCCTCAGAAATAAAATTGTCTTACGGTTACAATAATATTTAAACTTATAGACTTAAACATAGTTAACTTACAGATAATTTGAAACTTATAGACTTAGTTAACCTACAGATAAATTGGTTAGACTCACAACAACAAAGGTTCAGTCATCATTAGGCCACCTTTTCATAAAATCTGCCACAGTGGATGTCTTACCTGGTCCTTCCGCAGTGAGGTCCACCTTCTGAACGTCATACCGGTCATTTCCTTTGACCTTCGTAATGGTGTATGGCCCAAGATATTTAGGTTTAAGCTTCATGCCTGAACCAAACTGGGTGCGCTTAATGGCAACTAGGTCCCCTTCCTGGTACTTTGAACTTTGCTTGCGCTTCTTGTTAAATGTTTGTATATTCTCCTTTTGTATTTTTAAAATATGTTCCTTTGCCTTTTGTCGGCTTTCTTCTCTATCTTGTATGAAGATATCTCTTCCTTCCTGCATAAGTAAGTCGTAGATTTGAATTTCTTCTTTAGTTTTCAATTTTGTTCCAATCAAGAGTTCATATGGGGTACAATTAATACTTCTCTGCCAAGTACCATTCAAAGCTCTCTGTACACGACTTATGTGTTTGTACCACTGTGTAGGGTCCTCTATGCACAACTTTGTAAGGACTGAAATTATGGTCCTGTGCATTCTTTCTACTTGCCCATTTCCTCTAGGCACACCTGTAGTGATTTTAGCATGTTTAATTCCTTCTTCTTGACAATATTGTTGAAATTCTTGACTGGTAAATGCTGTCCCTCTGTCACTTATTATCCTAGTAGGATTCCCAAAATGTTGCTGATGGATTCTCATCTTCTCAATAGTCTCTTTACTAGTGGTACTCTTGGTGGGAAATATCCACACAAACTTAGTAAATGCATCAACGATTGTGAGCAGATGATTGTACAGTTTCTTCGTCTCCGTCATTGGTCCTAGGTGGTCAATGTGGATAGTATGCAGGGGTGTTTCCTCTTTCTCTAACAAGTGCAGAAATCCTTCCTGCTTACCTTCTTTACGGCTGCCCAGTAAACATGGAATGCATGTGAGTATAAAATCCTCAAGTTTCTTTGACAAATCTTTAATGTAATAGTCTTTACTTATAAGTTCTGTCATCTTCTTCTTACCAAAATGTCCATTCGAGTGTACTCTTTTTATAACCTCTATTTCCATGCCCTTAGGTACTACTAGTCTTCTCTCCAATCCCTTATACAACAAACCACCTTCCAAATAGTAATCAAGGTAAGGTTTGTCATTGAGTACTTCCATAATAGCCTTGAATCCTTCATCCTGCTCCTGTGCCTTCTTTATTTGATCATGTAAGCTATCAGTGGTCACGCCTACGTAAGGATTGCAGCTCAATGCATCAACATGCTTCATTCTTGTGCCGGATCTGTGTTCTACCTGAAAATCAAATTCTTGTAATAGCAATGCCCATCTGGCTACTCTGGTTGACAAATCCCTTTTTTGTAAAGTCATCTGGAATGCTTGGCAGTCTGTTATGATTTTAAATGGAATACCATACAAGTAATGGCGAAACTTCTTTACGCCTTCTATGATAGCGAGAGCTTCGAGCTCATAGCTAGAATACTTCCTTTCAGCCTCACTTGTCTTGCGGCTCATATAATACACCGGATGTAATCCGTTGTCTTCACATCGCTGCATTAATACTGCTGCGTAGGCCAAGCTGGATGCATCTGTGTGTAGTTCTGTAGGTCGTTTTGGATTGAAGATAATAAGCACTGGACCACTTCCTAATTTCTCTTTTAGAATATTAAAGGCATACCTCTGTTCTTCTTCAAATGTAAAACTTTGATCATTCTTCAGTAGGTTCGTCAATGGACATGCTATTTGGGCAAAGTTTGGTATATACTTCCTGAAATATGATGCTAGCCCCATGAAGCTTTGTAATTGTTTCACTGTTTTGGGCTCCGGGAACTTCATAACTGCTTCCGTTTTTGCTGTAGCAGGTTTCACTTTACCATCTTGTACTATGTGACCCAGGTACTCAACTTTTGCTGTCAATATTTCACTCTTCTTCCAATTAATCTCGAGTCCATAGTCGGATGCAACCTCTAATGCTTCACGTAACCTTTCAACTGCTTCTGGGTAATCATTTGCTGGAATTATGGCATCATCAATAAATATAAGAATGTGACCCTTGGCAATGAGGTCTCTAAAGATAATAGTTATAAATCTTGTGAAGTATTTCGGACAAATTGACAATCCAAACGGTGCTCTAAGAAATTCAAATTGACCGTGATGTGTAACGAAGGAGGTATATTTAATTGAATCTTCCTCTATTCTCAAGTGAAAGAATGCATCTTTCAAATCCAATTTGCTGAAAACCTTGGCCTCGGACAACTTGTCAATATGATCTTCAATAACCGGGAGTGGAAATTCATCCTTGACCATCTTCTGGTTAATTAATCTGTAATCTACGCATAGCCTCGTTGAACCATCCTTCTTCTTAACCAGTACCAGTGGACTTGCATACTCTGAGAAACTAGTTCTAATAATACCATCTCTTAGCCACTCACTCACCTGCCTCTCTACTTCTTTCTGCTCCATAAGAGACAACCTTCTTGGCCGCTGTGCTACGGGGATGTCATCCTTTAATATGATTTTCATATTTATCGGTGCTTCCTTGGTTTGTCTGGGTTGATAATTGTCTACCAACCTCTGAGCTGCTTCTCGTATCTGTGGATCAGAAACAAAACATACGGGTTCTGGAACCTCAACAAGCATACACTGCGGCAAAACGTCATTACAATGTGGCACAATACTGACTGACCCCTTATTGATTACAGCTGTAACATTTGCTAAAAACGGTTGGCCTAAGATGATATTATATGGCATTACGTCGTTTGGGACAATGAAAAAGCACACATCGAAGCAATATCCATCGATCTTAATTGTTTTAGTAAACTTTCCAAATGAGCAGACGCTTGTCGCACCGATTCCAGATAATATCACCTTTGCCTTTTCGTGAGTCGTTATATCTAACTCGAAAAACAAATTCGATGAAATTAAATTTAAGTCGCTACCGGAATCTATTAAACAATCAACTTCTTTTTCACCAATCTTAATGTTCTTAATTGATTTGTTGCACACAATATCTTTGTTTACGTTTAACCCTTTTTCCACTTGACACTTTTGATTTTGACACGATTGACAGGACTCTGTCGTTGACACTGACGTACACGAGTTTGACGTTGATCGACACTCATTTATTTCGGTCGTTCGTTCGCTCCGTTGCCGTTGTTCATCACGTTCATCTTCATCGTGTCGCTCAGGAACAGAGGCGCCCTCTTCCAGCGAAATCTTCGTGCACATCGATTTTCTGGAACTTTCGCCGCCATCATGCGGCTTTGAGCTTGCCTTTGAAACTGGCGCCTTACACTCCGTTCCGATGTGGCCGAATGAGTTGCACCGAAAGCATTTTACACCTTTCGTGCACGTGCTTGCTATATGGTCGGTTTCACCACACTTATAGCATCGACGTGATGTTTTTTCGGAATGACTTTTTGTTTTCAGCTCCGACTGCTTCGTTGAATTAGCATCATCGTGGCGCTTCTTACTTTTATTCTTCATAGTCTCGTACAACATTATTTTTTCTTTCAGCGCGGGGTAAGTAGTCGCGCCGTACAGGATTGTTTTGTTCGATTCGTAATCGTGTATACCGTCAATTATGTATTGTATAGCCACGTAGTCCGGAAATTTAGCACGTTTACCTAGCTCCTTCATCGTAAGCATGTACTCGTAATATGTTTCGTTACTCCTTTTCTTACGAGCCGCCATGAGTTCGTGCATTTCTTTGCTGTTGATGGACTCGGGAAACTCTTTCAACAGCGCCGTCCGTAGCTCCTCGTATGACTTGAAGGCTTTTTCTGATTTTAGCCATAATTCTGCTGTGCCGGTTAGTGATCGACGCGCCAAAATAAGTTTCTGTTGCGCCGACCAACCGAATATTTCGGCGTTGTCTTCCACGTCCTGCGTCCACTTTGCTGATGAATATGTTCGATCAGTACCGTTGAATTTCGGTATGATGTCAGCGAAATTAAATGACGATGCCGGATTTTTATCGTCAGTCATCTTGTATTAACTTCTTTGTTCTTTCTTCGTTGTACCGGTAATGGCCGCGTGGGACGCGTCGCGGTTCACCTTGCTGCGAAACGCACTAATCTTCTTAGCTTTTTCCTGGGAATCCCGGACGAGCCCCCAAATTTGTAGTGTACGGGGATCTCCAGGAAAACTTCAAACGTCTTTTCAATGGTTTATTAATAATTACTTCGTAAAACACACCTTACTCCAATCGTATCTACTCGCCATCTTTCTTTCTTACCTCCTTTCACTCGTTCCATCGTTCATCCAACCATTCGCTCAGAAACATGATTTTTTAACGTTCAGGAATGTTGACATACAGCCTAATCTTAATTTAATCCTACATAAATAATAAAGCTGAAGAGTTTGTTAGATTTCGGGAGCGGAACGATGGCCAAAATAAAACCTTAGGACTCGTTTCACAAAGAGTTTATTAGAAAACGACCCTCACTTAGAGTGTGATGTAAGACTGCTTATTCTATCTACGCTTAATACTTAGGTACATAATATAGAACTTACAACTAAGCTGGTGATCACTGGAGTCTTCACATCACGCCATGTCTGGCTGATAAGGGCAAAAGAGCAGCGTACGAGCTTTAGCTCTACCATAGCGACAAATAAGGAGGGTTCGGAAAATATATTTAGTGTGTTTTTTGTTTGTTTGTTTGAACGCGCTAATCTCTGGAACCACCAGCCTGATTTGAAAAATTCTTTTTGCATTTGATAGCCCAGTTCTTGAAAAGGCTATAGGTTATTTATTATCACGCTATAATCTTTAGGAACCGAGAGAGGAGCAAAAAGAAAAAAGTCAGAAATAACGCTAAAACGAAGAAATAGCGTGGGCAGGTGATGCGTTGCGACGGGGTGGGTCGGAGAAACAAGTTTTACGCGGGACAAGTCGCGGGCAGAAGATAGTTTAGTTTAACATAAATGTCACGATGGACTCGTGTGGATCGCGGGTGGGACGCTTGGCTAAATAATAACAGCCGCACGGGCCGATTAAAGGGTAAGCTACGCTTGCCGCTGTCGGCTCGTAGATAGGTGACCATTCATTGCATAACAAGACCGCTCCGTGCCTCGGAAAACTCGTTTGACAATCATTGAAAGTCGTTACTGGTAGTCAGAAGCCCAAAAGTCCGACAACCAATCTTACCAGATAGGCAGCCGTCCCACGCAAAATACTGGTATTCAGCTGCATTCGGTTAGACTGGAAGCCAACCCCAACGTACTTGGGAAAAGACTAGGTAGATTGATTGAACTCGAATGGCTCGCCCCGTCTAAATTAACAAATGATTACAAATAACAAAACAATAGAGTTCTAAGGAATTTACCTTTCCAAGGAATCCAGTAACGCCTGTCATAAATACGGACTTTCCCGCGTAAAAGTCAGCCACCGACACGTAGCCGGAAGTTTGTTCTGCAGTTTCCATTACTCTTCCGGCATCAGTTGTTTCACTGAAACCTGAAACAATAAAGGTACAGTCCTTACAGTTATTTTTCCTCTGACAACAGCAACCAGCAACAACCTTATGATAATGATTATAAAGATCACTTTGAGTATGACAGTGATGCAAAATCAGAGGTGAAATAACTGCTAATCTCGCAAACGAAATTCAAGGGATAGTCATTTCCCTAGTCATTCTAATTATTTGAATTTGATTTTGGAATTTTGAAAACGTAAAAGAAAAACTTTACAATAAATAAAAACTCAGAAGGACACATTCAACAAACATCAGAAGAAACCGAATGACAGTACCTATTACTTTCCTTATGCCGAATGACCAAAACAAAATAGCGACCAGTAGGGGACGCCTAACTTGAATGGATTATTAAGATAACGCAATATTATTTACGATTTTTTTAACGATTCTGTTGTTTAGAGGGAAATACATTTTAAAAATCTATTTGAATAAAAATAATTGCCAAAATGTATGTAGGCGTATCACTTCTATGTTAAGGATTTGGTTTCCGCACTTAGTCCTACGTGTGGACCATTGTGCGTGGGCCATAGCGGCCGTTGGGGGTTATTCCAACCTCCCTCCAGAAGTTAATCAAATCTCTAGGTCTGTTAAGAACATCTGTGAAAGATCGGGGTATTCCGAAAGTTTTTGTTCTAATCTGGGTGAGGCCTGCGCATTCAAAAAGCACATGCGCAACGGTTTCCTCAGCCTCCATGCAGGCCCTGCACAGAGGACTGTCCGTTATTCCTATTATGTGGTAGTGTTTGTTTAATAACCAGTGTCCTGTGATGGTCCCCGTCGCCAGGCGCAACCCGTTCTTGTTCAGTCGTAATAACCGCCTGCTAAGCGTACCGTCCAGGGATGGCATAGCCTCCCTGGCCTGCCTGCAGCCTGGTGTCTGTCTAGGACCACCAACTCTCCGCTTGTGTGTGGGTGAACTCCTGTAGCCATCTGCGTAATTGGTTGAAGGGAATATGTACGATTGGCTGAAACTAAACAACTAAACGTCAATCTGTCAATTCTGTCAAAATTAAAAATACCTCACTCTTTGTCATATGTATCACTCACTTTTTTTTTGTCAAAATTTCTCACTTTTCCGTACAATTTTTCAAACATTTTCTTTCATACAAACCTTGTCCTTGTACAAAATCAAAAAAAAAAAAAATTGCCAAACGGTTGCACCTATTTTATTTTTATTTTTTTTTATTTTGTACTTGTCAGGACAAGGTTTGTATGAAAGAAAATGTTTGAAATATTGTACGGAAAAGTGATAAATTTTGGTAAAAAAGTGGATATTACGATTGGATAACTGCACAGGTTGTGCAGTTATCCAATCTTCCACCAACAAGTGCATCGGCTCATTGACCTAACACCCATGTCATCATCTGCTATCATCTGCCTAGCCTTTTCCCAACTATGTTGGGGTCGGCTTCCAGTCTAACCGGATGCAGCTGAATACCAGAAACCTAATACCCATGTATACTATGAAATTCAAACTTGGGTAGGGAATGATTTAGAACCCCAGGTATTTCTGCGAGTTCATTTTGCAGCAAAATGAACCCTTGGAACCGATAACGACAACATTACTACGAACTACTTAATACAATATTTTTGCAACTGCTAGAATTGTTGTGGTTCACGCTGCAGATGCAGGAAATCGGGGTTGCAAACTTCTTTAGCTTGTGGCTAGTGTAATGATTGGCAAGCTTGCCTCAATGCTTGATCGTATCAAAGCAATCTCGATGAAGACACTGCATTTAACCCCGAAAGCCTTGACGATATAATATAAGACAACGAGATGATAACTATGAGTTAGAACTTTTCGAGCGACCGGAAGACAATGATTAAGAAGAAGAAAATTGAGACTAATGTCAAAGTCAACTCCTTTATTGCAAATAGGCACATTAAAGCGTACCATAAAAGGCACTTTTGAACATCAAAATTTACAAAAAAAATAGAATTGATTCTACATAGTTGCCTTTTCCAAAAGGTAGTTTCCTATAGAGAAAAATGAACAAGAAACTACACCGCTACTCTTTTACACAATTTTACAATATTTTGTATAATTACATTAATATATGTCAAGACGATGGACCTACAATAAAATTACTATAGTCTGTTTTTTTTACACAAGTCCACATAATCAACATAAAGTCCGTTCCACACAAACCAAACGCTGTAGTTACATGTACATTCAGTTGAGTCATCGACTACCTGTGCGTCGCACGTGTTTTAGTGAGATAATCAGATAATATTGTTTGTGCGTGAGTTATGGCGGACAAGTCTCCTGTACAGTAACTTTTAGAAGTATTCAATATGAACGGGCCTTAACAATTTCATAACAAAACAAAGGCGTTGGCCCCACCCTGACCAATGACCCATATCACTCTGTCAATATCAGAAATGTGCGAGAGACATAACTCGGTACTCGTTTTTTTTAAAAAAAACAGACTATATACAATAAGTAAAAAAATACAAATAAAGCAATGACAGGTAAATTAAGTATGTGATACATCGTGCTCTCATATTTACAAACATTGTAAAAAAAGTAGAAGATTTTCCTAAAAAAAATAATAAGTAACAATTAAGTAAGTTAAAGTATTCACATAAATTGTACAATTAAATTAGCAACCAGTTTGATTTTGTTGTCCTATGGAGCAGGACCAGCATGTTTCCAAGCATTATTATCTTGGACTAGCATTTACCAGCGGCTTCGCCCGCGTGGATGTCGGAAAATATTCCACGGGAACGTACTACCGGGCATTCCTTCCTTATTCCTTGTCTACATTATAAAGGGAACCTCTATGCAAAACAGCTTTACAGGTCCAAGGGTTTGGGGCTGGGCGTTGATGAGTCAGTCAGTCTATCAGTCAGGACTTCTCTTTTTATTTTTACTGATATAATCCTCTAATTTGTAACATTTGCTTGTTTACAAAGTACATATATTTTTAGTATGAGTTTTAAATTTTCTTTCATTTAATTGCAATATATATCAAAACAAAATACCTTATTCTGCTGTAACTTTTAACACAGTATACCCTAAATGATTTATTTACTTTAAAAACACTACAAAGTATAAATAACTTTAATTTCGGAAATCGTTGGCAAAAAAACGACCATACAAAACAAAAGATACCTACTTCCCATATTAAAGTTATATAACACTTTGTAGTGTTTGTTTGGAAGTAGATATTTTTTTGTTCAAAAGTTTTTATTCCTATAGATACCTACTTGATTGTAATGCAGATTGTGATAATGCAGCTTAAAATAATTATTGTATTTGAACAAAAAGTGGCTAATGCCATTGTTTTTGTCGTATTCTGAAAAAAAATCAAACATAAAAAATATGTCGGAACGTGAGGATTTACTCAGTTAGATTTAAACAGACACGTGGGCAGAAGAAGATGGGTTTCGTGCAATGAAAACACACTCCGTCTTATTACAAAACAAGGTTCATCTTCAAACCCAGGTTTAAACCATGGACCCTTTTTTGAATTTCGACCTTTATTCTGACACGTTAAGATGTCAGTTTTACAAAACTGACAACTTAGTACCGGACTAAGTTGTCAGTTTTGTATAAAGAACTGTATTTCTATCACAGCTAGGTTCATATTACAAAAACTGGCTCGATGGTTTAAACCATGACGAAGAAAAACCTCGTTTTGTAATAAGACCGACTGGGTTTAAAATCACAATCTAACACAATCACTAAGCACAACGAATCGAATACAGTTCCATGGCGTAGTAACCCCGATGTTGCTCCGATGCCATCCAACACTAGACTGTTCTCCTTCTCCATGAGGTTAAAACATCACGACTCTGTAGAAGCGCGCTGTAGGCGTGGGCACCTCACGTGATGTCGCCTGTGGCGCGCTTGCGATTCGTTACGCGTCCGTACTATTGACCGGATCCGACAAACATATTATATTTATAATAGTTATATGTATGTTTTTATATTTAAATAAATATTGGTTCCTCAATTTTCGCTATTGCACCTACCATTGTTTGTCTCTTCATCACCCAAAGGTTGACTGCTAGAAAACGCCAATGGTATACTGCCATAGGCATTTTCTACCCGTCAACCTTTTTCTTTCCTTTCCTTTTCAGTCCGCCTCTGTACATTTGTATGCTTAAAGTACTGCATGCTATAAGTTAACCAAGATGTAAATCTAAATATTTGTACGGCCGAAATGCCGAGTGTGAAACCCACGAGATTTTCATTCGTTTTTATTCATTAAATAAATAAATAAAATAATACAATGGGCAATAAAGATAAGCATGAAAAAAAAAGCAGGGTGTCAAATAAATATTAATGTCTATCTTTATGGCCTCGCGCAGGTCTTTTTTTGTTTTCATGATTTTGATAGTTTTATCACAAAATAATGAATAGTACTGACGTATTTATGTTTATTTTTCATGTTTGTATTTCCTGTGCGTATCCCAAAACACATTAATATTATAAAGGCGAAAGTTTGTGAGTGTGTGTGTGTTTGTATGTTTGTTACTCGTTCATGCTCAAACGCGTGGACCGGTTTGGATGAAATTTGGTATGTAGATAGCTTATACCTCTTTTTTTTGTGGATGGAAAATCATCAAACGCTCTGGGTGGAGAGGGAGGGCGTGTCAGACTTTTACTGACTAAAACCCACCCGTGTTCCTTCAGTTGCCTATGCCAGGGCCACGGTATCTCTTTCGAACAACCCGCGACCCCGGCGGCATCGGCCCTATTGGACCCCGTCACTGCTGACATCTCCCTGAGGCGCGCATAGAACACAACGCGCCGTCGACCCGAGCCTGGTCCTTACCGGACGGCCAGTTACCCATTACTCACCGTCCACAAGCCCGCGCCTACGGTGGCCGGGAATCGGCTATCGATTCCCGCCGCCCAGGGCGTCTCCTGCGGAGATAGCTTATACCCTGGATTAACACATAGGCTACTTTTTATCCCGGTCTACGCGGGTGAAACCACGGGACGCAGCTAGGTAATATATATTTCTTTCTTTCCTTTATCATAAGCAATCGGACTTTAACACATTACCAGTAATATAAGCTTGATACTGCCGCAGATCCATACTAATCGTCTGCTCAACGTCCGTACGTCACTGCAGGGATGCAGCAGAATATCAGCGTCAGGTATATTTGCCTGGCACATGCTGAACTGATCTCCCATTTGGTGCAACCTTGAGATGCACACCGCGCTGTTCCTTATTAATTTGATTTGAATTATGTCGTAGTGTCACTTTTATTTCTTTATGTACTTACGTTTATCTTTTTTGTATATTGGCAATATGGTTTTATATTATATTCATGTAATTTATTATCATCTAATTGTGTGTTTGCGTCTTGTACTATGTCTTTTGTGTGCAAAAAACACACACATAAACAAACATACATATAAATAAAAATAAAATGCTGTTCGTTGCTACGCACATCACTTGAGAACGGCTGGACGGATTTGGCTATTTTTTTTAATTTTAAAATGTTCTTATTAGTCCGAATTAGGTTTTCATATAAAGAAAAATTGGAAAAGTTTCCCGGAAAATTTACAAATTCGGGAAAGACTTAACGTCTTTGGATTTTCAATGAACTCAAGACAGTGACAACGTCCGGGTCAGCTAGTCCCAATATCCCGTGGAATACTTTCCGACATCCACGTGGTTGAAGCAACTGGCAAAAGTTGCTATGTATAAACAAAATATAAATGCGAAATCAACTCTGGCTGTCTGAAACCATGAAATATGGGGTAGACCAAGAACTGGGTAAGACCAAAGGATTTTTTTATTTATTTAACCGGTAGTTACCTTCCTGTGGGACGATTGACGACCTCCACGCCGGTGAAGCTCCAAGCAAAAGCTAGTATAAACATAAGTCTGATATGACGGTCAAAAGAATAGTAAAAAACCGACCGTCAAATGATACATTAAGTTTATATTAGCATTTAACCTACCTCACACTAATTCGTATATCATTACTGGCTATGTAAACAACGGTGACAGAAAATTTTATAACATCATCAGTTATAGAAGCTAACTCAAAAACTGCCCAATCATAGTTAATAAAATTTATACGGGACATTTTTTTTTACGTAAATTTTATTATACAAGCTTGATATGAGCGAGAGGCATTAAATTAAACCACATATACTATAGATGCATAGTGTTAACTCGGAACTATTAAAAAAAAGTTTAGAAGAAAATTAAGAAAAAACTTTTTTCTAACAAAAAAATAGCTTAATGATCTAATTATAATGTAAACATCCTTTGTAGACATTTCCACTGACGTGCGTAACAAAACGGCAACGTCGCGTCAAAAATTCTGTCGTTTTAAGGTGTATGACCCACTGGCACTTTTTATTTTATTATTTCTTTAGTTGCTATTTGTTCGAGTCCCATCTTGTTTAATTTTATTTTAGCTTAGTTTTTTTTTTTTTTTTTTTTTTGTTTAAATTATATTATGTTTCAAACTCAAACTCAAAGCATTTATTTCAAATAAACCAATTACAGGCACTTTTGAATTGTCAATGGGTCACCACTACACACACCACACACACCACTTTTACCATTTGATAATTTGTTATTAAAGAGCGGGGCCTCCTAGCACAGGTATATCTTTACTTAAAAGGAGGTCCCTATGTAAGATTTACTGTAAAAGTTGTACATGTTACTGAATAAACTTTTTGTATTTTTTTTTTTTTTGTATGACCCTAGATTATATAGGGGTTGTTATATAGGGTCATACACCTTTAAACGACAGAATTTTCAACAACATACTTAGTCAGCTGCTAGGGCAGATACGTCGTGTTTCAACAAAGAAAAAACTAAAAATAATCCTGTGACTAAACTATTGCTTCTATTTATTTGATTTTTAGTAAAGAGGCTGAAAATGATACAAAGTATATGTGGTTTAATTTAATGCCTCTCGCTCATGTCAAGCTTGTATAAACAGAGGAACGGAGAACCTCCCCCTTTTTTTAACTCGGATAAATTATAAGAGATTTTATTTTGGCAGTTTTGTTTACGACGACGATCGACTCTATAGCTATACACAAGCCAAAAATCCGGGCTGTCTTCTGAGAAATTATTTCCTAATCGAAAAACACTTTTTATTACGTGGCTTTCGACCACTGTATCTTGATATTGGCCTTAATATCTTCTCTATTACTTTTTTATTTTTTTTGTAAAAATAACCTATAAGAGAGCTGGGTGATCTGTAATTCAGGATCCTCTACGTCAGACACCTTTTAAGATGTTGAGATATAAATAAAGATTTACGATTATGATTACTACCATTTCTGGTAACAATAATAAAATTTATAATATTTTAAATAATTTTTACATACGTTTGTACATTTTTGTTGGTCACCACAAACACGCAGCTGTTTAATTCAAAACTGTTCTTCTAACTAGTATACTATTAAGATGACTGCACTGCATACATACACTGTCAGAATGTAAATATTTGCATAATCAATCGCTTATATAGACTAAACCGGCCCAGCCGCAGCCGGTCTGTAATAATCCAACCGTGGAAACTTAGGTGAAGTGATCTTGAAGTGAACTGAGTTCTACCTGATACGAGAATTGATACTATTGGTAGCTCATTTCACATAACAGGCCGTATACGAAACTATGCCGATTTCGCTGATTTGCGTGATTTTACAAACGTAATTTTACAGTTAAATTACTGTAATTTTTTTTTTTTTTTTTTTTTGTTAAGTTTTAATGCCCAGAATATTTCATTATGATATAATGAATGAGCTACTTTTTTATTTTGCGTCGAGTTTATAATGCGAGAATTAGGTTGTTTTAAAATATGTTTTAATGTTTTTAATTTTTTGCATTTTTTTTTTCAGGAAATGAATTGATTTTGAACTGAAGTTTATTTCTGTTGTTTTAATTTTATAACGACAGTTCTAAGTAGCCGAAATCAAAAGCAATTGTTTGTCAATTTTCCCGAAAATTTGACTAAGGTAAATATTTATTACTCAAAAATGTTATATGAAAGTGGTAAAAAGTGATACATACATTGTATAGACCACTTTAAAAAAAAAATACATTTCCCATACCCTGTAGCAGTCAATACGATTCGTAAATATGTGATATTCTAAACCTCCTACAAAAATCACAGAACAGTCGCCGGTTTAGGTCAATTAATCAAAATTAAATAATAAAAATAAAAAAATAGCTCATAAACATCAAAATTAAAATGATCTTTCATGTTGTTCTGCGGGTAAAATATTTAACATAATCTAACTAGTTCGATTCCGGGTAACCCACTAAAAATAAACTAGTCATTGTTGGCACTCGCCGGTGGCCGCTGCCGCAGCACGCTCGCTTTGCTCACTCGGCTCGTGCGTAGGAGTCACAGTTGTTGTTGAACGAATTACTTAGTAGCCTGACTTTTTGTTGTAAAGTGATGAAATGACAAATCGTGTTTTTGGCAACCATTGTTTGTCATATAAAAATTTGTAAAATAATTTTCGGTGAAGTGACAGTGGTCCGATAGGGCCGATGCCGCCGGGGTCGCGAACGAAATACCGTGTAGTCGAAAGAGATACCGTGGTCCTGGCACAGGCAACTGAAGGAACACGGGTGGGTTTTAGTCCGTAAAAGTCTGACACGCCCCCCCGCTCTGCTCGGAGCGGGAGAAGTCATTTGATGATTTCCCATCCACAAAATAAAAAAGGGGTGGGATTTTAAAAATCGTTTGGGATGTTTTCATAACTTGATTCACAGATTATTTACACGAATTTTCGAATTAACCAAGCCCCCCAGTAAAATCCTCCGCTGTAAAATTTACTTCCGCTTTTCACCCCTCAAGGGTAGATTTTCGGAAATTCCTGATATACGGTATTCTTAATTTTTGGTCTTAAGTATAAAAACTGATTTTCGAGTTAATCGGACCGCGCGTTAAAATTCCTCGTTACAAACTTTGTCACCCCCCAATCCCTCCTTAGGGGGTAGTTTACCCCCGGTGGGTTCCCGCACTGTCGAGGTGAGGGGCTCAGTAGCCGTGGCTTGGTCACCCACGGTGTAGCGAAGAGGAACCCGAGGAGGGGCCGCTCGTCAGGGCTTTTCCCGGTAAGCCGAGGACGTAGCGGCCAACAAGTAGGTTGCCTTGCGGTGCGCTTGGGCGACATCGCAACTGAGGCGGGCCGTGATGTCGTATGGATGCCTCCTATACGACATCGCGGCTGAGGGTTGGAGGCCGCGGCGGGAGAATAGTGCTGGTATTGCGGTGCGCCGCTCTCCTTACCTTCCGCGGCCTTGACGGGGTCATCACCATCTGATGGCGGTCGTGGTGGTGCCGCAGGGGAGGAAGAGTGTCAGTATGACGTTGGCCGCCCTCCGGGAGAGCCAATTTTCGGCCCCAGAGGTTAGGGAGAGCCTCTCCCTAACCTCTGGGGCCGAAAATTGGCTGGCGGCGGGGCCAATGACCTAACCCGTCGCACGGGGACCAAGGGTGCCAGACCAGTCTGCACCCATGTGCTGGTTTGGTCCCTGGGGTGGTCATGGCGTCCAATGTGTTCTGGTGCACCAGTGATGGGGAGTACTCCCCAGAGGTGGGTCCGGTGACGGACAGCCGTGGTGGGTTCACGGATGAGTGCTAACGCGTGCCCGTGTTCCCGCCGTAAGCGGCAGAGGAGGACACCGTGGAGTTTTAGTGGGTTAGAGTCCCACATAACTGCACTATCACACCGTGGTAGTGCATTATGCATGAGCATTTCTCCACGAAAAAAAAAGAGGTTGTTTAGGAAAACTAAAAATTACAACTTTAAAATTTACGGGTAAACATTTGTTCCAGTCATTCAGTCAGGACTTTGAATTTTATAATTATAATGACAGTTATAGTTGTAAATCTATTTTTTTTTTTGTCATTACAATTATGGTCTTTTAATTCACAAGTATGTACGAGTATTTTACAAACACGTCTGGTTTTTTTAACAAACGAGTACTGAGTTATATCTCTCGCACATTTCCGATATTGACAGAGTGAGATGGGTCATTGGTCAGGGTGGGGCCAACGCCTTTTTTTTGTATTGAAATTGCTAAGGCCCGTTCATATTGAATACTTCTATACTGTACAGGAAACATGTCCGCCATGACTCACGCACAAACAATATCATCTGGTTCACTCACTAAAACACGTGCTACGCACAGGTAGTCGATGACTCAACTGAATGTACAGTTAACAAAAGAGATATCTAAGCAGGGTAGAGTTGTATGTAAATTGCTTCATATTCAATTTTATATATACGAGTATGCCTTTGTTTTTGCAACACTCCTACCTTGTAACACACCAACACAAAATTGTATATTGTCACGAAATTGAACATGAAGCAATTCACATACAAATATGTTAGTATACCCTACCTAGATATCTCTTTTGTTGACTGTACATGTAACTACAGCGTTTGGTTTGTGTGGAACGGACTTTATGTTGATTACGTGGACCAATAGCAACGCAGTCAAAATATTCGGTACTCATTTGTTAAAAAAAACAGACTAAAGGGGGGGGGGGGGGAGGAGGAGGGGTCAATTTTCGTCTATTTTCCTACTAACCACCTACCTAAGATGTTATTTATTATATTCCAGTCTAGTTTGTATTCAAAATATTGAGAGAATTACCATGTTGACTGTAAGACCACACACCTAAATTAAATTATTAACTAACTATAATTTAATTTAATTGCCATGGTAATCCACTAAACTAAGTATCAATGAACATTGGCAATATTGCCACAATATTAGGAGTACAGTTAGAATTTAACACTAACCCTAAAATGTTACAATTGTCCCCGGTCTACCCTACCTACTTATATGTACACAGCTTGAATAAATAATGATATTTACTCAAAAACGATTTAATTTTCTACATTTTTGGCAAAAATAATAAAAGGAAAATAATAAAGTTGTAAAATCTTGTTTAGACAATAGACCAATAAATCAAGACCTTTTTTCGTGAGAAACTTAAACAACACCCATTCGTCGTTTTGATTGCCACGGTCAATGGATGTGTAGCGTTTGAAATAATAACAAAAGTTCTAATGATCATAAGACCTAATAACATTTAATATATATTTTATTAATATAACGACCAAATGATATAATGAATTATTGATATAATTTCATTTTACCTAATTTTAAATGGTATAATGAACATTTTATATAATGCACATTTGAAATAATGTTCAATTAGTATAATATTCAGTTACTATAATATTCAAAATCTATAAGTAAAGTTTATTACAATTTTGTCGTCCCATTCATGTTAGGTTCCTATAAACCCCGCTGACAGAAATAGGAGCCCTACGCAGCGGGACTCCGTCGACCTGCTGACGAAAACCCTAACCCTAGACGGTCGACGTCAAGGGCACCCCGAGATTCGGTTTGGTTAGGTTCCTTTAAACCCTGATGATAGAATTATGAGTCCCGCGCAGCGGGGCACTGTTGTCGAACTTGAGATTAAAGTGGCCATTTCATGTAATGGCCAAATTCTACGATATGGCGACAACATATACACCGGCTTGTAGTTAGTAGGTCAAATCTGTTCCTAAACCGAATCGGGGCACCCCGACTTCACAGTCTTTTGGCTGCTAACCCTAGAGTGTATATAAAAACCGGAGGCGCGGACGGAGAGCAACCCCCGCCCGCTGTAACAAAGCATAGGCATCTGTGCGAGCCGTAGCGGCTGAGCTGCGAAGGTAAGTGCGTTCCTAAGAAAAAGGGTCTTGATGACTGACTGACGGACGGACAGACAGATAGGCAGACGGACAACGAAGTAATCCTACAAGGGTTCCGTTTTTCCTTTCGGAGGTATGGAACCCTAAAAACAGTGTCCTCCTTCAAAATGAACAGAAAGTATCTTCATAGAATAGGAGGTCAGAGGAGGAGGAGATCGGTGGTGGAATTTCTTCTTTATGTTCGGGGTGAAAAAAAAAATAAAAACGTAAAAATAATTTTAGTGTTAGTACAAAAGATTACTTGTTACAAAATATACAAGATTCTAATAATCACATAAAACTTAAAACCTAAACGCGCTTCGTCAACAAAAACCGATTGATTCCTTCAATGTACACAGCCATATATTCATCCCAGTTGATATCCGAGGGGTCGCAGGGAAACTGATGTCTATCTGCAGCTGATAAGGAGGCATGCAGTGCTCGCGTACGATCAGCCTTCATCTCCCAGGAGTTGGAGGTGAAGAATTCCAGGATATCCCGACCGGCGATCACTTTGGACTGGATTTTCATGTATCTAAGGATTATAGATAGTAGTTTTAGTTGACTGCGTTAAAAAGTAGTAAAGACTGGATTGGAATGTTTATCAAGGATGGGCGTTTTTTAACCGACTTCAAAAAGGAGGAGGTTATCAATTCGTCGGAACCTTTTTTTTTTTTTTTTTTTTTTTTTTTTTTTATGTATGTTCCCCGATTACTCGAAGATGGCTGGACCGATTTGGATTATTTTTTTTTTGTTTGAAAGGGTATACTTTCCAGGTGGTCCCATGATCATCAAGTCAGGATCTGATGATGGGATCCTGGAGAAATAGAGAGAACTCTTCCAATTTTATAGGCACACTTGAAGCGATTTGGATAGTTTTTGGAAGAGTACTTTCTTGGAGTGGTCCCATTTCAATTTGGTGAAGATCTGATGAAGAACTTCTGAGATAGGCAACGAAACTCCTCAATAAATGATAGCAAATGGACTGGGATTGCTGAAATCTCATGTCTGTTTGTTGTTCACACCAGTTCATAACATAACATCACGCCAGTACGCTGTGAAGGGGTAAGCACATGTGAACCACTAAAAAGTGAAAAATAAAAACTTTTTTACAAAAAAATACAACCGACTTCCAAAAACAACACTACAAAGTGAAAAATAACTTTAATTTCGGAAGTCGGTGGCAAAAACGAAAATACATTTAATCAGACACCGACTTCCGAAATAAAAGTTATTTTTCACTTTGTAGTGTTGTTTTTGGAAGTCGGTTATATTTTTTTGTAAAAAAGTTTTTATTTGTTTTTTTTTTTGTTTACCATTTCCATTGTATTAAAATCGAGATTCGAAGATGGTGGCTATTAGTATGATGCTCGTAATTGTCGACGTGTTGCGCCTAATAAAGTAAATATTTTATATCTCTAATGAAAAAACACACCGTAAGTGGATATAACGAAAGGGCATCAAAATAGGAAGAAGTAAGACTTACATCGGCTGCTTCCCTGTTGCTCGTAGAAATAAGTCTGCTAAGTAGGCAGGCGTTGTTTGAAGCAAAAATGTTAATGTAGATAGCGTACATTTATTTTTGGTAAATGTGAGAGTTATTCGCGAACTGTCTAGAAAACAGAAAATTGAATGCTTTTTATTCTTATTCAAGCTATTAGGTACAATAGGCAGAAATCATCACTACACTATTGCTACGCTACGTAGCAAACGCAAACAGGGCAACGGCACTGCTACGCCAGCTGCGCTACGTACCATACACAAATGGAATACGGCTACGCCAGCTGCGTCGCGTAGCAAAAATGCAAACGGGACAACAATACCGCTACGACGCGTAGCAAACACAAACGAGACCCCGCTACACCAGCTACGCTACTTTCATTCTACACACCATGAATTTTGTTAGTTCTACGTTAGTAAACTTATCACTCACGAAACTTATATTCGTTTGGCTAATCATGTCATATATAATAAGTAGGTAATGGCTATTATTATATATGTCGCAGGTATATTGTCAAAGCCGTGATATTACAATTTCACTAGTGATATTATAATTAAACGGTAGATTGTCAATCGACTTCATTTCTTACAATTGAACGGCAATGATATTTTGACAATTTCACTGGTCATTAGATTATGAGGCCGTCTCTGATTCGTCCGTTTCCAATGTCAATTTTGCAATCATAGAGTTATTAATAAATTAATCACAAAAAAATCACAATCTTTATTGTACGAAGTTAAGATGTTTTCGATATTTTATGGTAGGTGCGCTTACCCCGTCAGCGCGCTTGCCCCGCCTGACCTTACTTATTTTTTGCAATCTGCAGCTTTGTGGCAGTTGGAGTTGCATAACACATTATTTTTTTTACTTGCGCATGTTGGTTGGTCATTGAACTTTAGATCTACTGCAGTCGCATATATTAAATCCCTGTCCACCGAATTGTGTTGAACCAGACATCATATTTCTGGTTATGCTGTATGTGGTTGTATTGCTGGTTCACTAACCACTGAAGACTGAAGACCACTGTCTTATGCTTTGTGTGTTTTTCTATTGAATTTATTACCTGCAAAATCCTGCTCATTTTATCAGATTGCTTACTGTAATATTTTTGTAGATCTATGTAAACATCTTCTCGTGCCACAATCTCACACTGTTTTTCACTTGGTATTAATGAATCTGATCTTTCAATCACTACCAAATGTTCACCGTTCTCACATTTTGAAAATATTTAATAAAAGACATTAACAAAACAATTTAAACAATAATTTCAGACAGAAAATTGCACACACGCTCCAATGTTTACTATTATTGTTTTGCAAATGGCGAATGAAAAAGAATTGACCAATCAGAACGCTCGACGTCTGCCACTGCCAGCTTCATTCAATGATATACCAAGATTTCTTATAATATCACTTAGTGTCTTCGTGACATTACAATGTCACTAAAACCAGGCTGGTAAATTTTAAGAAATGAAGTCGATTGACAATCTTCCGTTTAATTATAATATCACTAGTGAAATTGTGATATCACGGCTTTGACATATCAAGTCAACTTTCAATGAAGCTTAGCGGTTTGACGACTGCTTTACAACCAGAGGTAAAATGTAAAAAAAAAGATTCATAAAAATAGCGATATGTATATTTTTGTGATTCTTTTTTTTTACATTTTGTTATAGGTACTATTATTTATGATAGATTGTAGGACATCCACAGAAAAACATCCAATTTCAGGCCTCTTCAGTCACCTATGATTACAATAAAAATAAATGTCTGTGATTAGGTGAATGGTAAAGACAAATCCCGTGTGCTCACAATCTACTGTTAAACTATTTTAGTGATAGCCATTCGTCAGGAATAATCTGTAAGAATGCATCAGTCAGTGAATCAGTGTTGTGCCATTAGGTAGTACCTGAATTCAGGAAAGCAGGCGTCTATTAATTTACTAAAAACGAAAAACTTCAATAGGAAATTGCTACTGAGGGCTGCGGACATCGACCTCCGGACGAGTTGCATCTCACACAGGCAACTGTACGTCGCTTGCTCCTGCGTCACCAGTCCTGACTCTCTGTATATTTTGGCTGCTGAGACCAAAACTAGTTTTATAAAAATGTGGCTGTAATGTTAGTATATTGTGGTGTCTTACGACTTCCACGCGAACGAAGTCGCGGGAAGTTAATAATAATTAGATAGTCAAGTAAACTTAAACTTACCAATTTCATTTTTAGAAACCTCTGTTTTCAAGTGTTTCAAAATATTGCTTAATGTAATAGGATTGCAGGAACTTGTGCAGCTGTTGTAAACGGCGACATTGTCAGAACTGGAACAATGAAGTGTTTTTATTTAGAAAATAATGCATCAGTAACTGTTTATTTCTTAACATTACATATGTCGGGTCCGGTCAATAGTACGGACGCGTAACGAATCGCAGGCGCGCCATAGGCGACATCACATGAGGTGCCCACGCCTACAGCGCGCTTCTACAGAGTCGTGATGTTTTAACCTGATGGCGAGAAGAACAGTCTAGTGTCGGATCGCATCGGAGCAACATCGGGGTTACTACGCCACGGAACTGTATTCGATTTGTTGTGCTTAGTGATTGTGTTAGATTGTGATTTTAGACACCGTGTATCGCACCCAGTGTGTTTTCATTGCACGAAACCCATCTTCTGCCCACATGTCTGTCTAAATCTAACTGAGTAAATCCTGACGTTCCGACACATATAATATTATTCCACCCCTACATAATCATGGGTGGTTACGGTTTATAGTCGGTGCACAACATCCATCGGGACGGTTCGTTAATACAGCGAGTATCAGAAAGGAGTGGTCATATTTAATTAATCAGCTGTCCCATACAAAACTTCAACACCTACTTGACCCAAATGTATGGGACAGCTGGTAATTTTTTCGTACGATGTTGATCCCATGGAGAAGGTTGTTCAATTTGAAGGTCTGTACGACACACCCATCACCACGCATTTCTAATACACGCTGTATATTTTGTAGTTACAGTACCCATGGGAGGCCTTTGCCCAGCAGTGGACGTTTCTCGGCTGAAATAGTGATGATGAACCTACCTACAACATCTTGTAGCAGCCACAATGGTGAGATTAGTCACATAATCCACTGGTATCAGGTCCAGCACATTGTCACCAGCGGCTAGCATTACCCTAATACCACCCTTCATAATTGCAGCCAGCATACCGGTGGCACCTAACCAGTTGTCCACCGATCCTGCTAGGGGCTCTCTTAACGATGCTGATACTGGAAATTAACAGAAAAAAAAAACAAAGAAATGTTGTTTATTCTGCACAAACAAGACGCATATTAAAAAAAAGACATTTTACAAACAATAATACAAAGTAGACAAAAACCTCGTATTCAACAAGTAAAAGTTTAACAGTTTTTTTTTTAATTTCACGAACTTCTAATGGATTAAGTATGCTGAAAAAAGAAAAAAAAGACGGAAATATAGTTTATGCTGTACAAATAAACAGTAAATGCAAGGTCTGAAAACCTATATACAGCATTCGTCAAATTGATTCGTGATACAGCCCTTTTTTTTGGATGGGAAATCATCGATAACTTCAACCTCTCTGGGTGGAGCTGGAGGGTGTGCCAGACTTTTACTGACTAAAACCCACCCATGTTCCTTCAGTTGCCTGTGCCAGGGCCACGGTATCTGTTTCGAACAACCCGCGACCCTGGCAGGCATCGGCTCTATCGGACCGCATCACTGCTGAGATCTCTTTAAGGCGCGCTTGGAACACGACGCGCGGTCGACCCGTGCCTGGACCTTACCGGACGGCGAGCTACCCACTGCTCGCCATCCACAAGCCTACGCCTACGGTGGCCGGGAATCGGCTATCAATTTCCGACGCCCAGGGCATCTCCTGCAGCGATTAGGGGTATAAGGGCGCAATGGTTGCCTTTCCCTCACGCGCTCCGCCTCCTCCTTCGCGAGCATTACTGCTTCGTAGAAAGAGGTGACGGCTTCCCATGTACTCTCGCTCCATACCATGGCCTGGGCCAGGTTTGGACGCGAGAGATCGCCGCCGCCGATCGCTTGCGTGACGACACGGCGGTACTCCGCCCAAGCCGGGCAGACCTTCACCGTGTGCTCCACCGTGTCCTCCGGGCGATCCACACAATAGTGACACCCGCGCGTTTCCTCCCGCCTTATCCGGAACAGGAAACTCCCGAAACAACCGTTTCTGATGAGGACCTGCGTCAGGCGGAAGTTGAGGACGCCGTGGCGCCTCTCCTACCACTTCTTAAAGAGGGGATCACCCCAATTGTGGCGTGCCCAGCACTGGGTTGCGACAGTCGCACTCTCCATGTCGCCATGAGATCCCGCCGGAGCTCTGTCCGCTGTGCCGTGATTTCTCGCGGCAGCGGAGTTACGCCCTAGCGTTTTGCCTCCTCGCGCAACTCCCACGTGTATGCGAGGACTTTTGCCTCCAGATCACATAGCGGCAATCCTGCAAGGAGGCTCGCCGCCTCAATACCCAGAGCCCTAGAGCGGTATACAGCCGATATTTTAACGCCTGAATGGCACTGACAGAGGGGCGTTGTTGGTAACATAGATTTAGTATATACTAGCCTTAGATGTAGTGATTAGGGAACAGATTAATACAGACGGGACACTCCACAGTTTAGGTATGAAGCTACAAGTACGCGGCGAGCTCATCTCACTGGGTCAATTCAGTGTGGGCTGCCGCGCGCCGGCCGGCTCGCGCGTTAGTTTAATACGCACTCACGCGCCGCGTCGTTAGAGATGACAACTCTAACGAGTCAGAAGGTATTAGAGTTACGCGATAGAAAGAGAGGCCACTTATAGGTGAATATAACTGTAAGTAATGAAGCGTTGTGCGACCTGGGGGCCTACCACCAGCTCATAAGCAGTATTATTTTAATATTACTTCAGTGGGAGAAAGAGATGGAGCTATACGTACTGTAGAGCTTCATCTCTTTCTCCCATGGAAGTAATATTAAAATAATACTGATTATGAGCTGGTGGTAGGCCCCCTGAATTGCACTTTATTGTGTCGTAGCGAGTCGCTTTTTATTGAAATGATTTTGCGGAGTGTCCCATCTGTATTAATCTGTGATTAGGGCGAGACCAAAAACAAATTATAACAGTGTGCGTGTGATGTGCATGTATGTGTACGAGACAAATAGTGCTGTGCTCACTAGCTACCACAACTTTGATTATCGGTATAGATTGCAGTGTCTTCGTCTCTTGAAGATCTCATCATTTGAAGCAGATGTGGATAAAGTGAATATCTATCTTAATTTTTTTTTTTTTTAAAGGAAAAAAATTAAAACAACAAACAAAACGTGGTGGACTTCTAATTTCCTCCAAAGAGAAATAATTTATTGTGAATATGTCGTAAACATTCCTTGGAAAAAAATTGCAATTTCGCTTCATAATAGGTTGGGGAAAAAGTTTCTTCGCATTTTTTAAGAAAATTCAAAACATTTTTTAATATACAATATTTACATTTATCTAAAGTATGTAGATACCATTTTGTTTGATAACTTTTTGCCATCTTGTAGGTAGGGACATGATCCCATTGCTATAGAAATTTTGGGACTTCTGATCAAAATACCGCGATAAGTGGTTTTGGCAGTCCTCTCGTGATGTTAACCTGACACTGCCTAAAGAATTCTGAAGAGACCGAAACAGGCGAAATCTGAAGGTGCAAGGTCAGGACTATACGGCGGATGCATTAACACCTCCCAGCCAAACTCTCTTAATTTTTGCTGAGTGGCTAAAGATGTGTGAAGTTTAGCGTCATCATGATGAAAAACCACACCCCTTCTGTTGATTAATTCCGGCCGCTTTCTCTCAACTTCTTGCTTAAATCTCATCAGTTGTTCGCAGTAGAGTTCAGAATCGATGGTCCTGTCTGGTGGAAACAGCTCATAATGAATAATGCCCTTTTGCGAGTAAACCCGGGTTTCGCCACAGTCTGTGAAGCCTGACTGGCCTTTGACTACGACCTTTTTCGCACGTTCTTGTCGTACGTGATCCACTTTTCATCACCAGTTATCAGCTTCTTCAAAAATGGTTCGGTTTCATTACGTCGTAATAAAGAATCACAAATGAGTACACGGTTCATTAGGGTTCTTTCAGTGAGCTCGTGAGGTACCCAAATATCGAGTTTTTTTGTGTACCCAGTTTTTTTCAAATGCGCCAAAACTGTTTTGTGGTCAATTCGCAGTTCTTCAGCTACGTCGTAACTACTGATATGCTGATCTTGCTCCACTTTTTCAAAAATGGCATCCATTTTATCCGTAATAGGGCGACCAGAGCGACGTGCATCTTTGACATCAAAATTTCCGGATTGTAAACGCTTAAACCAAAGGATCATGGGCAAAAATGTATGAAGCCTGGTACTCGGTCCAATAGCCATAATATATATATCATTGGAAAGGTCTATTTACAAGGATTAATGATAACCGAGTCGCTTGTCTCCATTTGCTGTCGGAACGGAGTTATTTTGTGTTAAGTATTTTTTTTTTTTTTGTTTTTGTTTGATTTTGTTAAGATAATGGTGATATTATATAATTTTCTTCTATAGAATTCTGTGTTTGTTGATTAATAGATACTAAAATGAATAAACACTCAGGAATAAAAAAAAATAGAAAAAGTAAGAAACGTTATTTATTTTTTTAAACATTATTATCAACAATAATGACATCGTTGAGGAACGCTGCAGGAGCAGTGAAGCCTACATGTCTGGCATATCCTTTTAATTATCCTTTCCATTTCATTAACATTGTTTTTTACTAATACATAACAATAATAAGTTCTTGACCGTACGTGACGCGACTGTATGCGTCCGCGTAAAAGCCAGGCATCTTCGTTTATACCATATTCATTTAAATCTTGGAGTGCGCTTTCTCATACTTGTAGAATGTATAGTCCATTTGATAAATGCTCGCTGCAGTAGGATCGGTCTAGCTTCAGTTGATAGGTGCCCAATGAAAGTAAAATAATCTGTTCTTCCGTCAGTAGTGGGAAGTTCTGTATTTTGTGACTTTCTACTCTTTGAAAATCCGCTCTTCGGTTATTCAAATGTTTTCTTTCAATATAATCATAAAGTAGATTCGGGGAATCTATTTTCTCCCTGATTATGTTTAGGAAGGCCTCTGCGTAAATGTTGTCATCGATGGGTATGTGGAAGTTATTAAACATAGGTGCGGTGATTTTAAAGTCAATGAACATTTTTGGTAGTGTTTTATTAAAATATTTTTGCCGCAAAAGCTTGAAATCTCGTTTAAACCTCCCGTTCACCACTTCCACTACCCACCGGCATAGTGTAACTGATCGAGCTTTATTACCTTGCTCAGTAGTTAGCTGTGTCTCCCATCTGTCTTTAGATGGTGGAACGTAGGATTCATATCCCCATGCTTCGATAGCATCTAAGCTGTCCCGGAAGCCGCGATCTAATATGAAGACATCGTTCGGTTGAAGAAAGCAATGTAATGGGTTTTCTCCATCATTCATTATATTGCTCATGATGTTCGCATCGGTCTTAGTGGCTGCGTATGGTCCCAAAACATCGATTATATAGCCATTGGAACACACAATTAAAAACGGCTTCAGCAAGTTCTGGAACTTATGCAGGCTATAAGATAGACGCTGGAATAAAAAGTTCGAGCTTTTATTGATATATATATATATATAAGTCCCATCGCATATATCGATAGCTTTATTGTTTTCTTCATTGCCATTTAACCCTCTTGGTATAGTGAGGTTCTTTTCTAAAACGTCGTTTCTATTCATATGGTCCACTCCCAAGTGTAATATTATTCATTCATGAGGCATTCGCGCACAATAGTTAGTAAACGTTCCAGCTTTCTTCGTGACATATTAATTAACGTCGCTAGTCTTTCATCTGAGACTCCGGTACGTAGTTTCGTCAGATATATGCCTAACTCAGTTCGAGGCTCCTTGCACCTCCCACTTAGTGAGGGTGTTTGTTCTAATATGGAATCAAACTGTTCGCATTTGCGTCCTGTCCAAAAGTACATATCCTCGTTGCTTAAAGCACCTCTTGTGTTGTAATCTAGCCTAGGTCCACGATTTAAAGTCATTCTCAACATGTCACAAACGTCACTAAACTGAAGCGTCGCATTGAAGTTATGTGTGACATTGCAGAATTGAGGCAGCTCTTCCCAAGCATTGCTCTCAAGGTGTTGTCCACATACTCTAGCACCGTCAGGAATATATAACTTATATTCACAGAAAATGTGAATCTTGCTCGTCTCTGGTAATCTATGGCGGGTTGCGTTTTGGCAAGTGTTAAAGATACAATGCCCTGGAGTGTTTGGAGCTCGAGTGTAGTCTGGAACCTGAAGCTCTCGTACATTCTGTTCTACTTCTGGTATGACAGGTGGTCTTCCTACAACGTTGTCAATTCCCTGCCAAAATCGGTGACACACACGTCGTGTGTTGTCGAACTCTACCTGAAAATGGTAGAATATGATCTTGTTGATGTTATGTTGTATTTTTATGAAAACATTTAAAACAATGCGGTATGTAGGTATTCAGGTCTAAAGTCATGGCATACTTGTATTGTTTTCATATTTTAAGTAATGCAAGTAAAAATATATCTTATGTATAGCCGAAGTGACGGCGTAGTGAATAGATAACAATAGCAAACACACAATAGGTGGTCAGAAAAGTGTTTTAAGAAGAACTTTAGACATGCGAACTGAGTCATAAAAGGATTGTGAGAAAGCTGCACAAGTCATTACTGATATAAAGGGATGCCGCTCGGAACCAGGTAGCTAGTACTGCACGTGTTTTTTTTTGTATGAAGCGAACACCCTTAGCTACGGACCATACAGCCGCGCTACATGGAAAATAAACACGTGCAGTTGGTAGTTTGCAGAGAGCTCGGTTCGGAAACGCACTTTTACACACAACACTAGAGTAGTTCAATAAGACCTGTAAGTGCGAGCAAGAAGTCCAATTAAAATGATTTAGGGCTCAATTCACACGTTTGTAATGGCTCAGGTATAAAAATATAACAGACAATAATAATATAAACAAACCGCTTCTAAAAAGAATAACTGAAGCTGGTGAAGTTCGAAATAGTTTAATGAAGTATGTACTAACTTCCAAAACGGCATGTTCTCGTATATAAGCCACAAACTCGGGTTGCATTCTTGGAAGATCATCAGTTAAAACATGCTGTTGGTATCTAGCATGATGTAGGCCTCGCCGACACATCACACAGTTGCGATTTTCTTCCATAACGATGTTCCAAATCGATAAGCACAACAATAGTCCACAACACTAGCCAAGATAAACGTTTATAGCGGGTAACAATGTCCAAAAGGGGCGCCGGGGTCAGTAATGAAAACGGTATAACAAAGAACTAGGTAGAATAAACAGCTGCGGAACGTCGTTTCACGCACAGAACGATACAACGACTAGTGAATGTCGCGGCACAAAAGGCTGTCCACTGGCACCGCGCACCACCTACCCCACCCCGCGGCTGGTTCCCTATCCCCGAGGTCTATAGTCACCGTTGTAACAAAAAACAGAAATGTTAAAGATAATACTACTTTTTTATGTAAAAAAACATATTTTCAAAATTCTTCACCATTATCATATCATATCACGATATGATGCATGAATAGTAACACAATAGACGTATAAAAAAAGAAGGACTCCGCGCCACGCATATCGAAAGTGAAGCACCGCACCGATCTATGTGTGCGTGATATGAGTACCTGCAAAGACGCCGTCGCTTGTGTCACGTAATGGCGTCAAGTTGGCATACTATGTTGTAAATGTGTGTGAGGCGTGTTTGTACAAACGGTCCCGGCATACTTACTGTGCTTCACTTTCGATATGCGTGGCGCGGACTCCTCCTTTTTTTATGAGTCTATGAGTAACACAATACATTTCTCGTTTTAAATAATGTTGTTTTACATTGTTTTTTTCGTATTTCAACCATGATAGGTATATAATATTATCGTACTTGCAATTATTATGATATTAACTAAAACTGGAACTTTTGGGGACTTGCCGTGGTTTTCAGACAAAGATTTGGGACATGTCGCCATAGTAAATATTTTTCCTGATTAAAAGACCTATCCAATGACACCACAATGATTGCTATTGGAGCGAGTACCAAAATGCCCATTCTCCTTTGTGCTACTGTCACAGACACTGCACTGGGTCCATAAACATCGCAAATTTTTTTCGCGGCTTGCGTTGCATTTTTACTTTTTTGTAGTAAAATTTTAAAATGTATCGAATTTCTTCATTAGATTCACTCATCTTGACAGTACGAAAAACAAATGAAAATCACACATTTTCCTAATTTGAATTTGGAATTATGTTCGTTAAAATTTAAACTTTCAATTATACCAAAACCAGCCAGACACAAATTGTATAGCCAAAGAGATTTTATTTTAAGTTCATACATACTATAATGCGAAAAGACTTTTTCCCCAATCTAACACTTACTAACATAACTAAAACTATTAAAAAACTAAAATATGGCGTCGAAAAATTCCTCCGCATCGCTGTCGACTGGTAAAGTACCCAAGAGACTGGCGGCATTGCACGTTGTATGGCAATGCTAAGCCGCTGGCCAAGGTAAATCACACTAATATTATAAAGGCGAAAGTTTGTGAGTGTGTGTGTGTGTGTGTGTGTGTGTATGTTTGTTACTTCTTCACGCTCAAACGGCAAGACCGATTTGGATGAAATTCGGTATGTAGACAGGTTATAACCTGGATTAACACATAGGCTACTTTTTATCCCGGAAAAATGTAGTGCTCCCGTGGGATGAGCAAGAAATTCAAATATATTTGCTACTCTTTCAAACTCAAACGCCTCGACCGATTTTGATGAAATTTGGTGTGGAAGTAGCTGACACTCTGGATAAACACATAGGCTACTTTTTATCCCGAAAAAATAGAGAAAGAAAGAAATAGTATTTATTGTGACTAGCACAGGAAGATCACTAACTTAACAAAAAACACAATAATAAAAGTTTGAAAACAAAAAAACAAAAATAAATAATCACATCACATCACACTAACATTATAAAGGCGAAAGTTTGTGAGTGTGTGTGTGTGTGTGTGTATGTTTGTTACTTCTTCACGCTCAAACGGCCAGACCGATTTGGATGAAATTCGGTATGTAGACAGCTTATAACCTGGATTAACACATAGGCTACTTTTTATTCCGGAAAAATGTAGTGCTCCCGTGGGATGAGCAAGAAATTCAAATATATTTGCTACTCTTTCAAACTCAAACGCCTCGACCTATTTTGATGAAATTTGGTGTGGAAGTAGCTGACACTCTGGATAAACACATAGGCTACTTTTTATCCCGAAAAAATAGAGAAAGAAAGAAAAAGTATTTATTGTGACTAGCACAGGAAGATCACTAACTTAACAAAAAACACAATAATAAAAGTATGAAAACAAAAAAACAAAAATAAATAATCACATCATCACACTAATCACACTAATATTATAAAGGCGAAAGTTTGTGAGTGTGTGTGTGTGTGTGTGTGTGTGTATGTTTGTTACTTCTTCACGCTCAAACGGCCAGACCGATTTGGATGAAATTCGGTATGTAGACAGCTTATAACCTGGATTAACACATAGGCTACTTTTTATTCCGGAAAAATGTAGTGCTCCCGTGGGATGAGCAAGAAATTCAAATACAGGGTGTCCCGTAAATAATGGATCAAACGTAACGGGTAGGTAGCTTACCTAATTTCCAACAACTAATTTGAATATTAAAAAAAAAACCGTTACAGTAACCAGGATATTAATTTTTTTTCGAATTTTACGATTTTGTCTTCCAGAATTAAGCTTTTTTAATGCTGTCGCTGCAAATGATGACATTTTTAGGTATGATTTTTATTTAACATTTCTGAATAGCTTACTAATGTTATAAGATACCATTTTTTTGAATACCGTTTTATTTGCCTTAGAAAAAAAATCTTGAGTTGAAAAGTTTTTTCTTTACGATGTTAGGACCAAAATTGAAAAAATTCTCCTGTAAAAAAAATGTATGACACCGAAAACCACCATTATTTTAAAAACTTGTACATTTAATAAGTTTTGCAAATTGGTGTAAAACTTACGTCTAGTCTTTATCGTTACAAAGATATTGCTATGAATGTGATGAAGACAGAAAATAAATTAAATTGGTACTATTCCATTTTTTCATTTTCGTAATGGCTTATGCTTGAATGCTTGTAATCGAAGCAGGTAGTTAAGCGGCTAGCATATTCCGACCCGATGACGTCATCTGTCCGGAATTTGGGACCGCTACCTGTGGCGGAGTTGCACCTCAGTCAGCGTGAAGGGGATAGATAGCGCCGCTTTTGTATTTTTGGTAAATTGGTATGAAGTTGTACATTCTAGTCCTTGTCATTACAAAGATAATTGCTATGAATCTGAGAGGTGCTCCAAATCAACGTTAATAAAAAAAATAAAAAAGTGTGTACATTTAAACTTTTTCTTTAAAATGTGTAACTGTAGTATTTCAGAGGCAATGTTCATTGAATTATTGAGGCGTATGAAAAGAATTAGGAGGCCGTACTAAAAAAAACAGTTAGTTCAAATAAATCGTTTTATTTGGTTTTTACAATAAATGTTCGAATTGCCTT
Source organism: Cosmia pyralina (assembly GCA_946251885.1). Taxonomy (NCBI): domain Eukaryota; kingdom Metazoa; phylum Arthropoda; class Insecta; order Lepidoptera; family Noctuidae; genus Cosmia; species Cosmia pyralina. The sequence goes on along the minus strand of OX276346.1, from coordinate 4,512,124 downwards.
CCCTCTACAAGAATGCAAAGTCTGCATCTCCTAATAAAGGAAGCTCTTATCCGACGGACAAAACGGCTTTGGTTTATTTCTGATACAGCAGATTGGATGCGCTGTCGTAATTCTTCTTCCGACGTTATTGGATTCTTGTAGACCCTGTCTTTTAAACATCCCCAGTAAAAAAAATCTAGGGGATTTAAATCCGGAGATCGCGGAGGCCACAAAATTGGTCCTAATCGGCCGATCCATCTGTCCGGATAACTTTCATCAAGGTGCGCCCTTACTGCCGTCGCATAGTGAGCGGGGCACCCATCATTTTGCAACCACATTGCTTGCCGTACGTCTTCTGGAACGTTTTCTAATAACCTTGGCAACTCATTCCTTAAAAAATGGAGATAATATTCGGCGTTTAGAGTAGCTGGTAGTTCAAAGGGCCCTATTATTTGCCCATTGATTATTCCCGCCCATAAATTTATTTTAAATTGATGTTGGCTCCTGTCCTCTCGCATCAAATATGGGTTTATCAGCTGCCAACTGTGCAAATTATGCAAATTTAAATATCCATCTCGGCGGCATGAAGACTCGTCACTCCATAAAATCTTGTTAAAAAACTGCGGGTCCGCCCGAATCATTCTAAGCATCCTTTGGCAAAATTCTATTCTTGGCTGGTAATCACGCGACGTCAGCGTTTGAACACGTTGCACGTGATATGGGTGCAATCGGCACCGTTGTAGCACTCGATGCACCGTTGATCTAGAAATTCCTACGCGTCGCGCTATGACGCGAACGGAGACTGACGGATCTTCCTCGATTTCTCGAAGAATGACTTCGTCATTAACTTGTCGCGGTCGTCCTTCACGGGTACCACCAACTCCGGTGCCAAGAATTCTTCCCTCAAGAAGCGCGTTATGCACTCTAATAAAGACGCGATAATCGGGATAACGAACCAGGTTCGGGTATCTTTCACGGTACAATCTTGCAGCCGCCCTGGCATTACCTCTTGCTTCTCCGTAGATAAAATGCATTTCGGCGTACTGCCGTGGCGTGTACTCATAACGAGGCATTGGGCTGAATAAGGTTTCAGCGCTACTGCACACACGTACAAGCACACACAAACGAATGTTTTCGGAGTCCGTAGGATCGCCAAGTCGTTTGTCCAATACGCAAAGAGTTCCAAATCGATAGGCAAAGCAAAGTCCAAAAACACAGCACAAGTCAAATTTTACAGAAGAAAACACCGAGCCACTGACCGGGAGCGAAAGTTGTCTGACGTAGCAACTCGAAGAGAGACTAGTTACAACTAAACTAATAAAATCAAGCAACAATGAAGCCTGTACGAGTGAAGGGCGCAGGAAAGAACAAAAGAACCTGCGCAACTTCATACCGATTTAACCGATTTACCAAAAAGCGGCGCTATCTATCCCTTTCACACTGACTGAGGTGCAACTCCGCCACAGGTAGCGGTCCCAAATTCCGGACAGATGACGTCATCGGGTCGGAATTATGCTATCCGCTTAACTACCTGCTTCGATTACAAGCATTCAAGCATAAGCCATTACGAAAAGGAAAAAATGGAATAGTACCAATTTAATTTATTTTCTGTCTTCTTCATCACATTCATAGCAATATCTTTGTAACGATAAGGACTAGACGTAAGTTTTATACCAATTTGCAAACCTTATTAAATGTACAAGTTTTTAAAATAATGGTGGTCTTCGGTGTCATACATTTTTTTTACAGGAGAATTTTTTCAATTTTGGTCCTAACATCGTAAAGAAAAAACTTTTCAACTCAAGATTTTTTTTCTAAGGCAAATAAAACGGTATTCAAAAAAAATGGTATTTTATAACATTAGTAAGCTATTCAGAAATGTTAAATAAAAATCATACCTAAAAATGTCATCATTTGCAGCGACAGCATTAAAAAAGCTTAATTCTGGAAGACAAAATCGTAAAATTCGAAAAAAAATTAATATCCTGGTTACTGTAACGGTTTTTTTTTTTAATATTCAAATTAGTTGTTGGAAATTAGGTAAGCTACCTACCCGTTACGTTTGATCCATTATTTACGGGACACCCTGTATATTTGCTACTCTTTCAAACTCAAACGCCTCGACCGATTTTGATGAAATTTGGTGTGGAAGTAGCTGACACTCTGGATAAACACAAAGGCTACTTTTTATCCCGAAAAAATAGAGAAAGAAAGAAAAAGTATTTATTGTGACTAGCACAGGAAGATCACTAACTTAACAAAAAACACAATAATAAAAGTTTGAAAACAAAAAAACAAAAATAAATAATCACATCACATCACACTAATATTATAAAGGCGAAAGTTTGTGAGTGTGTGTGTGTGTGTGTGTGTATGTTTGTTACTTCTTCACGCTCAAACAGCTTCACCGATTTGGATGAAATTCGGTATGTAGACAGCTTATACCCTGGATTAACACATAGGCTACTTTTTATCCCGAAAAAATGTAGTGCTCCCGTGGGATGAGCAAGGAATTCAAATATATTTGTTACTGTTTCAAACTCAAACGGCTCGACCGATTTTTGTAAAATTACGTGTGCAAGTAGCAGACATCCTGTATTCACATAGCACACATAGGCTACTTTACATCCTGAAAAAATGTAGTGTTCCCGTGGGATGAGCAATTGTTTTGTGAATACTTTTCTCACCGATTAAATATTACACGTTTTAGTGTATCTCATAAACCGCGGGTAACACCGCGGGGCGCAGCTAGTAAATAATAAAAAAAAAAAATATTTATTTACAAAAAACCGGCCAAGTGCGAGTCGGACTCGCACACGAAGGGTTCCGTACCACAGCACAATATTAACACTAAGTACCCACAGGTTAACTCTGAAGTACCGTGTTTAACCGATGCGGTGAACGCCTGGAAAATGGCTTGCCCGGACACGGTTCAGCCCGAGAACCTATCTTCTCAGAGACAGTGAGATGAGCCGCTCTGCAGGTTGGTACGAAATAAACTTATTAATACGTCCACCAATACTGCTGAGCGTGCCCGCCTGCTGGCTGTGGGTGAATGGGAATCGGGCCTCTGGCTTCAGGCACTACCGTCACCCAACACAGGCACTATGCTGGGCGACACCATATTCCGGCTCGCTACATGTTTGCGTCTAGGTGCTCCTTGCGGGGCACACACATCGCTGTCAATGCGGTGAAGGAGTCGATTGCCTCGGACACGATGGCCTATCCTGCAGCAAAAGTGCTGGTCGGATGGCACGGCACGCCAGCATTAACGACATCATCCGTCGGGCTCTTGTCACCGCCGGGATGCCAGCTATTTTAGAACCCAATGGCTTGGCGCGCGACGATGGGAAGAGACCAGACGGAATGACCATAATGCCTTGGAAGTTGGGTAGGTCTTTGGTGTGGGATGCAACCTGTGTCGACACCCTCGCGCCATCCCATCTTCCTGGTACGGCGGGCTGTGCCGGGGCGGCTGCTGCAGGAGCAGAACACCTCAAACGGTGCAAATACAACAACCTTTTTGGGAACTATATGTTTGAGCCGTTTGGGGTTGAAATACTAGGGCCTTGGAGTCCGAGTGCTCATCGAGTTTTTCGGGACATCGCCAAGCGGTTGGTCGACTCTACACGGGACCAGAGGGCTGGCCTATTTTTAGCCCAAAGAATTAGCATTGCCATCCAACGTGGCAATGCTGCCAGTCTTTTGGGCACTTTTCCCATTGACAGCGATGTGGACGAATTTTTTGATGCCCTATGAGCTCTTCCCCTTTTTATTTTTTATTATATACTTGTACATCTATATATATAAAAATCAATTGTTGTTCGTTTGTCTCGCTAAAACTCGACAACAGCTGGGCCGATTTGAATATATATTTTTTGTTTTATTCTCCTCTTTACTGGGGTGGTTTAAAAGAAAAAAAAATTGCAAAAAAAAAGAAATTCAAATTTTGACAGGACAACGTCTGGCGGGTCAGCTAGTCATACTAATATTATAAAGGCGAAAGTTTGCGAGTGTTGAGTGATGTGTGTTTTTGTATGTTTGTTACTACTTCACACTCAAATGGCTAGACCGATTTGGATGAAATTTGGTATGTAGATAGCTTATACCGTGGATTACCACATAGGCTACTTTTTATCCCGGTCTACGTGGGTGAAACCGCGGGGCGCAGCTAGTTAAATTTAAAAATAAAATAAAGTTAAACATTAAAGGGGGGTCCCCCTTTAATGTTTAACTTTATTTTAATATGTCCCGTTGTCAAGTAAGGAAGTTAGAAAGCTTACCGATTGCAGGTCTGATGATAACAGTGGGGATATTTCCACAATTTTCTGCGACGTAAGTTTCTGCTAGCGCTTTTGTAAACGTGTAAGTGTTTGGTAGTCCTTCTGTAATAAAAATCAATATTTTGAACAAAAAACACACTACACTACTACACTAGTACAGTACTTGCTAACTGGTCAATACTTTTACAACGAATTTAGCTATTATTTTTAAAAGTGCCTACTTGTGTAGTTCATTCCAATATGAGAAAAGACGAAATGGGAAATGTTTAAAGCTTACTGAGTAAAGCCGTAATATTTGGTTTCTTGTCATGGTTTGACTGTTCCAGAAACTTCTGCACTTCACTGAGTTCAACCGGCGGTGGGTACACTTTCTCTTCCAGTATCTGCTTGTCTGCGTTACAGTAAGCCGTGGACACGTGGACAAACGCCTGCAAGTACGAGCAATAGGTCTTTAACTTACCTATTGCGTTGTCTTTTTGTTTAATGCAGGCCTATTTATTTAATGCTTTCCGATGATGATGATGGTATTAGTAATTAATTCACCTTGATATTCTTCATACGCTGACACAGATTTAGCACATATTTGGTTCCTCCAACATTAGTGTTCACAGCGACTTTCAGTTCTTCATTAAACCTTATGGTTGCTGCTAAGTGGAAAACTACGGAAACCTGAAAATATGGTATTATGTTAACAAACTATATACTCGTAATACCAACATTCTGCCGCATGTCAGATGACCAACGAGCCAAACTTACGACCCAATGGGTCCCACTTAATGGCAAGCGATATCGCGGCAGGCCCAGACGGAGATGGCAGGATGAGCTGGACTCCTCAACAAGTACGGGTCCTTAGCAGCTTTAAACCTAAAGAAGTGGAAATAGTGTATGGAAGCCGTTGCCCTGTAGTGGGACATCGCAGGTTTTTAATAATAATAATATAATAATAATTTGATCAAGAAGTTGTGCAGTCCGTCCGTTACCTAACTGAAAGTCTCCAGGGACGGACGGACTGCACAACTTCTGGATCAAACGGTTTCCTGGATCGCACGCTCGCTTGGCGGCTCAGTACCAGTCTGCTTTAGAGTCTGATTCGCTACCGCAGTTCCTAACGACAGGAGTTACCCACCTGCTCCATAAATCAGGTAGCACCGCGGAACCCAAAAATTATAGACCGATCACGTGTTTACCGACGGTCTATAAAGTTCTTACATCCATTTTGAGAGCTAAAATTAACGAACATATAGACAACAACTTCATCATGTCTGCCTCTCAAAATGGATGTAGGAATGGGTCCCGTGGTACTAAGGAGCTACTCCTCATTGATATGGCCATTAGCCAACAGGTTCGTCGTTCCCGGAAGGATCTGTCGACATGTTGGATAGACTACAAGAAGGCCTATGACTCGGTGCCACATACATGGCTCATGAGGGTGTTGGAGTTGTATAAAGTAGATGCAACTCTGCGCACCTTCCTGATGTCATGTATGGGGCAATGGAGGACGGTCCTTCGCTATCCAGGATGTCGAAATATCCAGAGGAACAGCGAGCCGATAAGGATCGAGCGAGGCATATTTCAGGGCGATAGTTGAGTCCGCTTTGGTTCTGCTTAGCCTTGAAACCTCTAAGCACACTGCTGGAGGATTCAGGTCTAGGGTATCGGCTGCGGAGAGGTGGTCAGGTTATATCCCACCTCCTCTACATGGATGACCTAAAACACTTTGCCTCTAACAATTTGCAACTGATGGAGCTACTGAAAGTAACTGAAACTTTCAGTAGCGCCATCAGGATGGAATTTGGTGTGGACAAATGTGCGATCATACATGTAAACCAAGGACAGATTGTGGAATCCGTGGGAACCCAACTCTCGGATTCCATAAACCTTAGAGCCCTCTCCGCATCCGAAACCTATAAGTATTTGGGTATGTCGGCAGCGTTGGGCATCAATGTTACTGACATGAAGCAATCGTTGAAGGAGCGCTTCTTTGGCCGCCTGAAGAAAGTATTTAATAGTTTTCTATCAGGCGGAAACAAGGTGCGCGCCTTCAACGGTTGGGTCATGCCGGTTTTGATGTACTCTTTCGGCGTACTCAAATGGACTCAGACGGAACTCGACGCCCTGGATCGGAGGGTCCGTACGCTGTTGACTGCATATCGAATGCATCACCCACGGTCATCGGTAATAAGACTGTATATCCCGCGAAAGTGTGGAGGCCGAGGCTTTTTAAACTCTCCACAACCGCGAGATATGCAGTCTCAGAGAATATTTCCTAGAAGCCGACGTGGGGATGCATCGAGATATGGTCGCGGTGGACAAGGGCCTCACTCCACTCTCCTTGGCTAAAGAGAACTAGCGCAAACCTGTAGTGCTTGACACTAACGATTGCAGGAAGGTATGGCAGAGTAAGAGCTTCACGGACGGTTTTTCCGGGCCCTACATGGACCCGATGTAGATTTGCTAGCGTCCGTAGCCTGCCTGCGTTCCGGTGACCTCTTTGGGGAAACCGAAGGTTTGTCTGTGAAATTATAGGCGAAGTTATGATGACGAACAACTATCGGAAATATATTGTGAAAGACGGCACGGTTGACATCTGTCGGGCATGCCACCGTCCGGGAGAATCAATGTGTAAAATGTGAAATAATGTTTCGGACATTATCTCCGGGTGTTCTCGTCTTGCTAACGAAAAGTACTTGCATAGACACAACCTTGTAGCCAGGATTATCCATCAGCAACTTGCACTGAAATACAAACTTGCGGAATCGGAAGTGCCGTACGTGCCCGACCCAATTCTCGAAAATGGAAATATCACATTGTACTGGGATCGATCCATTATCACTGACAGGACTATTGTTGCCAATAAGCCTGATATAGTGGTGGTGGATCGAACAGAGCGGAGCACAATGATTATTGACATAACGGTCCCGCATGACGGGAACCTCGTGAAAGCCGTGAAAGATAAACAAATCAAGTATCTTGACTTGGCTCGCGAGGTTGTCGACATGTGGGATGTGGACTCAGCGATCATTGTGCCGATAGTCGTATCAGCCAATGGCTTAATTGCCAAGAGCCTCGACCAACACCTAAGGAGGCTCTCGTTGGGTAGCTGGATTAAGGGCCTGATTCAGAGAGCGGTACTTCTGGACATGGCGTGCATTGTTAGGAGGTTCCTCTCTCTGGAGCCCTGACCCCCGGCAGCTTGAACCCTGTTCCCGATGCTGGTGGGCTACTATTTTTTATATTTTTAAATGTTTTTATATTTTTTATATCCTAATATTTAAAAGTGTAAATGAGGTCTTTACCTATGAAATTGCCGTTTTGTATGAAAAAATTTAAACGAATTTTTTTCATGCATTTTTTATTTGTATTAATCGAAGTAATCACCCATGCAATCAATGCATCTTTGCCAACGCAGTGGCAGTTTATTGATGCCCTTCTTAAAGAAATCAGCTGGACGGGAGGCAACAAATTCTTCAAAGGCATTTTGTACTGCCTCTCGGGTATTGAATTTTTTTCCCGCCAAGAAGTTATCCAAATTCTGGAAAAAGTAGTAGTCTGTAGGCGCAAGGTCTGGTGAGTAGGGCAGATGACGGAGAGCTTCCAACCCCAGTTCTTGCAACTTGGAGACCGTCTGCTGTGCAGTATGAGGTCGCGCGTTGTCGTGCAGGAGCAGCGGAGACGAGCGATTGACCAATGCTGGTTGGAGATGTGCCAGCTTCTCCATCATTGTGTTCAGTTCTTCACAGTACACATCTGAAGTAATGCTCACCCCGTTTGGTAAGAAGCTGTGATGAATCACACCGGCGCTAGACCACCAAACAGTGATCATCACTTTTCTATGGGTAAGTTTTCGTTTAGGGCATTGTTTAGGTGCTGAACCAGGATCCAACCAACTTGCTGTGCGCTTGCGGTTATCAAACAGAATCCATTTTTCATCGCAGGTAACAATGTTGTTCAAAATTCCTTCATTTGTGTGTCTGTTGAGCAGTGCAAGGCACGTCTCGACGCGTACTTCGCGCTGGCGATCATTGAGTTCGTGGGGCACCCATTTGTCAAGCTTTTTTACCTTGCCAATTTGACGCAAATGGACCAATATTGTTTTGACGCTAACGTCGAAAGCTGCTGCTAATTCAGCCGTAGATTGTGTATCATCAGCTTCCACAATCGCCTTTAATTCGTCATTGTCGACCAAAGTCTTCGGACGACCGCGAGGTTCATTTTTCAGGTCGAAATTTCCAGAACGGAAGCGAGCAAACCAATGACGGTACTCATATTCCATAATTACTCGAATTTTTAACGTATCCATGATGAAGAAAAAGATTGAAATGCGATGAAAATGTAACACTAATCAATAAACAAATGACTAATTTTGAAAAAAAAAATCCATGTTTTTAAAATAAAATTAATTTGAAATTAGAATTCTTAGCCAAACAAAAATTATTTTGATTTGAAATGGCCAGTACTGCAGAACGGCAATTTCATAGGTAAAGACCTAATATGTACAATGAAATAAAGGAAATAATACACTTCTGGACACATCTATTGGCCCACCTTAGAGTTTAGGTTTCGATGGCCCCTACCGAAATATGATTGCTAGATTGAACAAAAACTGTTGATGCAGTTTTAAACCTGATACATTTTACCATCTTTTTCGATCGTATTGTTTTAAATTTGAATTCAGAATACCATACGACATGGAGCTACGCCTAACAAGTCGGATATGCGCCTTGTTAAAGGCAATTGATTTTTGAATAAAAAACATGTTTTATCAAATAAAGGTTTAATTTAATAACGCGTGTTGCCTCCATGGGCATCTACCACAGCTCTCATACGATTAGGCATAGAGTTTATCAACCGCTCTATGAAATTTTGAGGGATCATCTCCCATTCCTCTTCTATGGCAGTTTTCAACTCCTGCATCGTCTGGGCAACTGGCTGACGAGCCCTAACACGTCTTTTTAGCTCGTCCCACATGTGCTCAATGGGGTTCATGTCTGGGCTTCTGGCTGGTCAGTCCATAACTGTGATGTTCACATCCCGAAGATATTCCCTGACGATGCCGGCCGCATGGGCTCTTGCATTATCATGCATAAAAAGGAAATTTGGGCCCACATAGTCCGCGTATGGTATCACGTGAGGTTCTAAGCACTCACGAATGTACCTTTCAGCATTTAATGTTGACAGCCGTGGTCCTGTAACAACCTCAAGTTGAGTTTTGCCGCTCGCGGATATACCGCCCCAGACAGTCCATGAGCCACCGCCATAAGCAACCCTCTCTTCAAAGCAGCATTGTGCGAAACGCTCTCCCTTACGTCGGTAGACCTTCTTCCTTCCATCATTGCCATGTAACACAATTTTAGACTCATCAGAAAAGAGTACACGGCTCCAATCTTGCTGTGTCCAATTTAAATGACTGCGTGCGAAATGAAGGCGCGCTGTTCGGTGGGCTCGCGTTAGTTTGGGGCCATTAGCTGGCTTGTGTGGTACCATATCGCGTTCTTTTAACCTTCTCCGAACAGTTCGAGCGCTCACAGATACTCCGTGGAAGTCGCGAAGTTGGTTTTGTATCTCAATGGAGGTAAGGTGACGATTTCTCAAGCTGGTCGTCACGATGAATCGATCCTGCCTTTCAGTTGTGACCCGAGATCGTGGCCTTCCTTGGCGACGAACAAAGCCGCCAGTCTCTAGGTACCTCCGATAAACATTTCGGACCGCAGATCGACTTAAATTAAGTTGAGCACTCACGTTTCTTTGGCTGTGTCCGGCCTGAATAAGTGCCACAGCTTGGGCGGCGACTTCAGGTGAAGTATCCATAGATTATTGATAGAACCTCACCTTAATGTTAAGAATAAGTAATGTTTGTTGCAAAACCAAAGATATCAATCACTTTTTCAAGAATTAAATCCAAGTAAACCAATAAAACCAAGTTTTCATAGTATTCGATTGTTTGATATCAACAAACAGGCTCCAAATTGTCTTTTGTTTCTTTAAATTCTGTGTTCGAAATTCAAAAAAAGACTATTGAATGAAATTGTGAATGTGCCAGGTTCAAAACTGCATAAAAACTTTTTGCTCGACCTAATATAAAATTTTAGCTAGGACCAAACGAAACTGAAAATACAAGGTGGGCCAAAAGATGTGTCCAGAAGTGTAATAACCCCCACCGCAGTATCTCTACGTTGACGTCGTGGTGGGGCTTGCGCGCTTCGAGTTCTAGCTCTGTGCCTGTAGAGTTTACTTTGCCGGAACCGGTCTAGGATGTGACCAAGAGAGATACAGAAACTCGCAGGGCAGCATGTGGCGAGCTGTTGGGCAGTAGCGACCTCACGGACCCTATCTCCCGGGAGAAGTCTTGTTTCTCACCTCTCGCTTGCCTTTATTGGCTGGCTGGAGTGAACACTGACGAGGAACAAAGCTCGCACCTCTTTCTTGCCTTTATTGGCCGATTTGAGTGGAGATTCGCAAGAGCAAAAGTGCTCGGAGGAAAGTATTCCAGTAAGATGCTGGTAGGGATCTTAACCGAACTTCCGGGATGGTCCTGATAGCCGTGGGATACCTCTCCACTCCTCACAAGCACCTCAGGATATGATGCTTCCTTGCCGCTACGACAAGTGCTAGCGACCGTTTTCGGGGGCCTATTATTGAGTGTGCAAGTCATCCCCTGCCATTTTATCTGTGTATTGTATACAAAACATTAGTCAGGCAGGGGCCATAGTGTTTCCATATGTTTCCATAGTTCTAGGTAACCATTCCACAGCCACCCAAACCCATAGCCCAGTATGTTTTGTTTCCATGTTCTGCAATAGTCCTGCACCAACCGGGGGTTGTCCTTGGGTGCACTTGCATAGTGCATACAGGGATAATCGTCGGTTGGTGCTTCCTCATAATTTAAAATTGTCTAAGAGGCCTCTGCGAGTTGGCTTCGGCCCCTCGTACGCCTTCCAAAGGTCCAGGAACCCAGGTTCCCGAGATATGTCAATGACATTTTAAAATAATAGTAATAACCCCACCGCAGTATCTCTACGTTGACGTCGTAGTGGGGCTTGTGCGCTTCGAGTTCTAGATCTGTGCCTGTAGAGTTTACTTTACCGGAACAGGTCTAGGATGAGGAGCCAGACCAAGAGAGATACATAAACTCGCAGCATGTGGCGAGCTGTTGGGCAGTAGCGACCCCACGGACCCTATCTCCCGGGAGAAGTCTTGTTCCTCACCTCTCGCTTGCCTTTATTGACCGGTTGGAGTAAACAGTGACGAGGAACAGAGCTCCCACCTCATTCTTGCCTTTATTGGCCGGCTTGAGTGGAGATTCGCAAGAGGAATGAAGTTTTCCAGTAAGTGCTGGTAGGAATCTTTTCCATCTTCCGGGCTCTGGGATTGCTCTGACAGCCGTGGAATACCTGTCCACTCCTCAAGCACCTCAAGAAGTGTTATCCCCTTGTCGCTACATCACTAAGTGCTAGCGACAGTTTCCGGGGGCCTATTATTGAAAGTGTAAGTCGCCCCCTGCCATTTTTTTTCTTAAACATTGATCAGGCAGGGGCCGTAGTCATAAATAGTTCTGGGTAGCCAATCCACTTTAGCCATCCAAACACATACTCCAATATCTTTGTTTCCATATCCTGCAATAGTCCTACACCAACCGGGGGTTGTCCTTGACTGCATTTTCATAGTGCGTACAGTCGTCGGTTGGTATCGTCTAACTGGCCTCTGGCTCGAATAGTTTTTTTAAACATTACGAAGTTTTAATACTGCAAAATCTCCACCTTTAAGCTTAACAAACTTTTGGAATATCATAGGCCATTTTTGGCTGCCATGGTTGTGATATAATGCGCCGTGCAAAATCTAATAATTTATTGTGTATGTACCTACCTTCTGTAAAAGCGTTTCTTCATCTTTCGTTGAAATGCCAAGATCAGGGTGATTTATGTCACCAGCAATTGCTATTACTTTCTTAAAATCATCTGGCCGTTCTTCTTTTAGTCTTGAGAATAGCTGAAAAAAATAAAGACGATTTAAAAAGTACGACGGCGCAGCAAGTGGCACCACCTAGTTTTGTTACGAAGTTTAGAACCAAACAATAAAAAACAAAAAAAAATCGCGATCGATTACTTTACGACCGACTTCGGTCGCAAAATCCTATGCGAAGTCCCTAAAAGGTCAAAATTGCTTGACAAGCACGAAAAAATCACGTGTTTGTCAAGCAATTTTGAGTATTTTGTTTTTTATTGTTTGGTTACAACTTATTGGACAAAACCACATTACCAGAGATTAGATGTTTTGGGAATTGCACATTTTGAGAAATGAACATTTTGAAACCGTTGGACATTTTGAGAATAGGACATTCTGAACCTGAACTCCCCATGGTTTGCTTTGAACTCTCGTGTTTATCATACCAAGCCATGATGGTAGGTTCGAACTACGAAATGTTGCCGCTTACTACTAATACTGCTTCTCTTTTAGGGGGTAACGCAGCAATATTGAATTTGCTGTTGAGACAAAAAATACCTTGTAACACCATTAATAAGCATCATACCATGTACAATAGAGCTTCGCTAATGTGGACCCCCACTAATCCGGTGATCGCGGTAATCCGGACGCACTCCACTTCCAAACATGTATCACCTGCAGAAGCTACACTGCTTTGAAATGGGCTGAAGATAATAATTCAGATAGTCATGAAATTATGTTACTTCGTCGTCTGAGAGACCGCGCTTCCGAAATGAAGTACGAAAATCTCAAGCAGAAGAGTATTACAGATTATCTCACATCAACATAAGCTCTTTTTTTACTGTACATACATATTTGTTTACTTGTGTATCTTTCGATAATAAAAATGTATAACTAAACACATAAATTAGTCTTTCATATCATTATTGGTTATACATATACAATATACAGGGTGATTGGAAGATGGGTGCAAAGCTTTAAGGCGAAGATAGTACAGACAATTTAGATCCATTTAAGCCATGGTTGTCTCAGACGAAGTCTTACCATTTTTTTTAACCTAAGTTTTAAGTTTTTTTTCGGAAATTCCCAAAATTTTATGTAAACTGCATAATTATGGCCAAATTGAATGATAAATGAATTCATTTTTTATTTATTTAATTAAAGTAATGAGTAATCAATCAAGTAAACCATGTTTTAGACTTCTGTGTCATTAGATATTTTTTTTACAGACATTTAAAGTTCAAAAAAAAATTTAATTTGTATCAATACGTTTTTTAAACCTTAATTTAAAAATAAACGGAGGGCGCTTTTTCTATTCAAACCTTTTTGAAGACATGCTTGATAATCGCTCTTTCTTTTGAGGTTTCGTTTATGCGGATATCTTACATATTATTGAAATTAGGACCTACAAACCAATTTGAGGGAGAAATTTAAAATTTTAGGCAGACTAATTGAAACAACATTTGAATTAAAATTATTTATTTTTCATGTTGAAAATGACGCCCGTGATTCCTAATACAAGCACGGCCCCGTCTTCTAACTTTTGTAGTCGTTATTTTCAACATCATCTCCTGCTTCATTGTCTCAAAAGCTGAATTAAGTCTGTCTATCAATTCTTCTCTAGTGTTTATTTCTTCATTATTATACACCAGTTCCTTGGCCCGGCCCCACACGAAAAAGTCCAACGGGGTCAGATCTGGGGAGCGAGCGGGCCAAGGGATGGGTCCATCCCTGCCGATCCAGCTGTCAGGAAAACAATTGTTAAGATGTTCCCTTGCATTTAAGGTGCAATGCGCTGGACAGCCGTATTGCTAAAAGATGACTGTTCGGTCTATTTCGAAGATTGGGACACCTGATTCCTCTATCAGCAGTGGTAAATCGATTTGCAGAAATTGCAAATAATTTTCGCCGTTCAAAGGCCGGCAAAAAGTGGGGCCCAATCAATGTCCTGCCAATTACTCCAGCCCATACATTCACAGACAATTTCATCTGAAACGACACCTGCTTCTTAAAATGTGGATTGTTTTCTGCGTCGGCCCATTCATGAATGTTGTGAAAGTTTGTAATACCCTCCCTTGAAAATTTGCTTTCATCCGTCCACAAGATTGAGTTCAGTAACCACGCATCTTCGATGTCTCTGTTGAGGAGGAAACGGCAGAACTGTATTCTTCTTTGAGGATCTTGCTCTACTAGACCTTGCACACTCCTGCCATGGAACGGATACTTATCATTTTGGTGCATTGTATGCCACACCTTCCATTGAGAAATGTTTAAATTTTGAGCTACTGCTCTAGTACTGGTAGTAGGATTTGCTTGAAATGCTGCCAAAATGTCTTCTTCGACGGCAGTTTCATGTCTACCCGGGTTGACTCCAGGTTCCACGCGGTGAAACCTATCATGGGTAAGTCGACGAAACGTGTTGTAAAACACTCGGACATTCGGTAACCTGCGATTCGGATAGCGCTCTTGATACATCCGTCGCGCCAAAGATCCATTGCCGTCTGCTCTGCCGTACATAAATACGATATCCGCATATTCTTGATTGGAAAAAGTAGCCATAGTCACTTAACAATTAAGAAAAACGGCGTAGGAGCGCACTAAATGTCAACTCAACACAATTAAGTCAAAAATCTACACGTTCAGGAGTGTGAGGCTATGACTGGACACGGTGAAACAAAATGTTCAAAACTAACGCAAACAACACGTGCAGGAACGCAAAGGGCTACAACTGAACACGGTAAATTGTGAATCAACATGACAACGTCCACTCACAAGGGCAGTAGTTTGACTAATAAGTAAAAGATGTAACGGCTTCAATACAGACCGACTGACCCTGACTAAAGAAACACGACTTTGTTGCCTCAGTAACTAAGACCATTTTGCTTTAAAAACCAACTCTTATCGCTTTTTGCTATTCATTCGGCGTTCTACCTAGAAATGCCGTCGCACCGCGCGCGGTGGCCATTGTTTAGAGAATCCCCTCAATTGGTTCCTGCATGTGCAAAAAATTCTTAGAATTGAACTAAGTTATCACTTCGAACACATTAAGAGTATTCTTTCAAGCAAAAATTTTGTTTTTGCTAGACTACCTAAAATTTAAAATTTCTCCCTCGAATTGGTTTGTAGGTCCTAATTTCAATAATTTGTAAGATATCCGCGAAAATGATACCTCAAAAGAAAGAGCGATTATCAAGTATGTCTTCAAAAAGGTTTGAACAGAAAAAGCACCCTCCGTTTATTTTTAAAATAAGGTTTAAAAAACGTATTGATACAAATTTTAATTTTTTTTTGAACTTTAATGTCTGTAAAAAAAATTTCTAATGACACAGAAACCTAAAACATGGTTTACTTGCTTACACATTACTTTAATTAAATAAATAAATAAATGAATTCATTTATCATTCAATTTGGCCATAATTATGCAGTTTACATAAAATTTTGGGAATTTCCAAAAAAAACTTAAAACTTAGGTTAAAAAAAAATTGGTAAGACTTCGTCTGAGACAACCATGGCTTAAATGGTTCTAAATTGTCTGTACTATCTTCGCTTTAAAACTTTGCACCCATCTTCCAATCACCCTGTATATGATTAACCTCAAACTAATTTAACAGACGACAATCCGGAAATCTTGATAATCCGCCAAGGGGCGATTTTTTGCCTGTCTGGATTAGCGAGGCTCTACTGTATATTAACTACACGTGTTTTTGCAAATAAATGAATCTGATACTCCAAAAAACTTTTTTACAAGAAAATACAACCGACTTCCAAAAACAACACTACAAAGTGAAAAATAACTTTAATTTCGGAAGTCGGTGTCGGTGTCGGTGTTAAATGTATTTTCGTTTTTTGCCACCGACTTCCGAAATTAAAGTTATTTTTCATTTTGTAGTGTTGTTTTTGGAAGTCGGTTGTATTTTTTTGTAAAAAAGTTTTTATTTTTCACTTTTTAGTTGTGTACCCCACACAAATTCTAATACCACTATCTGCAAAACAAACTAGAACATCATCCATATAAAAGTGGGGAAAAAATACGTATTACTGAAGCTAACTCAAAAACTACCGAAGCAAAGATAATCAATTTTATATGGGACCAACTGTGATGTATACCCTCTCGAATAAAACAAAAAAAAACCAAATCGGTCCAGCCATCTTCGAGTAATCGGGGAACATACATAAAAAAAAAAAAAAATAGGTTCCGACGAATTGAGAACCTCCTCCTTTTTGAAGTCGGTTAAAAATAGGTCTCGATAGATTTCTCATGATCCATAAACGCAACACGTAGGGGCCGATTATACTCTTCGGACTTCTGTATTATTTATCGCAATGTGTGGATATGGTCTATGGTGCGCTATCCTCCTCGAAAGCCCGCCTGCTCCGGTGGCTGAAACTCGTCGAGTCTGCGCGCTAGGCGATTCGTGACGACGGCGACGCTTGAAAATAACTTATGCTACAGGCAATTTTAATAGTGACCGATACTTTTAAAACATCGGTCACTTTATGATCCGTCACTACGAATTGAACTTTTGTTTTTTAGGTGTGACTTACCGGTTTGTTAAAGACCTCTTCAATCCTCTGTTTCGCAGTTTTGCCTTTCTTGTCTCGTATCAAAATATAAACGTTATCAATGTCTTTGCAACTGTATAGAAGCTTCTCGAGAAACACCTGAAAGTAAATAAAAGTAGAAAACTATTGTAATATAAACTATTGCATATTTTGTAGGGATTGATTTAATTTTGGTCAGTATTTTTGTCATCTATATAAATAAAAAGAGAAGTCCTGACTGACTGACTGACTCATCAACGCCCAGCCCAAACCCTTGAACCTAGAAAGCTGAAATTTTGCACAGAGGTTAATAATGTAGACAAGGAATTAGGAAGGGTTTCCCAGTAGTATGTTCCCGTGGGATATTTTCCGAATCCACGTGGGCGAAGCCACGGGCAAAAGCACACTAGCTTTTAAAGTATAAAAATAAATAAATGCTTAATATCTGAAATCCATATTTAGTTACCTAACTACGGTTTGAATCCCATGGTATTAAGCATAGACCACTTTGGGTTTTCCCAACTATGTTTCAACCTTGAATACCTAATATTAAAAAAATGGTCTGTGTGTTTAGATACACAGTACAAGAATCCCACGACTAGATACTCTCAGTTGAGGTAAGATATGCCACCCTGCGTCACTATGAATAAAGAAAAAGTGGCCAAGTGCGTGTCGGGCCACGCGCTGTAATAGGGTTCCGTAGTTCCATAATAATGCGGATTAAGAAGAGGGCCTATTTAGCTGCGATAGTTTTCCTTTTAACTTCGTTATATATACTACTAGGTATGTACCGTGAATTTTTCACCTATCCAAAACTAACAGTTTAGCTGGCAGGGGGGGACACAAATACCAAAAATACCGCCCCAGGACCCGACGGCTTGCCAGGAAGAGCTTGGGTTCTGGCCTTTGGGGCTCTCGGGCCTCGACTAGGGGGGCTCCTAAGCGCATGCTTGGAGAGGGGCCAGTTCCCACTTCGTTGGAAGACAGGGAAACTGGTCCTCATTAAGAGCCGGGGCGCCCTGCGGACTCTCCGTCCGCTTACCGGCCCATCGTGCTGCTCGATGAGGTGGGCAAGCTCTTTGAAAGAGTCATTGCAGACCGTCTCGTCGGGTGGCTGGTGCAGGAGGGGCCGGATTTGGCGGAGAGCCAGTTTGGTTTCCGCAGGGGGCGCTCTACGGTGGACGCCATCATGCGCGTGCGAGCCCTCACGACGGGGGATGCTGTGGCCCGGGGTGGGGTCGTCTTGGCGGTGTCTCTAGACATCGCCAACGCCTTCAATACCCTGCCCTGGAGTTGCATCAGGGAGGCACTCCGGTATCACCGGGTGCCAACCTACCTCTGTCGAGTGGTCGAGGCCTATTTGACGGACAGGGCCGTCATCTACCCCGGTCATCAGGGAGAGTGGAACCGGCGAGAGATGTCGTGCGGTGTCCCACAGGGATCGGTCCTGGGGCCACATCTGTGGGACATCGGGTACGACTGGGTGCTGCGCGCCGACCTCCCTAGCGGCGTCAGCGTTGTATGTTACGCTGACGACACGCTGGTCCTGGCGCAGGGGAGGTCGCACCAGGCGGCGGCTGAACTAGCGACACGCGGGGTTGCGACAATCGTAGAGAGGATCCGGCAGTTGGGACTCGAGGTGGCCCTGCACAAGTCCGAGGTCATGTGTTTTCATGGTCCTCGGAACGCGCCACCGTCGGGTTCCCAAATAACGGTAGGAGGGGTTCACATCGGAGTCGAGTCGACGATGAAGTACCTGGGACTCGTCCTCGACAGCCGGTGGAACTTCGTGGAGCATTTCCGACGTTTGGCTCCCAGACTGGAGCGGGCCGGGGCTGCCTTGAAGCGGCTCCTGCCCAATCTGGGGGGTCCAAACGCCTCCTGCCGGAGGCTTTACGCGGGGGTCGTGCGGTCCATGGCCCTTTACGGGGCACCGGTGTGGGCGCGTTCCCTGAGGCTGCGACCAGCCCGCCGGTTGAACGCGTCCCAGAAGGTCATGGCCATCCGGCTAGTCCGGGGATACCGCACGGTCTCCTGTGAGGCGGCGTGCCTCCTTGCCGGATTACCGCCATGGGATCTGGAGGCAAAAGTTCTTGCGCACGTGTGGGAGTGGCGCGAGGAGGTGAAACGCCGGGGCGTAACTCCGCTGCCGCGAGAAATCACGGTACAGCGGACAGAGCTCCGGCGGGATCTCATGGCGACATGGAGAGTGCGATTGTCGCAACCCAGCGCTGGGCACGCCACAATTGCGGCGATAAGTCCCCTCTTTGAGGAGTGGTTGGAGAGGCGCCACGGCGTCCTCACCTTCCGCCTGACGCAGGTCCTCACCGGACACGGTTGTTTCGGGAGGTTCCTGTTTCGGATAAGGCGGGATGAAACGCCCTTTTTTTTTTTTTTTTTTTTTGTGGATGGGAAATCATCAAATGACTTCTCCCGCTCTGGGCAGAGCGGGAGGGCGTGTCAGACTTTTACTGACTAAAACCCACCCATGTTCCTTCAGCTGCCCGTGCCAGGGCCACGGTATCTCTTTCGAACTACCCGCGACCCCGGCGGCATCGGCCCAATTGACCCCGTCACTGCTGACATCTCTTTGAGGCGCGCGTGGAACACAACGCGCCGTCGACCCGGGCCTGGTCCTTACCGGACGGCGAGCTGCCCATTACTCGTCGTCCGCAAGCCCGCGCCTACGGTGGCCGGGAATCGGCAATCGATTCCCGCCGCCCAGGGCGTCTCCTACGGCGGCTAGGGGCGCGAGGGCGCGGCTGTTGCCTCTCCCTCACGCGTTCCGCTTCCTCCTTCGCGAGCATTACTGCTTTTCAGAAGGAGGTGACGGCTTCCCATGCACTCTCGCTCCGCACCATGGCCTGGACCAGGTTTGGACGCGAGAGATCGCCGCCGCCGATCGCCTCCGTGAGAACACGGCGGTGCTCCGCCCAAGCCGGGCAGACCTCCACTGTATGCTCCACCGTGTCCTCCGGGCGATCCACACAATGGTGACACCCGGGCGTTTCCTCCCGCCTTATCCGAAACAGGAACCTCCCGAAACAACCGTGTCCGGTGAGGACCTGCGTCAGGCGGAAGGTGAGGACGCCGTGGCGCCTCTCCAACCACTCCTCAAAGAGGGGACTTATCGCCGCAATTGTGGCGTGCCCAGCGCTGGGTTGCGACAATCGCACTCTCCATGTCGCCATGAGATCCCGCCGGAGCTCTGTCCGCTGTACCGTGATTTCTCGCGGCAGCGGAGTTACGCCCCGGCGTTTCACCTCCTCGCGCCACTCCCACACGTGCGCGAGGACTTTTGCCTCCAGATCCCATGGCGGTAATCCGGCAAGGAGGCACGCCGCCTCACAGGAGACCGTGCGGTATCCTCGGACTAGCCGGATGGCCATGACCTTCTGGGACGCGTTCAACCGGCGGGCTGGTCGCAGCCTCAGGGAACGCGCCCACACCGGTGCCCCGTAAAGGGCCATGGACCGCACGACCCCCGCGTAAAGCCTCCGGCAGGAGGCGTTTGGACCCCCCAGATTGGGCAGGAGCCGCTTCAAGGCAGCCCCGGCCCGCTCCAGTCTGGGAGCCAAACGTCGGAAATGCTCCACGAAGTTCCACCGGCTGTCGAGGACGAGTCCCAGGTACTTCATCGTCGACTCGACTCCGATGTGAACCCCTCCTACCGTTATTTGGGAACCCGACGGTGGCGCGTTCCGTGGACCATGAAAACACATGACCTCGGACTTGTGCAGGGCCACCTCGAGTCCCAACTGCCGGATCCTCTCTACGATTGTCGCAACCCCGCGTGTCGCTAGTTCAGCCGCCGCCTGGTGCGACCTCCCCTGCGCCAGGACCAGCGTATCGTCAGCGTAACATACAACGCTGACGCCGCTAGGGAGGTCGGCGCGGGATGAAACGCCCTGGTGTCACCATTGTGTGGATCGCCCGGAGGACACGGTGGAGCATACAGTGGAGGTCTGCCCGGCTTGGGCGGAGCACCGCCGTGTTCTCACGGAGGCGATCGGCGGCGGCGATCTCTCGCGTCCAAACCTTGTCCAGGCCATGGTGCGGAGCGAGAGTGCATGGGAAGCCGTCACCTCCTTCTGCGAAGCAGTAATGCTCGCGAAGGAGGAAGCGGAACGCGTGAGGGAGAGGCAACAGCCGCGCCCTCGCGCCCCTAGCCGCCGTAGGAGACGCCCTGGGCGGCGGGAATCGATTGCCGATTCCCGGCCACCGTAGGCGCGGGCTTGCGGACGACGAGTAATGGGCAGCTCGCCGTCCGGTAAGGACCAGGCCCGGGTCGACGGCGCGTTGTGTTCCACGCGCGCCTCAAAGAGATGTCAGCAGTGACGGGGTCAATTGAGCCGATGCCGCCGGGGTCGCGGGTAGTTCAAAAGAGATACCGTGGCCCTGGCACGGGCAACTGAAGGAACATGGGTGGGTTTTAGTCAGTAAAAGTCTGACACGCCCTCCCGCTCTGCCCAGAGCGGGAGAAGTCATTTGATGATTTCCCATCCACAAAAAAAAAAAAAAAAAAAAAGGGGGACACACACTTGACTCTAACAAAAATGAGCACTTTAAATTTTGATTGTCTGCACAAACCCACAATATTTTTGAAAGACCCATTCAACAACACCCCACACCATGGGGTAGACGAGAAAAATAAAACATCCCCACTTTACGTGTAGGAGAAGGTACCCTAAAAAAATTTTTTTTAATGATTTTATTTTACTACTTTGTCGGCGTGATGAATATGAATATCAATGCCAAATTATAGCTTTCTAGTACCAAGAGTCTCTGAGCTAAGGTGCGGACGGACAGACGGACGGACTTAGCAAAACTATAAAGGCCTTATTACAAAACGAGGTTTTTCTTCTGTCATGGTTTAAACTATCGAGCTAGTTTTTATAATAATAACCTAGCTGTGATAGAAATACAGTTCTTTATTCAAAACTGACAACTTAGTCCGGTACTAAGTTGTCAGTTTTGTAAAACTGACCACTTAATGTGTCGGAATATAGTTCGAAATTCAAAAAAGGGTCCATGGTTGAAACCTCGGTTTGAAGATGAACCTTGTTTTGTAATAAGGCGGTAAGGGTTCCTTGTTGACTACGGAACCCTAAAAACAGAGTTCAAATAGGAACTTACCTTTCCAAGGAATCCAGTAACTCCTGTCATAAATACGGATTTTCCCGCGTAAAAGTCAGCCACCGATACGTAGCCGGAAGTTTGTTCTACAGTTTCCATTACTCTTCCGAAATCAGTTGTTTCACTGAAACCTGAATAAAATAAAATAATTAAATTTTTATCATAATGTGATTACACAGCTACCAGCTGTACTAGGATCATTTGGCGCGTGAAAAATTCGGGACTAATGTCGCCACCTTCTTTTCAACACATTTTATAAAACAATTGCACAGGAGATAGTTTTTTTTTGGTCGGCGAATAGGCCCACCAAAAATTGTGGTTTCTAGTGTGGAGCCACTAGTCGGTGGCTTGAACTCATTGGTAGCTTGGCTATTATGCATGTTATTTAATTACTTTATTTATTTAGTTTTAATTATTTAGTATTTATTTATTTATTTAGTGTTTATTTAATTAGTGAAATAGACGATGATTTATAACGAAAACGAGCGCGTAAAATTTCATGAACAGTCCTTTGGGTGTATAGGTATTAAAAAAAAAACTACTAGATGTATTGAACCAAAATAAAGTTATTTGAATTTTAATAATTTATCTATGTCTGCACAATAACATTTTTTGCATTTCCATACTCCGGGAGCTATTTATTTATGCCCAAAGATTTACGCGTTAAAATTAGTATTGAAATATGGAAGTTTTGACGCTCATAACTTCCAAACCAATATTTTCTTCCCGATTTTGCTTCCATAGAGGGCTAGATAATAGAAAGAGAGGGGCTCGTGGCTAACTAATAAAAGCCGCACGGGCCGATCGATCAGGTTAAGCTACGCTTGCCGCGGTCGGTCCGTAGATGGGGACCATCTTTACGTACCGAAACCTCTCCGTGCCTCGGAAAGCACGTTAAGCCGTTGGTCCCGGCTGTCATTCGTGGATCTTTGACAGTCGTTACGGGTCGTGAGAAGCCCGAAAGTCTGACAACCAGTCTTACCAAGGGGTATAGTGTTACCCAGTAACTGGGTTGTGGAGGTCAGACAGGCAGTCGCTCCATGTTAAAGGCAGGCAGGCAGGCTGGTATTCAACTGCATCGGTTAGACTGGAAGCTGACCCCAATATAGTTGAGAAAAGGCTAGGTGGATTGATTGATAGGGCTAGATAATGACGAGACAGATTGAAATAATTTTTAGTTTTGAACGTTACTGGCAAACAGACGAGTAAACACCATACTACGTTTGTATGGAATAATGAGCGACTAGCGTGCCGTGCGTGTGAATACTAAGAAATACGATGTTAACCTAAAAATTCACTAAAACATCTATTGTTTAGTGAGTAGGTTGGCCTCATCGGTATTATAACCGTTCGATATTAGTACTTAATAGTGATGGAACAACGTTAACAATAAAAAAATAGTTTCTTGGTATAGAACTCACACCACGTACAATATAAGGTAAAATGATTCCACGGACCCGATCCACACCCCGCTCGCGTGAGTGGATAATTTTGTAAAATAGTAGGAATATAGGAACAAAAATCACATAATGTAATGTAATGTAATATAGATAATATAGGTCTTTACCTATGAAATTGCCGTTTTGTATGAAAAAATTTAAACGAATTTTTTTCATGCATTTTTTATTTGTATTAATCGAAGTAATCATCCATGCAATCAATGCATCTTTACCAACGCAGTGGCAGTTTATTGATGCCCTTCTTAAAGAAATCGGCTGGACGGGAGGCAACAAATTCTTCAAAGGCATTTTGTACTACCTCTCGGGTATTAAATTTTTTTCCCGACAAGAAGTTATCCAAATTCTGGAAAAAGTAGTAGTCTGTAGGCGCAAGGTCTGTTGAGTAGGGCGGATGACGGAGAGCTTCCAACCCCAGTTCTTGCAACTTGGAGACCGTCTGCTGTGCAGTATGAGGTCGCGCGTTGTCGTGCAGGAGCAGCGGAGACGAGCGATTGACCAATGCTGGTTGGAGATGTGCCAGCTTCTCCATCATTGTGTTTTTGGTAAGAAGCTGTGATGAATCACATCGGCGCTAGACCACCAAACAGTGACCATCACTTTTCTAGGGGTAAGTTTTCGTTTAGGGCATTATTTAGGTGCTGAACCAGGATCCAACCAACTTGCTGAGCGCTTGCGGTTATCAAACAGAATCCATTTTTCATCGCAGGTAACAATGCGGTTCAAAATTCCTTCATTTGTGTGTCTGTTGAGCAGTGCAAGGCACGTCTCGACGCGTACTTCGCGCTGGCGATCATTGAGTTCGTGGGGCACCCATTTGTCAAGCTTTTTTACCTTGCCAATTTGACGCAAATGGACCAATATTGTTTTGACGCTAACGTCGAAAGCTGCTGCTAATTCAGCCGTAGATTGTGTATCATCAGCTTCCACAATCGCCTTTAATTCGTCATTGTCGACCAAAGTCTTCGGACGACCGCGAGGTTCATTTTTCAGGTCGAAATTTCCAGAACGGAAGCGAGCAAACCAATAACAAGTGGTGCGTTGGTTTGTAGTGTTAGCTCCGTAAACGTCGTTCATGTTGCGTGCCGCTTGTGCCGCGTTGCTGCCACGACGGTACTCATATTCCATAATTACTCGAATTTTTAACGTATTCATGATGACGAAAAAGATTGAAATGCGATGAAAATGTAACACTAATCAATAAACAAATGACTACTTTTGGAAAAAAAAATCCATGTTTTTAAAATAAAATTAATTTGAAATTAGAATTCTTAGCCAAACAAAAATTATTTTGATTTGAAATGGCCAGTACTGCAGAACGGCAATTTCATAGGTAAAGACCTAATATTTCAACCAATGGTTAAACATAGTAAGTAATGGTTGAATTTCGGCTAAATGTGAAAGGATAAAAATGAATGAGTTAACATGAATGTATGATGTTAACTCATTCATGTTAAAAAATAGTAAGTAATGGCATTTTGGCAAACATATGTAGCCAAAATTCAACCATTACTTACTATGCTTAACCATTGGCTGAGCTAACTACGGATCAAGTAACCGGCCCTTACATTTATAATAATATTACATTGTTATTGCTTAAGAAAAATAATGATGGTGTAATATGCTAAATGTTCTTTAATGTTCCATCAAAATGGAACACGCTTTTATTTATAAAAAATTGGGTCTGTTGATAAAATCGCAAAGATTTAATACAAGGTGTAAAGTTTTAGGGTTTATTAAAAATATTTAATTAGGTATGTACGTTAAGGGATTATTGTGACGTAGACGAAGAAGGTTAATTATCGCTAAAGGTTGGAATGTAGGTACCTATATAATGGTATTTTTCTTATCAGGTTTAAATTATGTTTAACTTTTTAGTTATTTTTATTAACAAGTAATAAAAGCTTGTTTTTAAAAAGTTTTTGTTTCTTTTAATTTTATTTTTAACTTTTTAGTATTTTTGATGCGAGATTGACTACGGCGTAGTTCGTAGCGCGTAGCAGTGTTTTACCGTTATGTAACCCGTAGTACGCTCACAATGTGTTGTTTTGAGCACATAAAACTATTTGTATTTTATATTTTAATAACTTTACATATCAATTAGTTATGTAATTACTGGTTAGTTGTTTGTTACATTTCTTATTCTATCCATTTCATTTAATGCGTCAATATTACACGGTTTTTTCGAAGTCAACTTGGAACAGTCAAGTTCTTCGATTTGAAGACCGGCTAAAGGCCGAACTCGGCTTAAAGCCACATAAGCTAGACCTGCAGCAAACAATTTGGAACCAAGATAAATAATAGCATGATCTACAGTAGTTTCCTGCATTTTGTGCACTGTTGAAGCCCAAGACAAGACAATCGGGAGCATTCAGTGAACGGATTATTTCCGTTCACTGGGAGCATTCTTCTTTCAGCTGTGCCGTGATTAAATTTAGCAGGGAACTGAACTGATTTAGGCTGTATGATGTGAATGCCGTCATTACCAAAGTCTAGCGAACCGATGGTATATCGCTATCGTAAAGTTGAGCACGTCTGTAATAGGCCCATATAATTTCAGTTATGTATTTTTTATTTATTTTTTTTTTACTTGCATGGTATTTTTATTTTATTTTTTTAAGCTTTCAAATTATTTTTCAAAAAAATAGCTTTTGTTTATTTTGTACCTAGAATGCTCCTTTTCTTGTCAAATTGTAATATGGGAATTTAAATTATAAAACTACAAGTGTACCTAATATTAAGCTTTATGGCTTTAATGTATTTAATATTATGTGAATGCAAATGAGGATGGGTGCTGATACCTATAACACAAGATATTAAGTTATCTTAGCTTAGGTATTAGTAGCAACTCTAACATGTGAACATTTTAACTACCTTTTGGCCTATTTTATGTAAACCTGTTTTCTTTATGTTTAATTTTGAAGGTGCAAATAAACATTTTTATTTAAAAAAAAAAAAAAAAAAAAAGATGGTATATCGCTATCGTGAAGTTGAGCACGTCTGTAATATGGCCATATAATTTCAGTTATGTGACCTATCGCTCCATTCACAAGTCCCTTAGCAACGTCAACGTTAAACCTCAACATGACTTTAGCACCCACAAAAATTTCTAGTTCTTTTGGAAGACCTCCTGTTTTGTTAATGTCCGAGTGTATTATATTATTAATATCAATCTGGTCATTCTTTTTTGTTCCATCAATTAATTGATCCGCCCTGGTACCCTGACGCGCAACGTTAGCGATATGACTGTTTATACACCCTCATACCATTCAGCCCTCGGCACGTGCTCACCTTGGCATTGGGTCATCCATCTAATCCATCTAACCAAAGCCAGAAGCCATATTCATAACAAACGGAACGAACGAACGAACGAACTTATTTTCCCAAAGATAAGGTAGCATATTCACGTCCACCAAACCACCACCACTCATTATACCACCCATCAAAAACGGTTCACCCATCAAGATGAATTAAACTCGACGCGGTTGTGTCGCTTAATTACTGAGTTTCTATGGCCATCTTCCAGCTTCATCATCAGACCCTGGTTACCATCTAGCACCAAAGTACTCGTCAAGACGAATCAAACGAGCCCAAACTAGATGGGGTTATGTCGTTTAATTATTGAGTTCCTATGGCCATCTTCCAGCTCCATCATTAGACCCTGATTATTACTATCTAGCACCAAAGTACTCGTCAAGACGAATCATACGAGCCCAAACTCGATGGGGTTGTATCGTTTAATTATTGAGTTCCTATCGCTATCTTCCAGCTCCATCATTAGACCCTGATTATTACTATCTAGCACCAAAGTACTCGTCAAGACGGATCAAACAAGTCCAAACTCAATGGGGTTGTATCGTTTAACTACCGAATTCCTATGGTCACCTACCGGTTCCAACATCAGATCAGCTCCATGTCATAATAATTTTGCGTTGTCATCTGATTTACACATGCATTCAAAATTTCAGCTCAATCTGTAACCGGAAAGTGGATCAAATTCAACTTGCAAGACTACATAACAAACAAACATCGGGACAGGTGAAACTAAATAAAAGCTTGTAAAATACTTAAATATCGCACGTTCAACATTACATGGTGCACAACATTCTACAGTACACACGGCTACACATCAACCTATATTTTTCCAGTTTACACTGACCTCTCATTGTAAGGCAATCCTATACAATGCGAGATCAGCTTATACTGGAAATATATAGCTTGATCTGTAGCCGTGAGTACCAACGTCTGCACACCAAACAGATGTAACAGTATCCAGAAAGAGCAGAACTAGTGCTAGAAATTGATGTTCTAGTTCTAGGTACCTAAATAATTCACTTGTAAATAAATTGAAAATTTGTGTTAGAAAATAAGCGCATTCTAGCTAATATTATTATTATTATCTTTGGTATGCCGGAATCCACTACAAAATAATGTCCTTTTCCACAAAGTCAACAGGCAACGGGTAATTCGATACCCCTTGGTAAGACTGATTGTTAGACTTTCAGGCTACTGACGACCCGTAACGACTGTCAAAGATCCACGAATGACAGCCGAGACCAACGGCTTAACGTGCTTTCCGAGGCACAGAGGTGTCTCGGTATGTAAAGATGGTCATCCATCGATGGACCAACCTCGGCAAGCGTAGCTTAACCTGATGGATAGACCCGTGCAGCTGTTATTCATTAGCCACAACTTTCTTATAAAACTAATAGGACTGCGCAATTCTTCCAAAATACTGGAGACATTCCATAGCAACGAGGACCGTTTGTCATTTGTCCGTTTGTCGTTTGTCGGTGTTGAGCCGAGCTTCGAAAATCCAACCTAACAACAACAGAGTGCATCCCAGCGCGGCGAAAAGCTGTTGGATTTTCAACTCTCGGCGCTAAGCAGAGAGTTGAAAATCCAGTGCGCGAAAAAAAATCGCCGTGATATTATTACGCCCGTGCGTACATCGGCTAAAGCATTCAATGACTTAATTCTCCACGGTTAACGAAGTAAATTGTAAGTTAATTATGATGTCAGAACAATGATCTTTTTCGTCCTCGGCCAATGAACTGTTATAAATTATAATATAGTTTTATTTTGGTATTAAGTTCTGTTTACGTTTTTAACCGACTTCAAAAAGGAGGAGGTTATCAATTCGTGTTCCCCGATTACTCGAAGATGGCTGGACCGATTTGGATTATTTTTTTTTTGTTTGAAAGGGTATACTTCCCAGGTGGTCCCATGATCATCAAGTCAGGATCTGATGATGTGATCCTGGAGAAATAGAGAAAACTCTTCCAATTTTATAGGCACACTTGAAGCGATTTGGATAGTTTTTGGAAGAGTACTTTCTTGGAGTGGTCCCATTTCAATTTGGTGAAGATCTGATGAAGAACTTCTGAGATAGGCAACGGAACTCCTCAATAAATGATAGTAAATGGACTGGGATTGCTGAAATCTCATGTCTGTTTGTTGTTCACACCAGTTCATAACATAACATCACGCCAGTACGCTGTGAAGGGGTAAGCACATGTGAACCACTAAAAAGTGAAAAATAAAAACTTTTTAAAAAAAAAAATACAACCGACTTCCAAAAACAACACTACAAAGTGAAAAATAACTTTAATTTCGGAAGTCGGTGGCAAAAAACGAACATAGGTACATATAACCAGACACCGACTTCCGAAATTAAAGTTATTTTTCACTTTGTAGTGTTGTTTTTGGAAGTTGGTTGTAATTTTTTTTAAAAAAGTTTTTATTAGTTTTTATTTCAGCTTCAGTATAGTTTTTGATGTTTTTGTTTGTATATTGATGATTCGTGTGCTAGCTGACATAATATGGCAAATAATTTAATTTAATGTTTTGTATTGCATAATTAATCCTAACTAATATTATAAATACGGAAGTAAGTTTGTTTGGTTGTTTGTTACCTTTTCACGCCTAAACCACTGAATCGATCATCCTGAAATTTTGCATATACGTTGTCAGGTGTACAGAAACAGGAGTTTGTTGCACGGCGTTCATCTTCCCAGCTAAAGCACTAGAAGTGGTAAAGGGCAAGGGTTTTGGAGGACTGTCTTATGTAATTTTGACGTTTGAAAAGTGCTGATTCTCAGCCTAGTTTGATTGTATGTCTTTTGTTTTGATTTTGAACAAATAAGGCTATCAATTTCATCAAAAACGTCGTGGAAAAAGTCCTTGAAAGTCTCACAAATTTCCTGTCCTTCCGAACATTTGACGTTATTGTGAGATATCATTTTGGATAATTGGAACCTCCACGCGTGGTCTCTAAACAACGTGTCGTTTTGCATTCTCGTCAAATTTCAGGGTGTGATACAGAACATCAAACCGAACAACTTTCTCCATGGGACCAACATCGTAATCGCGAAAAAATTTTCAACCGTCCCATAGAAAACTTCAATACTCGACGCAAATGTATGGGACGGCTGATTATTTTTTCGCGATTACGATGTTTGCACCATGGAAACAGTTGTTCGGATTGGTGGTCTATATACCACACTCTTAAATTTGACGAGGATACAAAACGACACGTCGTATAGATCCAATTTTTTTTTTCATAATTTTCTAGACTGCATCTCCTACTGCATGTGTTTACTATAACAAGTCTCCTGGACATGTCGCTGTGTATCCCGCAGCAGTGAGAATTAGTCGAGCAAGTAGTGCTATTCTGTAAACATCTCACAGTGATAATTTAGGTGGAGTGAGCGTGAAGTGAGCCGTCATTCCACCTGATGCTAGGGGTTGACACTATTGACAGTTCACTTTTAGATCACTTCACATAGGTGAAGTGATCTAAAAGTGAACTGTCAATAGTGTCTGTCTATTCTGTAAAAATCTCACCGTGAAAACATAGGTTTTCACGGTGAGATTTTTACAGAATAGACCGGCTGTTCCCAAAACTTTTCCAACGCGAGTGTGCTTTACTTTAATTATTTTAAATAGTGAGCTACTGGTGCCGATTCTCTTGTACACCGAACTAAACTAACTAAACTATCACTAAAATTCCTTACTTTTGGCTATGAGAATCTTAGACTATTCTGCAAAAAAAAGCTCTAAATTAAAAAACAATTTTGACACAACTGTAATCGAGTTTGACAATCGTGACTCCGCGTAGGATAGTGCCCGTAGTATAATATAATTATGACCCGGTGGCTTTAATTGGAACTAACGAAATCACTATGAAAAGTGACAAGGCTTGTCATATTTTGTTCAACGAGCAGGGAGCAGCAGCTCAACGTGTTTTTTATGGAATTTTTTTTTTTGGTACCTGTATGTTGAGGTTTAGGGGTTTAAGGGATTAATAAAGGGGGGCCAAATTTTCATTATTTTTGCGATAGGACACACCGTTTTCGAGATATAAGCAAAAGAAAAAAAAAACAATACTGTTTTTGCACTTAAAGTCAAGGTGTTGGTGTTGGTGTTGGTGTTGGTGTGGGTGTTGATAACTAATTTTATTCTACACCTTTTTAATCGCGATTAAAAATAGTCTGATTTAGTTTCACAATTAAAATTTTAGGTGAAAACAGTGAAATTCTGAATAGCAAAATTGCCATTTTCACTAAATTAATAACTCGGTACAATATTAGTGCTGTCAAACTAAAATATAGTTAAGTTGTGTCACTGTAGTCAATTTCAGAATGGGAAATCGTCGTTTGACAGGAATAAACTAAATTTTAGTGATTTTTAGTCTAGTTTAGGGGCATTTGTGACAAGAGAATCGGCACCACTATGCCAAACAAGATATTAATAACATGAGCCTGACCTTCGGTTAAATGGCACTTATGTACTTGTCAAGTTCTGTAAACACAACAACAACTTCTGTAAAAGGAGAAGTTATCGAGTTAGATATAGATTTATGATCATGATTAGGCTTTATAGCAAATAAATTACTTTGACTTTGACTTTGAGGTATTGCCATAACTGGTAATTATACTATACTACACTACACTACTACACTACACTACTACACACACACACACACACACACTGTACACTGTACTATACTATTATATTTTTTTATTTGGGTATTATTTATTGGTTATTTTACTTGATTGCAACATGTATTTCCTAGTGTCAAATAAATATTTTTTTTTTTTTATTTTTTTTTTTTATTATTAAAATCCTAATTAATATTATATTTGTTTGTTACGCTTTCTCGCTAAAACTCCTGAACGGGTTTAGATGAAATTTGACACAGGGGTAGACCTGGGGTAGATGGCCTGGGCATGGCATGGCATGGCATGGCCTGATTAAGATGTTACTTTTTATTCCAGTAGTACAGTAGAACACAACTTAGATGTAGCATCGGCAAAATTCATAAAACCGATCACGATCCAAACTTGGTGATGTTGAGTGAGCCTTGAACGTCACCCATCGTTATTACTGTTTTAGGTAAAAATGATCCTTACGCATACGCAATAACTTGTAAAGTCATATAACCAAATGCATTCGTAAAATTGAAATTATTGAATGCAAATTTTCAAATCTATGCTACATCTAAGTTGTGTCGTACTGTACTTACGTTCCCGTGGAATATTTTGTGACATAAACGCGGGCAAAGCCGCTGGTAAAATCTATTGGAAAATATTTTAAAAAGTTTTTACATACGTCTGTACACTTTAGTTGGTCACCACAAACGCACACGTTTAACACAAAACTAATTCTAACTATAACTATACTATTGAGATGACTACACACTAATGGCTCTGAATACATTGTAAGAATGTAAATATTTATATGTTCAATCGCTTTTAAAGACTTTGTTTTGAAGACTCATTTTTATAGTGACAATGCTTAGTCACCTACAGCAGCTAGTGATGCGCAATGATGCGTTTGCGATGCTATTTAATGCGCTATGCTAGCACCAAAATCAATTCTAATTTTCTTAAGTTTTTTCTTAAGTTCTGCAAGTAAATGAAAGAAAATAATGATAATTCGTGATTCTTCCTTGGTTCTGATTGTTAAAATCGGTCAAATTCAAATAAACCTTAATTTTATTTTCTTTCGTAAGGACCTCTTCACGAGTAAAGGCTTCCTCTCTTTTCCTCCAAAACTCTACCTGACGCCGGCTGTTTTATTTAATTCGTTGATCCACCTCTCTCTAGTCCTGGACTACTTCTGGTTCTTTTATTCGAAGGTCCTGTCCAGTTTGTTACTTTCTTAGTCCATTTGTTGACGTCCATCCGACCTATGTGGCCGGCAAATTTCCATTTCTGCTTTTTACTCTAAACTCTAGACTCTGCACTTCTTATTCTGTCCTTTCTTTAATTTGAGGTTTGAAATGCTTCTTTTCATCAATCTTTGGTATGATTGTATTTGCTTTTTTTATTTTATCATTAAATTTCCAGGTCTGAGAAGCGTAACAGTGGCATAGCAGAATACAGGAATCTAGGACTTTCTTTTAAAAGTAGCTTTGATTTGAATACTTCTTTGGTATTCCAGAGTTTTTTCCATGATAGGTTGGTTCGTCGCCTCACTTCATCGTGATGTGTGTGATGTGTGTTCGCTAAATCCCAATCTCATCCAGATGTAGGTGTAGTTGTGCACGTTTTCCAGTGGCATGTTGTTGACTCTGATTGGTATGTTTTGACTGCTGGTCATCATCTTAGTTTTTAAGAATGTGAGTTCCAGACCGATTTAATAGATATCAGAGTGCAGTTCATCTACCATTGTCTCTAGCTCAGATGCTGATTCAGAAAAGATGGTAAGATCATCTCCGAATCTGAGTTTACTTAGGTACTTACCCCCTTATGTTAAAAGCTTTCTTTTCCAGATTAGTTTTTGCATGATGAAGGACAGTTATGAAAATCCGCGGTGATAGGGGTCGCCCTGCCTGACACCTCTATTGATCTTTATTTCAGGGCCTGTTAACTCCATTTTCACGCGATTTATGGTCTTGCTGTAAATGTGCCTTATTACTTCAATTGTTTCTGATAGTACGCTGCATTCGTGCATTTCCCATTGGTTGGTTTTCGTTTTTATTGAATTAATGAACGCTTCCTCCTAATGGCATAGCACTGATATTGTTGCATTCTTACAGATTATTTCTGACGAAAAGCTATTACTAAGATAATATAGATAACAGTAGATTGTAAATTGTAAACACACGGGATTCCACATTCACCTAACGATATACATTATATTATAAACATAATATATTTAAATTAATTTAATTTATAAAGGTCATAACTTAATGTTTTTTGGTTTCCGTTCCGTATGTCTGTGATTTCTATGCTATAAACATTTGCATGTAAACTGCCTAATTATATTCGGGAGAGATACGAAGTAAGTATAATTAGATATCAAACTTCAAATGAAAGTTCATTTGATTCTTAGTTAACATGTAATGATAAAATACAGTAGTGTAGTAGTGGTCTAGTTAAATGTATTTTCGTTTTTTGCCACCGACTTCCGAAATTAAAGTTATTTTTCACTTTGTAGTGTTGTTTTTGGAAGTCGGTTGTATTTTTTTGTAAAAAAAATTTTATTTTTCACTTTTTAGTTGTGGTACCTACCCCACACAAATTCTAATACCACTACCTGCAAAACAAACTAGAACATCATCCATATAAAACTGGGGAAAAAATACGTATTATTGAAGCTAACTCAAAAACTACCAAAGCAAAGTTAATCAATTTTATATGGGACCAACTGTGATGTATACCCTCTCGAATAAAATAAAAACATTCCAAATCGGTCTAGCCATCTTCGAGAAATCGGGGAACATACATAAAAAAAAAATAAAAAAAAAAAGGTTCCGACGAATTGAGAACCTCCTCCTTTTTGAAGTCGCTTAAAAACGCCTAGTAAAAAACACAAAGCAAAAGCTTTCATCGTATAATATACGAGACATTCACCGCCTCATCTAACCCAAATGATTCAGCAACAATAGAGGGTATCTGGCGCTCGGCGGCCGCGGCTGCGGCACGCTCGCTTCGTTCGCTCGCTTTCGCGCGATAATGGTCACATATTTATTTATTTATTATTTACTGTTCTAACCTAACCTAACCTAACCCAAATGATTCCCCAACAATAGAGGTAATGGTCAGTAATATTATATTTATTACTGGATTAAAAACAAAAAGAGTTGTTTACAGTTTGTGGACACGATTTTTAACTATAAAAACGAAAAAGAAGAAAAAAAAGTTGAGAGGTGTCAAGGGACACCCGGATGGAACGAAGTTCCTTTCGATTAATTAGTGAAGGAATTGTAATATTTTTTTTTTTTTAAGTTATAATAATATTTTTTTTATTATTAACAAATATAATGTAATATAAACTTAATCTTTCTATAAGAGAGAGAGAGAGACAGACAGAGAAACATGCGCACGTCGCACAGCTTACAATAGCTTACTATAGCAAAAAGTGTCGTTACAACTTTTCGTGAGAATTTTTTCCGTCTAGCCCCCTTTCACAACGCGCGATAAGGAACTTCGTTCCAAAAATATATATGTATAGATAGACCTTAGGAGTGAATAGTAGTGTTAAGTGGATACCACCATAGAACCATAGAACCACTGAACGAGGATATATATATATATACTCTAGGGTAGGAGGCAAAAGACTACGTAAAGTCGGGGTGCCCCGATTCAATTTTGGAACAGATTCAACCTATTAACTACAAGCCGGTATTTATTGCAGGCGTTTAAAATCTAATCAGTTTTTGCAAAAATGAAAGTAGACATTTGCAAATTATATTAAACGCGACTTATATATTTTGAATATTATAGCAACTGAATATTAATTAATTGAATATTATTTCAAATGTACAATAAACTGTTCATTATACCATATGAAATTAGGTAAAATGAAATTATATCAATAATTAATTATATCATTTGATCGTTATATTAAAAAAAAAATATATTAAATGAAATTAGGTCTTGTGATCATTAGAACTTTTGTTAAAATATCAAACGTTACACACCCCTTTTGAAGCACTGAATACTTTTGCTTTTTTCTGAATGAGATTTAAAACGATCCGTTTTGGGAATTAGACAGTCAATTTGCTTTCCAAAATCATGTCTATACAGCATAGGAAATCTTACCTAATTGCTTAGTCTCGAACTCTCAATTTAGCAAAAAAATCCTCAGGGGCCTGCACACACTGTTTTCGTATTAAAGCTACTACTTATAAAAACAATATAAAGACTAAAACAGAACCAACAAGAACAACAGAATGGACGAATTTGATACATACGCCACTTTTTGTGTTTTAATTTTAGGGTACCGAAGACCTCTCGCTTGCGGCCGTCATTCGATGTCGTATCTAATCTACTCATCGATCGAATAGTAGGTATGGTTGATAGCGAGAATGTGTGGGATGTAGGTGCCTCTTTTTGTTGGACGTGGTCGTGGTGATGTACGAAAAAAAGCGGCGAAGAGGGAAACAGCGCGTTCCTTTCATTCCTGCATCAGAACACTAAACAATTTCCGGACCGGTGAATTTAAAATGTTCAGTGTTCGTTGTTGTGCGCTCTAGTATGACAATGTGCGGTCCCAGGATAGGCTGCACATGGTGAAGGACCCAATTGGAGGCGCAGATCATTGT
Organism: Cosmia pyralina; assembly: GCA_946251885.1. Taxonomy (NCBI): domain Eukaryota; kingdom Metazoa; phylum Arthropoda; class Insecta; order Lepidoptera; family Noctuidae; genus Cosmia; species Cosmia pyralina. The sequence goes on along the minus strand of OX276346.1, from coordinate 4,476,230 downwards.
GCTCACGCGTGATTTGTTGAAGAAATTCCATAACAAGAAATGGTGGATGAATACGGAACCCATAGGCACTCAGTAAGATATGCATTCGACCGATTTTAATGAAGTTTAATTATATATTCCAACGTAATTTCTGGTACAAGTATGGCAATAATCAGGGATGTGACTTAATAGTAAAATAAAAAAAATAGGCAGTCAATGGGCCCTGGCATGGGCAACTGAAGGAACACGGGTGGGTTTTAGTCAGTAAAAGTCTGACACACCCTCCCGCTCTGCCCGGAGCGGGAGAAGACATTTGATGATTTCCCATCCACAAAAAAAAAAAAAAAAATGGGGACTGCCGACAGAAGTGTGACAAGGTCACGCGGTAACGCGAACCCGTAAGATATCCCCCTACCAAAATCGTTTAACGCGCCTAAAGAAATTTTCACTTCAACTATGTGTAGCATGCGCAGTGTCGCGGTATCGCGGTGTCGCGGTGTCGCGGTGACGCGAACCTGTAAGATTTTCCCCTACCAAGTTTTCACTTACACAGTAGTTTTTTGTTCCTACAAAATGTATGATAGAAAAATGGATTTTTAATAAAATAATAATCGATTATTCTATAATAAACAGATTAAATCAACTTTATTTACCTACAGTAATTATTTCTTTGGAGCCAATGCTGAAGCTATTGTTTCGTAATTAGGTAGTTCCACATATTGCTTGGCAAAGAATTAAGAAACAAAAGCTTCGGAACGAGAATTTTAAATGAATGAACTAGTCAAACTCAGTGTCAATATTATGACACTAGACCTAAGTCACATCCCTGCTTGACCTTGACAAAAACAGATGTGTTATGATGTGATGTGTTATTAATTATTAGCTTGTTTTTTTATTTGATTTATTTATGAGCTTGCTTAGCTACCATTACTAATAGTTGCTAAGCGAGCTCATAAATAACACAAATAAAAAATCTAGTTTTTAACCGACTTCAAAAAAGGAACTTGTGAGGATGTTTTGATCAAGTCATTAAATTTATTTTCCCAGTGCATTCCATCTTCTCTTGCTAGAAAGTTGGCTGGCAACGTGCCGTTTTGCAACCTCGTTAAATTTATGGATGTGGTATAGACAATCAAAACTGAACAACTTTTTCCATGGCACCATCATCGTAATCACGACAAAATAATCAGTCGTCGAGCCATCGAGCCATTTGCGTCGAGTAGGTATTGAAGTTTTCTATGGAACAGTTGAAATTTTTTTCGCGATTACGATGTTGGTCCCATGGAAAAAGTTGTTCAGTTTTGATTGTCTATACCACATCCATAAATTTAACGAGATTGCAAAACGTCACGTTGTAGATTTGGTAAAGCTTTTTTTTGTGTTTTCCATTTTAATTTTGCACCTTAGCATTCTGTGGTCAGTGTTAAAGTTAAGGTTTTTTTTTATTATGTCGAAAGCAAATATATCTGTAGGTACAGACTGCAGCAGGTCAAGCCACCCGAAACTGTCGAATGTTCCCAATCAACCTTGAACCTAATGCTTTAGCGATAAAGATGAAAATCTATTAAAGAAATTTGACAGATTGTAGTAGCTTGATGTGCTGGCGTCTGTACCTTTGTTTGTTAAGATGAAATCTATTTCGTTATGGTACAGTCAGCAACAAAAGTCGATTAACACTTGCAGTTTTGTAATCTTAATTATTAAGCGAAATATTTATTTCAAATCGGAACAGAAGTACTTAAAATTTTAAGAACACAGTTAAACGAAAAAAGCATTTTACCGAATCATTTTGTGTTAATTTTGATGATTTCAAAAAGTAGCAGTGTTAACCGACTTCTGTTGCTGACCGTACTCTCCATTCGGTGATACCATTTTCCGCTTTTTTTCTTTTGCATTAAACATACTATTTATGAATTTTCTAAAGCAAACTCTTTCAACTTCTGCCGGAGCTTCGACCGTTTGCCGTGCACTTTGTGCCGAATACAGTTACCTACCTACCTCGCCTTGTGCTGTCTCAATTTGGGCATTAAAATCGCCCATTATACTAAATTAGCATGTATTTAGTAATTTTGTACAGACGCCAGCAGTCAAGCCACCCGAAACTGTCAAATTTTCCCAATCAACCTTAAACCTAATGCTTAGGCGATAAAGATGAAAATCTATTAAAGACATTTGACAGATAATCTGTCAAATGTTTTTAATAGATTTTCAGACGACGCCAGCACATCAAGCTACTACAATCATTGTAGTAGCTTGATGTGCTGGCGTCGTCTGTACGTAATTAATTATGTAAGAATTAATATGTAATAAATTAATAAATGTAGGTAGGTATGTACCGTAATTTTATTTTTCTTTCCGGACAGCCCTAGTAATCGGTAGTAATCGGTAAAACGGCGGCGCGCTGCCGTTTGACGTATTACGTTTGTATTTTACGGACGAGAAAGGACACCACAACTTTCAAGCGCGGCGATTAAGTTCAAGGCAGTCGCTCCATGTAAAATACTGGTATTCAGCTGCATCCGGTTAGACTGGAAGCCGATCCGAACATAGTTCAGAAAGGGCTAGGCAGATTGATTGTTTGTATGCATTATGCAAAAAGCACCCAAGGACAACCCGGTTGGTGCAGGACTATTGTACAACACAGAAACGAAACATATTGGGCTATGGGTCTGGCGTGGCTACCGCCGTATCACTGATACGGGGCCCTCAAGCTACACGGAACCCGTATGCAACGTG